>KZ308720.1:747723-847460 GCA_000376725.2 Ladona fulva
TTATTAAATTAATTATAATTTAATTATATTAAATAAATTAAATTTTATTGTATTAAAAAGGAGGCTACTTTTAACTTGGTACATCTGCTTTGGCATGCACATTTAAAGGATTTAAAAAAATCAAACTGGAACCAAAGGAGGTGGCCTAATGCACTATGTTTCGGTGTATAATACTCATTCACTAAATGAAAATATCGCATAATTATAAGATACCCCTTTTAAAATATCTTTCATGCGGTGCGACAGTTATCTCATTTCATTATTTTGGAAATTATGTTGCAAACGGTAGGTTCATTAAAAGATAATAGCGGGAACGTAATAAATTATACCAAGTGCAAAGCAAATATCTTAAATGATTTTTTTTCGTAGCGTATTTACGTCCAATAACACATCATGTACCCTACCGGAAGTTGATCGGTCTGAGGCCATCTCGAAAATCACCTTCAGTGAAGACGGCATTATTAAACTCTTGCGACGTATTAAACCTTATAAAGTTCCTGGTCCTGAAGACATACCAGCTCGGGTATTCAAGGAAGTAGCGGAAAGCGTAGCCCCTTTTCTGAAAGTAATATTTGAAAAGTCTATGAGCGAAGGAATAGTTCCGAAAGATTGGAAAATTGCGAATGCTACTCCAATATTTAAAAGCGGCTTAAAGGAGGATCCATCGAATTATAGGCCTTTATCATTAACATCATTGAGCGGCAAAATAATGGCACATATAATAGTTAGCTCCTTAATGGGTTTTCTCGACACGTCCAAATTCATAGTGAGTAACCAACACGGTTTTCGTAAGACACGATCCTGCGAGTCTCAGCTAGCGTTGTTAGTTCACGACATTTTGAAATCGGCCGAAAATAAAAAACAAGTCGACGCGATATTTTTAGATTTTCGGAAAGCATGTGATAAGGTTCCACATAATAAATTATTATACAAATTAAAAGTTGCGGGTGTCAATGGAGAAGTAGTAAACTGCATTAAAGGCTTTCTCTCCGACAGAGAACAGCGAGTAGTATTAGATGGTGTAAGTTCCAACTCAGTTAAAGTGACCTTGGGCCTGCCACAAGGAAGTGTAACCGGACCATTACTATTTTTAGTGTACATCAACGACCTTAACAATAACATTAATAGTAAATTTAGGATATTTGTGTACGACACTGTAATTTATAGGGAAATAGGAAGCTCAGAGGATAGATTAACCCTATCGTGTGATTTAGATAAAATTATGAAATGGTGCGATGATTGGCAATCTCAATATAGACAAATATTCAATAATCAACTTCTTCCAAAGGAAAAATAATGCCAATGATTAGTCGCACAGTCTCCGAGGTAAAACTTTATCAACAGCAGAAACGGTGAAATACCTTGGAGTAACCCTCACCAATAACTAAACCTGGGGTACTCACATCCGTAATATTTGTGAGCGAGCACTTCAGAAACTCGGATTCGTGAAGAGAATTTTCGGTAGGAGCGAAGAAAAAGTCCGTGAGAGATGTTACGTTGCGTTAGTCAGGCCTCACCTGGAATATGAATGTAGTGTATGGGACCCTGCAGAGAAGTGTTGTATTCGGGAATTAGAATAAGTACAGCGAAAGGCGATACATTTTGTAAAGAATTGTTCCGACAAGTCAGTAAGTGTTACGCAAATGCTTCAGGACGCGGGATGGGAATCTTTGAAAAACAGAAGGCTTAAACAAAGGATAAATCTACTTAATAAAGTTAGAGAAAGTAGGTTCACAGATGATGTAGCTGACATAATGCGTCCCCCATGTTATATAGGCTGTTCTGATACTGCGAGGAAAATCAGAGAAATAGATGCTAAAACAAGTCGTTTCAAAAATTCATTTTTTCCGCGTACGATATGCGAAAGCAATCGATTAGTTAAGTAGAGTCTTGGTGCTTGCACCCCCTGCCACACGCCGAAAGGCGGCTTGCAGGGTACTTATGTAGATGTAGATATAGAAATAAGTCTGTACTTCTATATGTAAAATTTATAAATTACTTGAATTACTTATAATATTGAGTGTCGGCTTTTCTGTAAATGCCATCAATTAGTCAAACCGTGAAGATTTTATGTAAATTTGATGCAATAAATGAAGAAGGAAATTATCATTAAAATCGTAACATCTTGTTATAATATATTATATGTACAATTAAGTTATTTTAACTATAACCACAAGACTTACAATATTGGCATTCATTACATTTGTTGAAAGAAAAGAAACGATTACTAACTGTTACTGATTCTAGAACAAGCAACTTGAAGCCAATAATTTTTAGATATTATATAATGGGGAAAAGAAGCTACAAATGGACAAGGCACATATTATATTACGGCTTATGTGTTTTTAAGCACCAGAGCAAAATTTGACTTAATAATGGCTTTATTTTCTCTTCTTTAAGGAAGGAAATAATTTAATTTTCGCAGTTCTAAGTTATTCAGTAGTCTACCTGAATGGGTCCGCAAAATTGAGTATAAAATAACTTTTAGAAGGGAATGTATTTATCGTAAAAAATGAGGAAATCTATTGCCTAAGGTGTCCAATCTTTTTATTCTGCATCTCATCTTTCTTTTTTATATATCTTTACTTTTGTCAATGTCTGTTAACATGTAATTTTGTTGTTTCCAATTGAATTTTTGTAAAAGTAAATATTAGAATAATTATAAAATAAACTGCTACTACTAGTTTAGTTATGCTATCACTTCATTTATAATGCAGTAATAACACTAATAATACCATCTTTAAAATTTCCGCAAACAAAATTTCCACTTTATGCATTTGCCTATCTCAGTGGTAAATAATGCTAATTCTACGGCTAATGAAGCTACAAAATATAGACCGATGTTTAGATAGCTTCGATAGATCCTCCGAATATTCTAGCCCTGAAAACGCCCAGTTCACTTTCAGCGTAACTCTGGAAAAGGAAGCATCACTTTGGATCGATAGTCATTTGCCATCCTCTAAGCACCGCAGCACAAAAGAGCCACTTCGCTAAGTTGACCATCTCATCGAGTTTCGCGCTGTCATTGAGGGTTTGCCCGTATAAGGTTTCTCTCATCAAACACATCTCCATCGAGTGAGCTTTTTCAATTCCGGGCGACAATTGCCCTCCAAGTGCTCTGCACACCCACACAAATCCTCCGCCCTTCGCTACTGCGTACTTACTTAGGGATAATGTTCGGGACAGTCCGCTCAGCTATACGGCGTGCCATACGATTTCCCCTACTGGGGTGATCAGCAGGCGGGAATTTTTATCTCATAACCCATGTCGTCGTTACGGTCGTCTATGCTGATTTGATGATCTTTGGAATTTTGACTGTTGGTGTGAATAATACACGCTTGAAAAGATTGTGATTGTCTGCTGTATAGCAAAATTCCAAAGTATAGTGGGATTACTTCCTCGCTTCAGTAGCGGTGAAGGCCTTCCAGGAGCCCTGAAAAATATTGTGTGTTAATAACGAATGTAAAGAGTTAATATGCGTAAGCTTTCATTGAACTTTTAAGTGAAAATTTACTATTTAAAGGGAAAATATCCGTAATAAATTTGTGTATTTTTAAATCTGGGAGTCCGCTGTATTGTTATACCGTATTGTTGCAGCTAGGAGATAATTTAATTTTGTAATTAGGAAATGTATGCCTTGCAATTGTGTATAGTGTAACTAGATGACAGAGTTCTTGTAATAGCCAAAAACGTAGCACTATTGCAATTAGTATAGTATATTTTACTGTACGATGGTATAGCATATTGAAATCATTCTAAAATAGTAATAAACTGCCACGAGACAATTATTCTGTAACGCATGTAGTAATTACGATAATCATGATCTTTTTTCCGCCAAAAGGCAATTGATGGTGACCAAAATTGATAGCGTTCTACTCTTCGCCCTCTCCTGTGTATTGAGCTCCAATCGTCAGCAGTTGAAGTGAATACGGGCGCAAGTGACGTTGACTACCCAACAAAATGCCAAAATTCTTTTTGAACGTCAGTAGAATCATTCAGGGTATACTACAAAACTGATTTTTCTTCAATCTATGCGTTCTCAGTTCTATTAAAATCTCACTAATTATATCCATTGCTTGGAATATGTTTTGTCATCATCAGGCCTGATGACGGGTGAAGGCTTGGTTGTTTCGCTCTTCACACTATGGATTCCTACCATAAAGTCGCGCTTAAGTTATTGATGGTACTGCCAGAGGCGTGCCATCTGTAATGACTCACCAATAGATAACATCTCAACCTGCAGAGGGAAAGAGAGAGCAGAGGACAGTTTCCTTGAGACGTCTACAATTCCTAGGGTGCAGAAACCTATGGCAGAGTAACCACCGATCATAAAGAGACGAAAGTAGTCACCAATTTAGAATCGAAGGAATTCTGAAAACAAAATGCAATTCCTGAAACGTCACAAAAGTTATTAATAGATAAATAGCACCAATGTTGACTCTCCCAGAAGAAGATTGACAGAAGAAGAAATTCAACATTAAACCACGATAAAAGTATTATCTATTATAACACCCTCACAAGAATTGTACCAAAAACAATTTACAAGGGCCTAAGAAAGGGTGAGCCACAATCAGTATTCCATACTGCATGTAACGATTGAACTATCAGTCATCATAAATCAATGCTCCTTCCAGAGAAGATAAAATCATAAATGAGAAGCGAACTGACTACTATAGGACCGCATTCGTGTTAATAATTTCGGAAAGAAAACTTGGGATGAAAAGCAAAGAATAAAAGTTACTTTCAATTACTATAATAACTTTTCATTCTTCATCTCATATCGAATTATATTTATTTGAGCTAATACTAATACTCTTCTTATGAATCGATTGAAGATTGAGATTAATTTTGAAATACTGTTGCGTGAAAATCTTTGATTTGAAGCAGACCTCAAAAATTAGCTAACGAGAGCAGACATCGGCGAAACAAAAATGTAAGTATGTAGTCAGTTTTGTTGGTCGCACACGAGAATAATTAATTGTAACGCGAGTATTTGAATTGTCTGCAGTAAAGCGATTGAAAAGCTTGGATTCTTAAAAAAGTAATAATGGTAAATAGAATGTAAAGATAGACAGAAAGATAGACCCAATATTGATGAGGTTATGCCCATGTGGGTCTCTCTCTCTCTTATTATACAAGCAATGATTAATTAAAAAAAAATAAAAAGTGAGGGGAAAATCTTAGATATCCATTTGACAACGAATGAATCCACGTTGAGGAGAACAACCACAGAGGAGAAATAATAAGCAAAAACACTAAACAAAAAAGTCGTTCAAAATTTACAACTGCATAAACACGCTGCGAGCCTCCTTTCGAAGTGTGGAAAGGGGCATAATACAAAATAGTCGCATAGCATAATAGAGAAAAAATCAATTTAAATGAAAAAAGGAAACTCAAAATATACAAGCAGAAAACGGGGAAAACGAGCAGAGGGCTCTTTTTGGATAGATACCAGTCGGGAATCCTTGAAAGAAAGGAGATTAGAAGATTAAATGAAATCAGGGAAAGCACAGAAGAGGCAAGCGAAGCTCCTCACAACGAGGAGATCTCTCAACAAACTTCTTAAGAAAAGAGGCAATAACGAGTATTTCCATTGAGGAGATATTAAACCGCAACGGTTCCCAGCTTCCGGTGTTTCATTTCCGCAGTTTTTTTAACCACAGTTTCCCGACGATTGCTCCTTTATTCGCGGCTATCAATTGATTATTATTCTATGGAACATCATATGAGTATATCTTTAGGAGGAAAGGATGGAAGCATTTCTTGAGCGCAAGATTAAATTTTGTTCCCCATCCGGAAACGACGACCACTCACAGATTTCCGCTGAAAATGTCCTTTGAATCTTCATTGTCACTTGGATCGTGTACAACACAAGCATCATGTCATGGAAGAAAATAAAGCAGAATAACTTCAAGCGAGTTATATTATAAAATATCTACGAAATGTATGTAAATGAATCGATACAAGTAGCAAAAAGAAAAAATAACCAAAATAAAACTATAATATACAACAATATAATATAACATCGCTGATAATGTGTATATGAGTCGAAGAGAATAAGGAAACAATTAGACAATGAGTTTCCAACGAATATATTGTTAACGAACAATACTTGACCCTGAAATAACTGATATGAGATATACGAGCGAGATTCTTGTTTCTAAGATAACTAAATTTTTCGATAAAATGAGAGACAAATACAGGACATCTATAAAATTATAAAAAAATAAATTTATTTATACTAAAGCACTAAATTATTTATATCGTCTTTCCAAATCTTTAAGTAACGAATGCGAAAACCGTTCAAATAATTACGCTCATGTTTGTGAATGGGACACATTTACTTTGATATATTTATATTTGAGTCGAAATAAAGCATTCGTCCGCAAATCGGAGAGTGACGATTCACGGATCAGAAGACTGAAATTAACTGTCGTACAAAGGACGGGAATTATTCGACGAGAGCCCTTAATGTAGCGAGAGTTATATTCAGCATTTACGCTGTGATCACTGTTCCTTTCGAATGCGTAGCTGACAGGGAAAATGAAAACTCGAGCCAATAGAAAATGTTCGAGGTCAAACGTTTCGATTCGAGCGAGAGATGGAAGAGACATTGAGTCGCCTCGCCCTTCCAGAAGGCCTATTATTCATCCTCTATTATAAATAAATCGATATTACGAACGATATGAATCCAATGACCCGGAAAACGGCATCAGGAACTCGTTAGGCAGCGTGTTTGGGCCAATTGGAGGCCGAATCACGAGAGGGAGCGACAGATGCCGGCCGAAGATGCGACATGTTGACGAATTATCTACACGAGTACAATCTACAATACGAATGTAACAATACATGTGCATGTATTTATTTATTTGTCGTTTCATTTATTTACTACCGAAGACTTTTGTCGCTCCTGGCAACGGAGTTCTTGGAGCTCCATAATAACTTACTAAAATTTACTTGATATGCTTGCAGTTTGTGAAACATATTTAAAAGTAAACAAAAAGGAATATAATTGGACTTTGTGTTGCAGAAAAAACTTTAAAAATGTTCCAACATGCACCTTTCTCTTTTACCGATGTCGAGTGTCGTTTTATTCCAAACTGCTGTATTATCCGTCTAATTCTCGTTCATTACCATTATTCTTCTAAAATCTAGCCAGTTAGAGATTATTTATTTTCATCGCATTAATTACTATTTACAAATGCTCTCGGTTAAATTGTAGAATACTCTCTGAAACATGAAACTGTCGCAACAGAACATATTTAACCGGACAGAGTTTATCATCACTATCACGGCAAAAGAAAAATTTTTCAACTTTTCGATTAAAAAGAGGTGTAAGCTATTCCTATTCTAAAGCACGTGGAATTATCCTGTGTTTATGATTATAATATCCGTTTGGGATATTTATGGAAATTGCTGTTCGCGATAGTCAAACAGCGAAAGTAGATTATGGATCATTGCTGAAAACTGGAATCGCATCGTATTTGTTGAAAGTTATAGGAGGACACGTGAAAAAGTATCTAATTAATGAATCACATACATGTTTTCTTAGATTTAGAATTATTAACTTATATTTAAGTTTCAGCAGATTTTACATGCGCGAAATTTAACGTAATATATCATCGAAAAAATACTTCTAATATTACGTCAAAGGCCGACTCATCCGAAGACCGATGATACGAAAGTTCGGTTTGTCCGAGTAGAATTTACGGGAAATTTTAAAAATTCAAGTTATTGGCTGGATTTTAGAGATAAACGAAATAAAATCTCTTTATTGTTGTTGAACTCTCAACTGAATAAAAAAATTATAGGCTACGTTACCAAACTAAAAATCGCCCATATACAATACGAGTAATGTACAAAGTACAGAAATGTGTAGAATGATGTATTAATGCACACGCATAGAAGTGATTTAAATGGATCTTAAAAATGCAATATTTTGGTTTATCCGAAAACTTCGCAATCCGAACAGTTTCCAATTAGTTGGGATGAATATAGTGTATTAAACATTAACGTTTAGGGAGTGGGGAAGAAGTTCCAAGGGCAGAGGATGTGCCTGCGCCTGAAGATAACTCGTATGCGGAGGAAGTGGAGAGATAATCGGAGCCCGTAAGTGAATGAGCCTCACAAATATTTCATTAAAGAGAGGAAGGAAATTGTATTATAAGGAGTTCCTTTCATGGATCCTCACTTATGTCTGCGGTAGATCATTAAGAAGACGGTTCAATATATTCCTTAGTTATTAAAAGTGATGCGAATGTTCGACAAGGAATGGGTGTAAGACTGAGGTGGGAAATATGCGTCGATGCAAACTTATAGGGCATTCTATGCTGCCTATCTGTCGATTTCTGGAACAAATCATCGCATTCATATAACTCAGTTGTATCTAATTGAATATGTCAATAAAGATAAAATAGGAAAAAAATCCACTATTCCAGCATCAACTTAAGGGATACGTTCTTCTTATTCCTCTACTATGACAAAATAGAAAGAGTTCTGTCATTCTTCAGCAATTGAATGGCCTTGCTTTCGTATAATTTCGATGCTTCACTTTTAAATATAGGTGATATGAGCTAATGATTTCATATGCGATATCCTCTGCTGGCGATCAGTCCCCTCTTCTGATCAATGAAGAAGACGTTGATCGAGAGGGACTCTCAGGAAGATTTCCCGCTAAACGTCTATCAAAGTTAAATAAATGTATTAAGTCCACTATTTATCATCAAGGTCTATCAGCCCTAGGACACGTCTCTCAAAGGCTCTCCATCGCAACCTATCCCAACAAACTCTGGCATATTTAAAAAATAATTTCTAACGATACAAATCACCTTCCACGATGATAGTAATATTAACAATAACAACAACAAAAATAATAATAATAATTTATGTACATTTAAGATTTATTACAAACATATTACAATATTATATATAAATGAATATTTATACAATAAAAAACAAGATTTTATGAAAAATCTCTAATGCTTAAATGAGTCTTACAGCAAGTATTCAATTAAATAATAATAATAATAAACAACTAAAAATAATAGAAGATTTCACCAACGATATTAATATGAAATAATAAAATAGTAAAAATAGAGAAGGGAAAATGGACGATGGCAGATAGCTTTAATGTAAAAACTGATAAATTAGATGTGATGGATCAGTATTATAAATACCTGGGATTTATACAGAACCCAAATGTAAATCACACAAAAGCTGAGAATGATTTGGAAACAAAGTAAAAAAGCAGACTAGAAATGATCTTCAAAACAAAATTAAACTCTAGAAATATAACCAAAGCTGTTAACACATGTTGTACCTCTTCTAACATACTCATTTGAAATTATCAGAACTTGAAAGATCAGAACTACACCCCATTAAATCTGAATAAGAGAGATGACGACCCTGAAATTAGAATCAGACGAAGAAAAAATGGGACATTTTGAGATTAGCTTCTGCCGAAAATGTTGTATTAGAGGAATGGAATAGCAAAAGGCGAAACGTTTCGTAAAAATTGTTACGACAAATCAGTGAAAGTTACCCAGATGCTTGAGGACGCAAGAGGGAAATCTTTAGAAGTTAGAAGATTTAAACAAAGGATTAATTTACTGTATAAATTCAGAGAAAGTACGTTCAGAAATGATGTAGCCGATATAATGCGTCCTCCATGTTACAAAGGCCGCTCTGATACTGGAGGAAGATCAGGGAAATAGATGCTAGAACGAATAGATTCAAGAACTCACTTTTTCTGGAAACGACTCGCGAAAGTAAATAGAGTCACGGTGATTCACGGTGAATCACCTCCTGGCACACACAGAAAGGTGACTTTCAGGGTTGTTAAATAGACATAGACAAATTTGAGCGTTGTTTCGTTTCTCAAATTTGGGCTGACTGATTTCTTAAACATATTTTCTGTGGATTTCGTCCATTTCAGATTTCCTTTTCATATAACCATCTATTTCATTTTGAACTTGTGAAAGACGCAGCTGAGCTTTATTCGCGATATATTTAACGAGTGTATTATTAAGTAATGAATATATATTTAAAAAGTAATATAGTGATTCACAAATAAAAGTAGTTGAGAACCATCTCAACAAGACTGGAAATATCTTGATGATCAATACATCGAACTTTAGATGTATTGATTATCGTGTATTATATTTCGATCGATATTCGATGTATCGATATAAGAGTGAGTAACTCCACACTCCTCTAAGTCTTTCAGATATGACGAAATGCACTTGTTTGATAACATTCATACCGTCCGATATAAATAATACAGCTTCAAACCATCGCGTGTTGTGGTCCTAACACTCCGCAGTAATCACTTCTACACATACATACAATTCGCTGCCTTCTATGCACCTTACCGCACGTTTTCGATCCCAGAGGAGTGAAAGTGATGTGCGGAGAGATCGCTCTATCAATTCCACCGGTTCAATGCGTTTTCATCCACGCACCAAGTCCACGCAAGTACCACAAGAAAGGAAATTCCAATGTTTTTTCCTTTCCCTCTTCGATTTTAGATTTCTAGTCGAAATCACGCATACTTCGTTAAGGAATACCGGAATTGCATTTATATATTATTATTATTATATATAATTATTGCATGTACATTAATTTTATAACACCGTATCCTTGGCGGGTCTATAGTTTAAGGCGTGTGTAAGTTTTCTTTTCTAGCATTTGTATGAGTGTAGATGATAGTATACATAGTAGTAGTAGTAATTTTCAAAGTGACGGCTAAGGCCATTTCGCACGTTAACCACAATCGCGAATCGATCCCGGGACTGCTTTCACCGAAGTCGAACGCGCCACCCACATGGCTATTCGGAGGCCCAAATAGCCTAATAATTATATGGATATTAGCCTTTTAATAAATGCAGTACAACACATAAGTGATTTTCTGAATGCAGTACCCAAAGATAATACAGTATAAAGGAAAGGAATGTAACTTAGTTGGTTGAAAACCAACGAAAATCCCAAAGGAATAACAAGTGTGAAAAATAGCGACACGACTGGGACTCGAACCCAGGTCTCCCACTTTCCGGGCAGGTATTCTAACCACTGAACCACCGTGCCGCGTCTCTCTCACACTGTTAACACACAATGCTCACAAAGCATTCCCTTAACAGTGTGAGAGAGACGCGGCACGGTAGTTCAGTGGTTAGAATACCTGCCCGGAAAGTGGGAGACCTGGGTTCGAGTCCCAGTCGTGTCGCTATTTTTCACACTTGTTATTCCTTTGGGATAATACAGTAGTTCCAATGACGAAACGTTTTTACTATAATTTCTAAAGTTCGTTCATTATTATGTGCCCTCAATTTCCGGATGATGAGCACATCTTAAGTAGTTAATATTAATGGATCAGAGATAATAGCGATATTAGACTATTAGATAAGAAGTTTTATGGAAAATTGAGATTTGTGGTAATATCGTTTAGTGTTATCAAGAGGCGTTAAAATAGTTTCCATTTAGCGAAAATTATTTAGCTAAAATTCGAAATGGTTACATATAATCTGGACTACTGCTAGCTGTGTCGTGGGATAATGGTGGTCGGTCGTGCTAGTGTAATAGAAGAAGTTTATTAACCGTATTCCTTGAAACAATCGCCTCTTTGACTTCCGTTTCCGATGCAAGGCGGCATTGCCCACGGGGGACCATTATAGCGGCTCGATAGTTCTTTTATACTCCCTTTCGGCGAGGGCAATTAACATGATATTACCGCATTTATCACATCTCCATTAAAAGCTTTCCTACGCCGCTTTCGTTTGCTGACAGCGACTGACCTCCGCCACCCACCGCCCCTTCCTGTCCGATAACCCCAACCCAACCCCATCCTCCTTTTTGCAGATTCTAAGGCGGTAACAGCCTCATTCCGCCAGAGATAAACTGTTTCCTCCTTTTTCTTGGCTAAGCTTTGCTCTTTCTCGCTGCCACTCGAACGTTGAGAAATGAAGAGGAGTTCGGCCTCCCATTCCTTCGCTACGTTTTCTTTTCCTTTGGGTGAATCGCCCACGACTTTGACAATTCTCTCGCCCTGCGTTTAAGTTGAAGTACAACATTCTGTAAAGTCATCGGCCCGAATTTAGCTTATGTCCTGAACCGCTCAACTTTTAGCAAAGAAAGCTTTGGAGAGGCACATTAGGAAAGGAGAGGAGTGAGGTACACTTAAACCTTGGAATGCGAGCATAACTTGTTCCGTAAAGGTGCTCGTAATCCGAAGCCCTCTAATATCAAAGCGATTTCCCCATAAAAATAATGGAGTCAGATGATCATGATTCGTTTCAAACTCTAAAAATATACATGCACATAATAATGATTATTAGGGAAGCACTGATCACGGGACGCTCGGCAGACAAAATAGCATTAAATTCATTGCTCGTACTGCACTCGCATATCAAGTTAAAGCTTATTAAAACTTTAGCTTACCTTCAAAACACTCGCAAACCAAGTTCCTCGCAGATCGAGGTTTCACTGTGGACCACTCTTGCTTTCCTCGCTGAGCAAAAATGACATACGTACAAGGAACCACAATGAGTAGTACAATGACCTTATTTAGGACACACTTTGCAGCATGTAATTAAGGGTGGCCAAAATGAACTCTGCATCATTAATGCTGAATTCTTCATCTATATGTGTGTATGTACATATACATATGTACCCTGCAAGCCTCCTTTCGGCGTGGCAGGGGGTGCATGCACTTTGACTCTACCTCCCTAATCGATTACTTTTGCGTATCGTTCGCGGAAAAAATGAATTTTTGAAACGAGTTGCTCTAGTATCTATTTCTCTGATTTTTCTCTCTGTATCAGGACGGGCCATGTAACTGGGACGACGCATAATATCTACATCTTCATAAAACGTACTATCTCTGAACTTATGAAGTGGTCCATATTTAAACCTTCTAAATGTTATATTGATCCCCATCCTGCGTGCTGAAGAATCTGAGCATTGATTTGTTGTAACATTATTTTACAAAATGTCTCGCCTTTCGCTTTTCTAATTCTTAAATAGAGCTTTTTTCGGGAGGGGCCACACATTTCGAAATTCAAATAAGGTCAAATTTAACTGGTATAAAGTTTTTTTCCAAATAATTTGATTTATTGTAAACCTTAATTTGCAGTAAGTTGTATCACACAAATGCAAATTACAATCATTTCATTAGCTAATTGATGGTGGCAAGAAAAATATATTTTTAAGGCAGGAGGTTCTAATTTGAATGGTTATATATCTGTTATGTATACAGAGGGAAAGATAGCGTAACTTTTAATTGAAAGGGATATTTTGAGTTGTTTAGTCTACAGAAAGGGTGGGTGAAAGTAAGATGACTGAAAGAGCATGTAAGAAGAGAAAGTGAGTGGTAGTAAAGGAAGAGGAAGACCGGGAAGAACAGTTTAATTTGATGAATGTGAGACTGAAGAAATGTGCGTCTCTAAAGGAATGAAACGGGAAGTAATAGGAGATGTTGCGAGAGATACAATGATTGTATTATACGTAGAAATACTTCGAAAAACGAAGCAAAGAAGTCTTACGCCGAAAGGGATTGGTATGAGTGATGTGGATAAATGTACGTATTCATTAACCGCATGTTTTTCTAAGTCCAGAGAAAAGGACAGCTCTTCTCCATGATTCTGATTTTCCGTTGCAATCGCGTCGATTTTCGATAAATAAATTGGAAAATCCGCGTTAATCCTTCACCTGGCGATTTTAACGCTGTAATGGTGGAACGATCGTCCTTCTCGTATCGAATCAATCGATAGTGCAGATGTTCCATTTCCTGTTTGGCGATAACCTTTCCTCTTCACGTACCATTTCTTCGCGGTCGCTAAAGGGCTTCCGTTTCGCCGCTCGCTTCTTTTGTCTTCCGCTGTATAAAAAGTGCGCATCGGCCGTCGAGGGCTCCGTGACCAATGGACGATCAGTTCACGCCTTAAACGCTTTTGCTAATGAGCATTCGCTCGAAAAAGCAAACATCTGAGGATGAACAAAACTCTCTTTCGTTCGATTCTCGACAAGAAAATGCTCCGAAGGCAAACTAATTCGCTTCAAGGCTGTCTTGGCGAATTCAATACGGAATCGGTAAACGTTTATAGCGCTCGTCTTCATAAATACGAATCAATCATTCTGCTCCCTGACGTTGTGTCAATGCCCACTTTTGATCCCTCCATGCATTCCTGTTCACACTACTTTCCTTAGCCCCTTTACTTTTCGCCCTTTCTTATTTTAATTTATAAAGAATAGGAAAAAAACTTCACCCCAATATTAATTCATAATTAGGGTAAAATCCATGGTCGTAGAATAAAATACTTTGGTAAAGGTATAAGTGTTCTTTTTTCTTATTCTTTATAATGGAGAAATACCAGAAAGTCGTAGCCAAATTAATAGACTATTATTCTACTTTGTTACTCCCTTCATGTACTTAATAATGTATTTCTTAATAATTTAATGTTCAAACAAAATGGCGACCTTCTCGGTAACATTATGATTTAATTACGTGTTGAAATAATATCACAGACGCATCCCACTGAATCTAATGTTCATACTAAATTTACATTTTTTTCATGGTCAACATCCATTCACAAAGAATAATTAAGTTCTCATATTTATTTTATACCTTAAAAATTTTGTATCATTTACTATCCTTTATTTAATCTAACATTGTAATCTCTCTCTCTCTCTCTCTCTTTCACTCTTTCCTACAATTTCCGTAGGTTTTTCACACAGTCCTCTTCGTTGGTGTACCCCTGCATTGGAAACATTTTTTCAGCGATTAAAAAAATTAGTTATTTCCCTAAAAAAACATTGTTTCTTTCCTTCTCTTATTCTACCTAGTTTGTTATAAATCTGTTTATAATCTTGTATAAGATCATATGATGTTATGTATTCGTATTTGTATAAAATTCTGGCAAGCGTTAAACGGAAGATGGAACTCTCTACTACCAATTTCGCCCAATGAAGACGTCTGCATTTTATCTTTTGCTACGTTCACATATCTTTGGGTGCGTCCTATTTTATTTTCAAACTTGTGCATGTATTTATCAGCTTCTCATTCAGTACATTCGCCTTTCTCTCTGTCTTCCTTTTCCTTTAAAACCATTTCAGTCCTTTTGCCTCCATTTATCTTTTATATCCGTAAATTCCAACGTAAAGTAACCGCTATATGTAGGTGTACTTGCGGAAACAGTTCAGAACCAATTCGTAACTGCGGCGCATGCACAGGATTATTTTCTTTTGCACGAAGTACGCATGCGCCGTTTCCAATCGGTTCTGAGTTGTATCCGCGAATTCAGCTTATATTAATCAAGCAACCTTTCTTTTAAACCTCACTATTACATTACTAATGCGTAGCTATTGATTTTGCCACATGTACTCAGTCAAAGCAATGCATACAGCTGCATTCAGTCTGCTCGTAATCTTCTCATGACAAATTCTCAAGTATATCACAAGATGGGCATAAGCGCACTTCTCTTGTTTCCTGTTTACATTCTCATTTAACTATTCTAACTCCATACAGTACATTGTAGTCTCTCTAACATACGTTTTCTCCTCTTAATTTATGGTTTTCAATGCCCATTTATTTGATGGAATAATTTGACCTTACCTATTAGTTTTCGTCATTGAGAAAAATATTATCTCAAAACCTCTCCCACATCATCACTCTCACTGCTGTTTTCTTCTCCAATCTGATCGACCTCTTTTCTGTTCTGCTATACTTTTGAGTTCAAAGAGTCCGTTAGATTAGTCAGAAAAACGGGCGATTAAAATATTAAGTTGTATATAAAAAGGTGAGTTGTGCCTTATGGTACAAGGGATTAGAATTGCAAACAAAGAAAAATATGATGCTTGTCAGTACCAATTTATGTAACTTACCTTATAACCTTAAAGAAATAAATGAAACTTACTGTTTCGAGTCCACAAATATAACTTTTTAAAATTAATCACCGATATTTTGATACATATCTCTGTGATTATACAAGTGATTTAAGTATAAACTCTGAATACGATTCTAAGGGTAGAGAAGTCGGTTATATGGGCCTCAGCGAAGAGTAACTTTCATCGTTACATTTGAAATGCATGTCGGTCGACATGCATTATTTTCCTATAAACAATTCAAATTCGTTGGTAGCTATTATTCTGAAATTTCTGACGAAAATAGCACAGAGCGTCTTATCAGCCGTGTATTACGGTAGCATTGCGATTGGAAGCGAGGGTCGGTTGTATCTCAAAGGGGACATAAGGCAATAGAGAGGGGACGTCCGATAGAATAGCATCAGATAATTTTACGACATAACTGCTCCCTCAAAACTATAAATTCGCCCCGTATTTCATACGCGTCTTCATGAATCAACAAAACGAGAGCCTTCCCCATTTCTGCAGAGCAGATTAAATGGCTTATAAATCAGGGTTGCGGTCCCTTTTCAATATTTAGACTATGCGATTCCTGCTCCGAAGATTCTTCACGGTGTTGCGTCCACTTGGAAAGATTGATGGAATTATTTTCCTTCGAAATTCATCTGAAATCGCACCCCCGTGACGCCATCGAGTGCTCGTTCGACCCACTTCGCATATTACGACAATACGCTCCCGGACTCTCAGGAGACACTATTTTTACGTCACACTAGTTTGCATCAGATATTCACACTTTTCCTTAACGTGTGTATTAGTGATGTACATTCACTCATGGTGTACATATTGGTGAATTCTACGAACTCTACCGGGCACTGACCTCGTTCTTTTCACGCGCCCACTCCGTACTTACTAAATTTTTCGACTATTTTAAGTTGCGGATATTATTCTTCGAAATGCTAATTTCTTCAATTTTTTTATTGTTTTCTCTTATCAAATGTGAATATTTGCAATGTATACAGTTGTTGCTATCATAAACTGTATTTTTAATTTTTGTAGTGACTTCAATTTTTCCTTCAGTACTGCTTAAGTGATTTCCATATTATATTCAATTTCCTTCACATCTTTTAGCTTTTACTATCAGTAGAATTGCGCAGGTTTTTCACACTCACCTTCTTTTTCCTGCTGTGGATATTTCTTCGTAAGATATCACTTAGGGTTTTTACATTCACATCTTAACTTTTCCCTCAATTTCTATTCACAAATTATTTATGTTTTCGTTAATATCTCAAGGTTAGACGGAAGAAAAGACTTTTTACTCTCAATCTCATCTTAATAAAGAGCTTAAAAACGGCCTTAATTATAGTAAAACTTTGCATGTTTGTTATTGATTATTATCAACATATAACTAAACAGCAGTGTTGTAACGCTATTAACTAACTTCAGGAAACGCGTTTATCAGTAGAGCGTGTAAACATAGAGATAGAGAAATGGCCAGACCAGAGGGAAGCACTTGTTCATATTTTTAAGGAAGCTGAATATTTTTGAAAAATCTGAGAAGCGATTCTCACCTTAATGAAGATCTCGCCTTAATAAAGAAGCTTAAAGGCCTCCGGAAATGTCACATGCTCCTCGCTTACCCACACGAACGTTATCACCGTCCATAATGAACTTACAGTAGTTTTCAGTGCCGTGAGTTGTAATGTTTTTCTATTTCCCCTTCGCTGATTGTCGTTGTTGGTGCGCGAACTTCGATTGTCTGAATAGTGCAAAAGTCATTTATCTTGAGTATAGGCTTTGATATTCTGTCAGATACACTTTCAATACTCTCCGCATTATTACCGCATTTCATCTTGATCAGGACTTCAACAGCTTAAAGCCCTGCGACTTTAATTACTCTGTAATAGAATAGGTGGCCTTCCGTTAGTTTTACCCCATCTTTGGACTTTTTTCTGAATTCACTGAGTCCAATGACAACTTATTTTATATTCTCTGTTAGCCTATCTTTTATTTTGCATCTCGATATTGTCAACAAGAATCCCTATTATTTTATCTCACTTTACGTTCTAATTAATATCTACAAAAATGGAAATTTACTGATCTCGAATAGATATATATACGACGGCGATGGCTATTTTTGAAAGTAAACACACATTTTCCAATGGAAACGTTGATACTGACGTCTTGTGAGAGGACATCTGAGAATGAATGGGAAGAGGAATGGGACAGTTGTTATCTCCGCCATCGAAAGGGCGCGCATTCGGAAACGATAGACTCCAAAGCATTATCTTACTCAGCCCCTCGCAAACGCAATCGAGCCAATTGTGCCGCGTAATGTCCGTCGCAGCATTTAATAGAGGAGAACAGCCAATGCAAGAGATGGAATTAATGGCGACCAGATTATCTCCCATCGAAGGTCGATTAAATTTTGAATTTCCGTCCGAAAAATCGCTGTGCTCTCGAGTGTGTTAGATATATATAGTGTGTTTACTTGGCGCGTTTTTCACAACAGCGCCTGTCTGAGACAACATTGATGTCCTAATTGTAGACTCATTACACTACTATCATTATTTTTATTATTGACATTTGCAATATTATTTTTGCTATTGTTATTACTATTATTTTTATTATTTTAGAAATATAATTGTTACCAATTGTTATTACTATCATTTATATATAACTATAAACACTAATAATAATTCCTAAATAGAATGATTTGTTTGTCTCTAAAGTTTACAATAAATATAGTGAAAGAGAACTAAAATATTTAGTACCTAAGTTAATAAACAAATACAAGACTGAAATTGATGAATACTGTAATGCGAATAGAAATAATTTCATGAGAGTATTACTAAAGTATTATGTCTTTTGAGGTGTAATTTGATTGACGCGATGATATCTCGTGATTTTTGTACTTTAAATATATTTATTTTCTTTTTTGCATGCCATTGTTTATTATCACAGAGTTTTAATTTCTTATCAAATGAAATGCGATTTCTACCTGAATTTCATTTACCTATTATTCTGTCCGAAAACGCTCATTCTAAAAACTTGACTCCGAAATATGCTTTACCTTTTTCTGCCTACACTTCTTCCTCTCTCCTTCAGTCATGAGACGTTATACAATACAATACAATATGCTAGACTCCATTCCACACTATCATAGGACGGGATCGAACTATCGACAGATTCAAGTTGCATATGATGATATACCTGATATATACCTATCCACACTCTCATATATTGTCTACAAACCTCAACATACTGAGAGATATGATCGCTAATTAGGACCTGGTTAATCATACGGATATCTATCGTCAATATCAATAATTTCAGTGAAAATAGAGATTTTTTCATATTCCGTCGAATTCCCTTTTTATTATTATCCAATAAAGCTTTAACGGAAACAGAAACACCCCAATTACATCCATTTTAATAATTATCTACACCTACAATTTATATATAGTATAGATAATAAAACAATATATAATAGAAATAAATATCTACCGTCTACAATTAAATACAAATAACCATTCCCAAGACAATAAATAGGACCAAACGGGACAATTGGTGTTGGAGAGTTAGCACTTATCCACCACTGCCAGTAACGTATCTGCTCATTTTGTTATAGACTTATAAATCAAGCTATAATAAGATCCATCTGACTTGACGGACGGACGCTAACCAACGTGGTTCGCATTGAAGACTATTGATGGATATTCACGTAAAAATATATAAAGATTTTCGCCCCAAATAGAATGGATGGCGGGAAAATGCTACCCTTTTTCTTAGTAATTGTGTTGCAAAATTGAATATAGAGTAGCAGAGAATATAAAATAGGTTGTCAGTGGACTTTGTGAAGTCATCGGAAATTCAGAAGACCCAGTCGGGTTTTCTTAAGCATTTTCTCCAGAAGATACATTCCTGCGATGAAATTATCTGCTTTTGAGTCATCGAAGCATTCTCCTTCACCGTCGTACTTGAAAATGTCCAACATTTATAATTATACGGAGCAACAAGTTTATTTCCTGTAACAGAAGGTAATAATTCACAATAATCAGATTTGTGAAAGTGGACATGACATGAGAATAATTTCTATAGCATGAATAATTTCAAATTTTATTGCTTAGTAAGTTATACATCCTGCACCAATGGAATGCAACCCAACCTCGCTTTCAATTTAAGACATCTACGCGATGATTAAAACAGATACTGTAAGGAATTATGTCAGAAATCGCGTAGATTACAGCGGAGGAGTATCGCAACCGTCGCTAATAAATTAAACTCTAGGAAGATAATTAGAGTTATAAATATTTAGAGCCTGATTCCGTTTGATGGTGCGCTTGAGCATATCAAATATATATCCACGTAATAATAGCTGACGTCTAACTTAAAAAGCTTTAAGGTGTCGTAATACTTACCTAATTGCATCCAAGTGCTGTAGATGATTCGATGGGGATAATCCGCTGAGGAGGAGAGATCTTTAGAAAGAGATTCGTTTGAAGGGCGTCGAAGCGGAAAGAATTCCGGAAAACGAACCGAAACTGATTCGAGAGATTCCATTCTCTGATCGCGCGAAACAAATCAACGAAGCGCTCAAATAAAACCAAAATGGATGGCCTAATTCCCTTCGCGCTAATACAAACCAACAACACAGCCATAAAATATCTTACTAAATGCTTAGTTAGTTTGAGATGTTATATGTGTATGTAACCAGTCTCCATGGCATTGAAAGACTGCTTACAAAGATCGTTGGCTTACATCATCTAAGTCAACTGGGAAGGCTGTGCCACGAAAATTTCCGCAGAAGCTTTAAAAGGCTGACACTGCCTTTCAGACCGCAGCTATTCTTGTCATACTGATAGTAATAATAACAATAAATAGATGATTGTTGATGTAAGAATAAAATCACATTTACGTTTTCCCACTCGTGTTTAAAATACGACCGGTTTCAGCTCAGATCGGCCATCATCAGATGAGAAAAACAAGCAGACTCATTAGGGGAAGAAAAAGGGGGTTTGTTATGGCGGGAAACAAAAAGACAGAAGGAAGTAAGTGGCCCACAAGGGTTGTGCTTGAGGCACGGAGCTTCCCTGGGGATAATGGTTTGTCTTATCCGTAAGAGAGTTCTTCAGAAGGGTACATAGGAGTAAAGGAGAGTAAGGTACAGGAATTATTACGTCAAAACATTCTCAGAAATAATTTCAGATACTAAAATCTCTCTCTGTTCCAAGAAAATCATTTTTGGCCCTTTCTGGTGAATGTGAAGCATTTCTGCAATAAAGGACGAGGAATTGTGGAGAACATTAAGGTGTTGGGCAAAGTGGAAGAATTGGTTTGGAAAAAGATTTCATATTTTCTTTAACAAAGTTATTAAAATTTCTGCCAGACTGGCTGACGTAAACAGCATCACAATCATTACATTTTAATTTGTTAATTCCAGGTGTTAGTTTTTTATCAAATGATCGTTAAAATTGTATAGAGCAGGGTTTCCCAAAGTGTGTTCCGCGGAACACTGGTGTTCCACGAAGAGTTTTTAAGTCTTCCGCGGAAACTTACGAAGAATGATAATTCTTGTATGAATTTCAGTTTTGAATTAAGAAAAAGGAACCTAGGTTTTCCGCTGATATCATAGGATTAATAAAGTGTTCCGCCCGAGGAAAAGTTTGGGAAACTCTGGTATAGAGTTTGACAGTTTTCCGTTCTCATCTCAAAACGCCGTCACTTTAGATTTAGATTTTGATTCATACCCCGCAAGCCGCCAGTGGCGCATGGCAGGGGGTGTAGCAACACCAAAGACCTAACCTAATCCATCGTGTTTGCATCTCTAATGCTCTGTGGAAAGAACGACCAGAAGTAACAATCTGTTTTAGCGATTACTTCCTTGTAACGCTTGGTAGTCGCCTCTCGGAGATCGCGCTCGCTGTTTACCGGAATTACTATGTCTTCCACTTCATCTAAAAATTCTGAATCGATGAATTTGTCGAAAAGCTTTCGTCTATAATCCGATCTTCTCATTTTGAGCGAATTCCACCCGAGGGATTTTATCATAGCCGTAACGCTACTGTCGAACCTGCAGTTATCAGTGACGAAACGAGCTGCTCTACGCTGGACCATCTCTAAATCTGAAATTAACCCTACTTCATGTGTATCCCAAACCGCGCAGCAGTGTTCGAGAGTAGGCCGAATGAGGGAAAAATAAGCAATTTCTTTGACTTTTGATGGACATCCTCTTAGGGTTCTACTTGTCAATCTCTGAATTCTATTTGCCTTTCCTATAATATCACTAATATGTTATTTCAACGATAAAATACTGCTGAGTGTAACTCCTAGGTATTTGTTGTGACGCACGAACTCTAGTAGGTATGATGAAATTTCATACTGTACGCTAATTACGTTGTTGGAACGTTATATAAGAGTGTCATCGGTAAATAATCTAACTGTGCTCCTTACATTATCCACTAAGTCATTTATATATATTAGAAACAATATCGGCCCTAAAACATTTCCTTGCGGTACTCCTGATGTGATATATACCTCGTCGGATAAAATTCCGTCCCATGCAACTCGCTGAGATCTTTTTACGAGAAAAGATTTTTCTATCCGACCACTTTCTTGTCGATCGAGTCGGCTATTAGCTTTTGAAGTAGTTTTACGTGAGACACTGTCAAAAGCCTTCCTGAAATCTAGGAATACTGCGTCTGTTCTACCACCCTTATCTGCTGCCTTAGCTACGTCATTCATAAAAAGGGCTAACTGAGTTTCACATGACCTACCTTTGCGGAAGCCGTACTGGCTATGACTAATTGCTCCCTTCTGGGATAGAAAGCTCATTATTGAGCTCGCTATAATATGCTCCATAATTTTACAGAAGATCGAGGTGAGAGAGATTGGCCTATAGTCATCAGGCTTTAGGGTGCTTTCTTAGGAACCGGAGTAACATTTGCTTTTTATATGAAACTGCGACTGTGCCCTCATCTAATAATTTCCGATAGAAGACGAGAAGAAGAGGATCAAGCTCATTGACTAAAGATTTTATTAAAAATGAGGGTATACCTTCGGGACCTGGCGCCTTTTCTCTGTCAAACTCTCGCAATAACTCTTCAATTCCTTAAACTGATAACTCAATTTGGCTCATTTCCGAATCAACGTGTGTTGCAAAATCGTTTACTAGACCATTATCTACGTTGAAGCATTTTGGTAATGCTGGTTAAGTAAGTTCACCTTTTCTATCGACGTATTAATGATAATTCCTTCTTCGTTAATTAAGCTAGGTACAGAAGACTGACCGCCAAGAGTCTCACGCACATACGACCAAAATTCTTTCTGATCACCTTCTAGTGATTCTAACAAGGTTCTAGATCTACATTCCTGAATTTCTTTATTATCTTCCTCCTTAACTAGCTTTCGCATTTCTCTATACTTTTGTTGCTCTAACTCTAAATTAGCTCCGCATGATTTTATTTTTCTCAATCGGGAATGAATAAGTCTCTGCTTACTATGCAATGCTCGCAACTTCGGTTTTGTCCATCGTGGCTCCTTACGCTCACGCATGCTTTTGGTCGGTACATATTTAACTTAACCTTCTTTTATTAAGCTGAGGAACAAGATGTCGAGAAAGACTTTAGTCGAGATGGTCAGTCCTGCATAGAATACAGATTATTAGACAGAATTTTAATGGTTGAGATAAACGGGGAGATAATTTGGTATTAATAGAGTCGGCATATTAATTACTCGGGGACACTGGAAAAAGATTCTTCCGAGAATGTGTTGACTATGGACAACTCTTAATCTTTCCTCATTCCATGGAAACATACAGAAACAGTTATATTCAAATCAGCCGTTGCGAATTTAAAAAGCTGAATACAGTAAACGGAAGTAATTACAGATTGTTTTGATGCAATCAGACATCTTGTAGTTAGTAAAAGCAACAGAAGAAACTTGGAAAAAGCTCAGTCAAACGATGATGACAGAAGCCAACTTATATTTGGCAATTAAGGTTTCAGGAAATCCGAAATGAATTCTGCAATAATTATAATTTCACAATATTGTGAAATAAATTGTGCAATATGCCAATTCTGTAAACATCTCGCAGAAATTACTGCCGCACCAACATATTTTTAATTTGAAAACCTCCAATGACTACCGTTGACATTGAGGAGTCACAAATGATGGATAGTTTGGACCAAAAAATTAGGACAGTGATGATAAAAGGCCCTCTAAATTATTGGACCGACACCTGTTTCAAGCATCATCCTCGCAGGCGCTACACCTAGAGTATTCTTGATGAATTCAGGAGATTACAAATAGATTTCAAACTAGTCAAAAAAGGTTTGAGAACCTGGTAAAAGATAGTTACAGATAGAATAGTCCAGATATCGATAGTGATCATAATGTAGTGATGGCCAGATGTAATTTGAAACTCAAGAAATTAAAGGGAAATGAAACATAGTAAACTTAAAAGTAAAGATGTTTTAGCGAAATAGAAATTAGGAACAAATTATTCTCTAGATTTTACGGAGAAGGATGACGTGAACAAGAAGTGGAATATGGTGAAAGAGAAATTTTAAACATATGTAATTGGAAGGAAAACCACAGAGAATAAGAAATAATGTATAACATATAATAATGGGGAAAATAATTAGAAGAGGGGAGCTGGGGGTTTCAACTCAGCACAAGAACATTCTAAAGTACTAGAAGCTCAGAAACTAGAAAAATTAGAGGTTGCAAGAAAGTTAAGGAAAGATTTCTGGAAGAACAATGAGAAGAAGTGAAAAAACTAATGGATGAGGGAAAGATGGAAGCTGTCTACATGTGTACGCAATTCTTTTTCGGCAAAAGGAAAGTGAGAGGTAGCAGATTAAAGAATAAGAGAGGGGAGTTCGTTTACGACAAGAGAGACATGGCTAAAGACTGTAAAATGCACGTCGAGATACTAAACAATGGTAAAGTGTCTTAGAGAATATAAGATTAAAGAATCAGTCAACGTTGAGGAGAGGATGATTCCATCTTGAAGGACGAGTATGATATGGTGGAATCACGGATAAGAAGGCACCAGGAATCGATTATGTACAGGCAGAAATTATCAAAGCGGCCTGCGAAGGGCTCCTGAAGACTATCTACAAGCTAGTCTTCAGATACATGAGACTGGAAAGATACCTGATGATTTCAATAAATTTGTCGTAGTCCCCATCCCAAAGAAAGCGACTGCTACCATGTGAGAACAACACTACGGAGCAGTTTGTGTCTCACACTTCTAAAATTCGAACTTCCGTTTCTCTACCGAGAATTGAAGAAGAACTCTCCGAGGACAAATTCGTGTTTAGGAGAGGTAAAAGGTACGCGTGAAGGTATTCTGGGTACACATATGGACGTAGAGAAAGTCTTCGATAACGTAGCATGGAATAAGTTACTCAAAGTTCTAAAACAAAATGCTGTTGAGTTTAAAGAAAGAAGGGCGATCTATTCAGGGATGAGAAGGATATTTATTTATTTACTTTCAAAATTTGGCCGTCGTTAGACAATAGTCTGGAAGTAGTTTAATCAAATGATATAATACACTTATTTAAAAATGTAAACAATACGCAATAAATAATACCTGATTCATGTTAAACCCTTAACATTATAACGAATCTAAATTTTATATTTCGACATCTCAATAAAATATACATCTTTTCATTCCAAACCTCGCCACCGTTTCTTACTTGGAAGATGCCTACCAATCGGTTTATCATCCGCCTTTTTCCTATTTATAATAAAGGTTGGAACTTACGAGAACGAAGTAAAAGTAGAGAAAGGAGTTAGACAAGGGTGTTTGCTTTCACCCAAGCTCTTCGTTATATATGTACAATCGATGAGCTTCTAAAACGAATAGAGGGTGGACCGGTAGAGCAGGAAAAAAGGATCGAAATTGTTCAATTTGCTGAGGATATAGTGGTTTGTGCAGAAATCAAAGAAGAGTTAACTCTATCGGGAATGAAAAACATTCTGAACGGTCAATACAATGTAAGACTAAGTCGGAAGAAGACGAAAGTTCTTGTCAGCAGCAGGGAAGGAGATATTGATGACAGTATTATCTAAGAAGCAAAATAATTATTCGTGATCGAAGAAGTAGAAAAGATATATTGAATAGGATACACAAAGCAAAGATAGCTTTTAACAATAAAAAAGGAATCTTTACTTCTAAATCCATCAATATAGCGATTTGGAAAAAGTTAAAGACGTGTGTGTGAAGTGTATTTTTGTATGGTAGTGAGAAATGTACTGTAGGAATAACATGGAGGTATCATGAAACTTACAATATAAAACTCCCTTCACGCGCGATCATTGTTAGCATTTAGTAGCCCATTCCCTCATTGGCGATATTTTCCTTATATTTCATTCCATATCTTAGAAGAAACCTCCATGTTAATAAACCTGCCGAAATATTAATACTATTAATATCATTGAAGATATAAAGAGAGACCATTTTCCGCCTCTTCAGTCACTTCGTCTCTCTCCCAAAGAGACTCCCTTTGTTTGACGGAAAAGGGAGAGATTTAGTTTAGGGATTGGCGCTGGTTAACCAGACAAAAACCACAAGAGCTAACGCAGACTCAAAAGCAAAGTGATTGATGGGAGGTGTTCGTAATTCTTAATTTCTGATTTGTGCGTGAATGCATTTACTATTGAATACATTTATTGCATTCGAAGATAAAAATATAGTTAACATTCCGAACATTTTAGCTTGTTTGCTAAACAAGTTCTGGACTGAAAACAATTGATGAGTGATAGAACGACTTAATCGAAGTTAAAGGAGTATATGTCAAATCTAGCCATAAACTAAAGGTGTATTATTAGATTTCATCAGGTTCTGTGCGTTAATACAATGTATGAATTGTTCTACTAAAGAATCAGCTTATTTAGTATTTGTATATGCATACCAACTTGGACAGTGAGATTAATGCAAACTTTTTTAGTAATGACATATGCATAACTTTTTATCTGTTAGAGAATGGTTGGTATGTTCGTAAATAATTATTAAAAGGGATGTAATTTGAGTCTTCCTGTTTCTGTTCTAGAATTAATGAATTAACCAATCAGTCAGTAAATTAATCAAAAACGTTATCCCCTGAGAAAATAAATTAGACTCTATGCAATAAAAGATACCTCATAGAGAGGCGATCTGCCGATTACATCGAAAAAGTGTCTTTAAAGAAGGAAAAATTGTTACATTTAGCAACACTATTGGTAAATTGACTATTGTGGTTCAAAAAAAGTCGCACTATTTTCACGTGGTGCTGTCGACGATATTCTCAAACCGGCAGGAATTCTCTAATTGCTGTCGATTGATATATCTTTTCCAAAATAATTTCTAAATGTCCGCAAACTCGAAAGCCACCACCGTATCGACTCAATTCGATTCGATGGATCGATTGTCGCCGCAGCGGGAGGCGAGATTAACGTCCCCGAATTTCCTTGGGGATCGCAAACATGGCCGTAAACGGCGGTTTGGAGTGAAAAAAGCGGAGGGCATTTGGGTGAGGCGTTAGGGCATGTCGGAATTAAATTAACTCCATGCGAATCCGATTTACAGCCGTAAATGCGTTTCTTTGATTCTCTCGGGGAATTCGATCGCGCGCCAAATGAGGATGGGCGATATCGTTTAAAACTGCAGCTGTGATGACTCGAGTTACATCTTTACTTTATGCCTAGAGTTGAATGGAAGATGGGACTCTCTAATCCCCAATCGCCTGTATTTCGATATTCGTATCTCGAAAGACTTGTTTCCGAGAAACTTTATAGTCTTTATAGTCCTACCCAGCGGACTGTACCACCTTCAGATGCATGTATTACTACGAATTAATGAAGTAAAGTATTTGTGAAGTATGTATTATTACGAATTAACGAAGTAAAGTATTTGTGAAGTATGTATTACTACGAATTAATGAAGTAAAGTATTTGTGAAGTATGTATTACTACGAATTAATTCATTATGATTTGTCCCTTGCTTGTCTATTTTTTTAAACGGCATCCGTGTTTATCGTTGATGTGAATTTCCTGCTCTGCATGATTTCCCTATCGTTGGTTACAAATCAGTCAATGTTTATTAAAATATATATTTATGGCAAAACGTCTAGTAAACAATTTTCCTATACCCATATAATACGAGAATGTAACTCGGACAGGAAGAAAAAGCTCAGACTACTCCGAAAGACTGCGAATTATACAGGAGTTGTAAAACGCAATATACCATTGAATTTGTATGAATTGCGAGAAGACATACTCACATACTTTAATAAGGATTAAGAAATGCTTTGAAGAATGTATCCATATTCAGGCACAAACAAACCTCAATGCAAAATAAAGTGTACTGTCATGTGACCGTGATACGAGGCTTCTCTTCACTCTACTCTTGACGGAAAATTAACATAAATGGAGAAATTCTTCTGAATGCTAACTTATGCCTTTGTTACCAGTAGAAAATCACAGGATGAATTAAATTTAATTTTGATAAAATCAGGGAAATAAATTAGTTATCCCGGTTACAACGTAAAATTCATTACAATTTTTCCTCCGTTGGAGGAGGAATGGCGGAAATTTCTTATACCATTCTAAAGCTGTTGTGAAATCAGTCGTAAGCATACTCAGATGGAGCATAACACGGCCATATAGCCTGAAGTCATCTACACACCAATTAATCAACTAGAATTCACTAATCCCAAAGAAATTAAACTTTATATAAAATCACAGAAGAAAAGTTCAGCTCCAGGGGTAGACAAAATCACAAACCAGTTACTAAAACAACTACCCAGAAATATAATCAGTAAGTTGGCTGGACTATTCAATGCCTGTTTAGTTAATGGCTACTTCCCTGCAGCATGAAAAACAGCAATGATAAAAGCAATTCCAAAACCAGGCAAAGACCCATCCTTCCTCGACAGCTACCGACCAATCAGTTTCTTGCCCACCATGGGAAAACTCTTAGCAAAAGTAATCTTGAGCCGTCTAAAATCCATCTTAAAAACGAACAATACCATACCAAAAGAACAAACTGGATTCACAGAAAACCTGTCAACCACTCACCAAATTCTCCGTCTGACAGAATTAATAACGAAAGGATTTAACCATAAAAAATCAACGATTGCTGCCTTCCTCGATGTAAAAAGAGCTTTCGACAAAGTATTGACAACAGGATTAAAATACAAAATTGCTCAACTAAGACTACCAAGCTATCTCACCAAAATGCTATTCTCATTTCTGGAGAACAGATCCTTCATCGCCCAAGTCAACGATGCCGTCAAAGCAGGAGTGCCACAAGGAGCAATACTTTCTCCAACCCTGTTCAATATATTTACATCCGACATACCACGTGATTCCAAAACTACTCTACTATTATACGCCGATGACACTACAATAGTCAGTAGCTCAACGGACCCAAACCTTGCAAATCAAAACCAATATGTTCAGGATCATCTGCGTCTCATACAGAACTGGGCAGATAAATGGAAGATTGCTCTGAATCCTCAAAAATGCACGCGTATGCACTTTCTTAGGAACAACAGAAAGAAAGACGCTTCAACTCTTTGATGAAAAGGAGAATAAAGAAATATGATTGGGAAAACTTTAATAAATACTATACCACACAATTACATATAAACACACGACTGGTTTCGGTGCAAGGCCTGAAGATGGTGCGATGCACCGAAACCGGTCGTGTGTTTATATGTAATTCTGTGGTATAGTATTTATTAAAGTTTTTCCAATCATATTTCGTTATGATTTACCACCAAGTAAAGGCCGAAACCATCTCCGCTAAAAGGAGAATATATCCCTAAGAAAACGACAGAGAAATTTTTGGTGATGAAAAACTGACATCGAAAAACAATGTTGAAAACAGCATTCAAAAGGCAACAACAGCAAAATCTGCTTTAGCCGGAATACTATTTAACAGATCTCAAGCTAACATAAATACTAAGCTGCTAACATATCTATCCACAATCAGACCTATGCTCACCTATGCATCACTCCCCTGGCATTATACACACAAATCATACCTATAGAAGCTATATAGGTTCGAAAGCAAAACCATTAAAGGGATTTTGAATGCTCCATATCACACCAGTACGTCTGAGATATACAATATAACACCTCTCTACAACATTAAACTAAAGAACCAATAGGTTCGATTCTAAGTTAAAATTTGTCCAAAATACTTTATTTTCCACAATCTGGGAGTACAAACTCAAAACAACTATCTGCAAATACCGTAGCCCAAAAGCTATGTTAATTAATTTCTTCTTCTTCAGTTATCAATCCGAAGATTGGTTTGCAGCAGTTGTTTTCCGTCTCCACTCCTTCCGATCTTGCGCCAGTCTCTTTAACTCTAAGTAGGAATTGCAGCCCATATTCACCACAATCCGATCAATGTAATTCTTTCTTGGTCTACCTCTTGCGTTATTGCCTCTTATTGAGCCTTCCAATATTGCTGCAAGCAATCCTTCCCGTCTTAGGATGTGGCCTATCCAGGAGTCTCGTCTCCTTCTGATTGTGCTCCACAGGCATGGCACTTCTTCAGCTCTCCGTAATACCTCTTCATTGGTAACCTTATCCACCCACGATATCCTGAGGATTCTCCGGTAGCACCACATCTCAAATGCCTCTATCCGTATTCTTCCATCCGGACCAAGAGTCCATGTCTCGCTTCCATAAAGTAAGACGATCCATACAAAGGTCTTGAGGAGGCGTTTTCTTAGACACAAGTTGATATTGTTGGTTGTGAAGAGCATTTTCTTTTTATTAAAAGCCGCCTTTGCCTGATTAATCCTACTAATAAGATCTTTATCACTTCGACCATCTGACGTGATTTTGCTTCCAAGGTACTTGAACGCCTGTACTGTTTCAAGTCTTTGACCACCTAGCATAAGTTCAGCTCCTGTCCCTTTCCTGCTCATTACAAGGATCTTTGTCTTTTCTCTATTGATGTTAAAGTTATATCCAGTGCTGAGGATGGCCCCCAACTCACTTAGCATGTATGATAGGCGTTCTTCACTTTCAGCCAAAATCGCCACATCGTCTGCAAAACGTAACATATCAATCTGTTTGCCTTGCACCCATATTCCGCCATTTTCTCCCCATCTTTCTCGTGCTTCATCCATAGCTCGTTGTACGTATGCGTTGAATAGTGGTGGGGACAAAGAACAACCCTGTCTTATTTTAGCCTCTCGCAAATGTGGGCCGCATCTTATAACAGCTATTTCATCTTTGTATAAATTCCAAATAATTCTACGGTCTTTGTACTTTACTCCTGCCTCCCTCGGTATCTGAAACAACTGCTGCCATTGTACCCGATCGAAATCTTTCTCAAAATCTAGGAAAGCAACAAAGATATCCTGGTTCTTCCGAGCTCCCTTTTCCATAATCAGTCTTAATGCCAAGATTACCTCGCGAGTGCCTCTTCCCTTTCTGAAGCCAAATTGGTCCTCAGTGAGTGTATCCTCAATCTTCCCTTCTATTCTTTTCAAAATTATTTTTGCCAGTATTTTGGAGGTATGGGAGACAAGACTAAGTGTGCGAGACTGTGCACAGCGTTTTGCTGTGGTTTTTTTAGGTATTTTTACAATGACGCATTTTTTAAATCTTCGGGTAATTTCCCTGTGTCATAGATGGTACACACCAGCTGATATAAACTGTTCTTCATACCATCACCAGATGCTTTGAAAAGTTCAGAAGGAAGCAAGTCAATGCCTGCGGCCTTCCTATCCTTCATGGTCCTAACCGCATAATGAAATTCATCTCGCAGAATACTGTCGCCCATATTTTGTTGGTCTATGAACCCCTCATCTTCGATCATGTCATTCCTAATCGTGTCTGTCTTCCCCATACAGTTTTTCTAAGTACAGTATCCATGTCTCAGCTATTTCTTCTTGTTCGTAGACCATTTTATTGTTTTCATTTAACAGGGCGTTGCATATCATTCTCCTATTCTCAAAGAAACACTTCACTGTTTCATAAGCTGCCCCAACCCTGCCGGTTTTCATGAGGTCCTCAACTTCCTTGCACCTGTTTTGCAGGAACATTTCTTTGTCCTTTCTCGCCTTCCTGATTACCGCATTGCGTAGTCTCCTGTATTCTTGCTTTCCCTCATTTTTTGTGGAATTTTTTAATTACCTTCTTTGTTCTATCATTAATATTAGTTCTTCAGTCACCCACTCTTTATTTTTTATAACTTTCTGCTTTCCAAGAATCTCGTCTGCGACCTTTGTCATCTCCATTTTGATCTTAGCCCATTTAACTTCAACATCTGCATCTTCCTCAATAGCCATACTCTCATCCGTTTTGGCAGCAAATAATGTTCTTATGCTTCCATTTTTTAGTTTTTCCAGGTTCCATTTTGTTGTCTTCTTTGCCTTTTCCAACTTCTTAAACTTGAGTTCTCATTCACTCATGACTAAGTTGTGGTCAGAATCTATAAGTCTAGAGTAAGCTCTGCAGTCTTTAATTTGGTTCTTAAATCTATTTTTGACTAGAATGAAGTCTATCTGGTAACGTTCATGATCACCAGGTGCTCTCCATGTGTAACGTCGTCTCTGATGGTGTTGGAATAGGGTGTTAGCCACTACAAGCTGGTGGTTGGTGCAAAACTTCACAAGTCGATCTCCACGCTCATTCCTTGTACCAAGTCCATAAGGACCAACCACTCTTCCATCAGCTCCCTCTCCAACAACAGCATTCCAGTCACCCATTACAAGCAAATTAGCATATCCTTTGATACCATACATGGCGTTAGCCAGTTCTTCATATGCTTCTTCCAACTGGTCTTCTTCTTGATTTGATGTGGGCATATATGTCTGTATTATCACAGTTTCTGTAGGTATTGTATCTACTTTGACTAGCATCGTTCTTCCACTATATTGCACATAACCGTTTACTCTTCTTCCCATCTCTTTGTTCAGTATCACTCCAACACCTCCTTGACCTGGTTTGTTCTCTATGGTTCCTATGTGAATAACCCGATAGTCTCCACTCCAAAAATCACCGTTGCTGGGCCACCTCATTTCACATATTCCTAAAATGTCAAGTCTCATCTTATTCATTTCAATTTTCAGGTTTTCAAGTTTTCCGTTGCGTAATAAAGTACGGACATTCCATGTTCCAATTCTTCTAAGGAAGAAAGATCTTATGCTTTCCCGGTGAATGCTGTTCAGGAAGTTTTCTTGGGTTCTCAACCGGGTCAAGATGTTGGATGTCTCCGACGTTTCGGCAGCAACCACTGCTGCCATTTTCAAGGATGATTGAAAATGGCAGCAGTGGTTGCTGCCGAAACGTCGGAGACATCCAACATCTTGACCCGGTTGAGAACCCAAGAAAACTTCCTGAACTTCTACGGAATTTAATAGGTTTTGCAAAAACTCTATCAGTCCCCTCCCGGAGCTCCGAATGGGGGACTATTTTACCTCCGCATTGTTTTACTAGAGCATGTTTCTCCATGACTCATTCAACTGCTGTTGAATAAGGGATATCCTGTGGATCTTTAATGCGGTGGTTTCCCCTTGCCTTCCGCATCCTATGCCGTTGGCCCTATAAGGCTCATCCGCCTTTAGGAGTGATTTCTCACTCCAAGGACAAGAGGGTGCCCTACCTTCTATCCGTTCATCCACTCTCCACGTAGTGAAGACAGTTGGCACTTGATAGAAGGGGTCTCCTTATACCGAGAGATGTTCGGTCCCTGCGTCGTTAGCCGTTTGTCTAACAAACGTTGCCCCCTCTCTACCGCGAGGAGGTGAACGTCAGGGTTTTCCCTTCATCAACTCTAGGACCAAAATGGCATTTCCTAGAATCTCCAGTACTTCGAGAGAGGTACTAGAATTAATTAATTTACCCTAACCTAAATACCCAACTTTAATCCGAGCCAGACACTCTCCCCTAACCGGTGATCTTCAATAAAAAGAAAGTGAACTTAAAGTGCTTAATATAAAACCATGGATAAGACCCCGAGTCAGCCATGAACAAAAGTTTTCCGGCATTTTTTCGTGGAACATAACACTAAAAACGCTTGATATTAGATTGGAAAAAGATAACACGACAAAGTAATACATTTCGTGGAATGCAAATTCCGGTGTGGTTAAACGAAGAAATACGAGTTGCTCCTTGCGTTGAACCCAGAACATTTTCAAAAAATACAATAGTTCTTTCGATAATGAATACGCTTATCTTTCTCGGGGAAGGCGACAATATAATGTAAATGAGAAGTATTAGATATAGTGTTGGATATTATGCAAACATTATTTGCGTAGAGTTGAGCATCACTGCTCAGGGTAAGGGTTACTTTCGTATTTTCAATTCAACTGATTTTCATAGAACTGATTCGACTCATAACTCTATAAAAAATCAGACTCTTGAAACCGTATAATGCGAGAAAGAATGCCCAAAGGGAGACAGATACCCTCCTTTCTCAATGGCTCAATGGATTCTAGTAAATCATTTTCCTACCGAAATTGCTATTGGCATCTCTGTCGGTTGCATTACTTCTCCATCGAGTTCATTTTCATGTTTAATTCTTGATTACAGAGTCTTTACTTTTCTGCTTTCTTTCGTGACGTATTTCCCATCTGCTTTACCGTCGTGTTCAGTGTTAGTCGAGTTAAGGTGATTCAGACGTCAAACGCACCGTTTACATTGTTTTTCACTCGAAATTTGTCGCATTATTTCTTAATCACTAGTGGGACCTTGGCCCAATATAATAATTAATAGTAAATACGAAATATGCTTCAAAATGTAATCATTCATTCCTCATAATATGTGCAATGGATACATTAATGTGAAGTGGGTCCTACGAGTAAAATGGGCACCGTAACAATGATGCCAACATGAAAAGAAAATGCTTTCAAAATTAATGTTTTTGATAGCTTCTCCATTATTTTCTAGATAATTTCATGAATGTTTACAGTATTATTCTGTTTTAACTCTCAAATGCCTGGATTTTAAATTAATTGGAAATTAATTACACCTTGAGTACCTCATTTAATTACTGCTCTTCGACCATTTCGACTTTTCTGTTTCTTTTCCAACCGATAAAGTGATCACTATCGTTTTTGCATTCATTTGGGAAGCTCCTATCTTTGTTGTGGGTTGATTGACAGCAAAAATAAAATCCCTTTTTGTATTTGTTTGGTTGACTCCAATCCATACTTCATCCACTCTCGTCTAACAAAGTAACATAATAAGTGGAATATTCTGTTGGATAAAGAAATGCTTGTAATTGGATATAAAATATCCGTGAAAATGCCACATTAAGGCGCCTTATCATAATATATACTTAAAATGGGCATTAACTAAAGTTCACTTTAGGGCCCGCAATTATAATTATTTGATAAAGTGAAGATTATAGTTCATTTTCGACATAGATGATGAATTAGCTTGTAGATTAACTCTAATCTTCACTTTAACTCTAACAAAACAATATAATAGTCGGCTCTAAAGTGAACATTAGTTAAATACGTCCATTTTAAGAATACATTATAATACCGGGACATAGACTATCGTCCCCCTAAAGATTTAGCATACCTGCTACCCTTTGAGGTCACTGTCACTGAGAGTTTCTATTCTAATCTCAGGAGCACATTTAAAGTATCGTACCAATCAATGTAAACATTTTTCCCAGGAGAATGCAAGATTCTTACTACATCACGAAAACAATGTTAAAATATGGCCAAACCCGTGCACAATATAAACTCAAACTTTTATTAATATCTTTGACGGTTGTATGATAAATAATCACATAATAATGCAACATTTAAGTCAATAATTTAAAGTTGTGTTCCTCAAGAGCCTCGCAATCGAAACTGACTTGAATTCCTCTGTAACGTGAAAAAGTGCTCTACTCCGTAAATATTTAAAACTTTCACGCCAAAATTCACACGAGTAAAATTCACCAAGCATTTTACTTACATATTGCCAGGGTTCGACTTGTGTTGCCTTCCGCAGTGAATTCCATCACGCACGCGATGTCACGCACGCGATGAGAAACGCACTCTTAACAAAAGGAAGAAGAGAACGTCGACGGAATCGAACACAATGACTATTACCGAATGACCAGTCGCTCCAAAGGTGTAGGCGCAATGTTGCCGTTTTGGTGCTTTAGATTTAGCGCTTTCCGAGTACAACTTGGCGCATTCTCCGGAAGTACTTCTGCGACACCTTGCGTCAAATTCGTTTGATTGTCTTCACGTTTAGTCTACCAAATTTCCCTTTCGTCACCTGCCTACATACAATACCCCTCCACTTCGCGCAACAGTTTAATTTGCTTCGCAGCTGTTTCAGTGATGCTGTGAGTGCACAAGTTTCTCACTTCCAGCGTAAAATTTGCAGAAATGGACAAGTTTTAGCAATTTTGGATGTGTTTATGAACCAGAGGCATTGAGGAAGAGGATACCTAAGTATTTCTCTTATATCTTAATTAGACAGAGGTCAGACGGACGGTCACTCTGCAGAATACGTATAAGAATATTTATTTATTTATTTATTTATTTATTTAGGAATTACCCGTCGCGATTAGGTCGTGGGACCCGGTGGCAACGGTGGTATAAAAACATTAATGATGAAGCTTTTGAGCATTTTCGAATTATTAAATGTCTTTTATTCTTTCATTTCACTCCGTTTCATATTTCATTTTGCACTAATTAAAGTTTTGAAACAGTAACACGGACGACGACAAAGGGACTTCATTTATCCAAATTAATCTCACTACATTAACCTGTATTTTACTTTTCATTGTATCAATTTGAAGCATTGTATTCATTTTATATTTAATAACTTTTTTGCATTATAAACTGTGTTTTCGGGGTCCCCCCATCTCTGTGGATTTTTTCCCGCACTGTAGGGTTGTCAACCTTCAGATGCGAAGATTTCTCCTCTCAAACCCAAATCTTAATGTGTTGATGGTGTATTCTTTCTCTTAATTTTAAATATTGAATTTAACTTAAGTATTGACAATTGTGGTTAGGTGAAAGAGAGGCCCACTTGGCCTAAACTCGCCTTAACAAAGAGTTAATTCATCGTGCATCAAAAGAAAAGTGAAAAATATGTTAGCAGGGACCTCCGTTTCTACTGCACACACAAAGGGTCTCAGGGTTCGTAACAATTGGATGCGATAGAGAGATGCGTTTAGAAGAGGGCGAGAGGCTGCATTCAAAAGGAAAGAGTGCACGTGCCAGCGTGACGACGGCACGAGGAAGATGGAAAAGGGGGACAATATGAGATGCCCCCTCCCAATGAAGATGGAATTGATACTGGGAAATTAGTTTCAGCCAAAGAAGGGAGCCAACGTAAGCAGCTGCGATTCGATGTTTAGGGGATATTGAAAGCACGGATTCCGGGAATTTCTCACATTTTCCCGAGTCTTGAGATAAATTGTAACGAGAATTGATGATATGAAAACCATTTGATTGCCCTCGTATTCTGATATAAAAACTAGAAAGTTTTTTGTATGAATGTTATGGCAAATTTTCGCCTAAACAGGCAAATCATAAGTTGCATAGATTCAAATAAATTATTTTAATCACAAATTCCGTACAATTTTACGGATTAAGGGAAAGAAAGAGGGGGAGTGAGGTGAGGGAAGGTGCTTTGTGTAGGCAAAGGAGAGGTACAACAGAGTCAACATTTCGAGATTGGGTGGAGGAGGTGAGAGAAGTGTCATTATTAGTTGTCCAATTTTGATTTTTTGCTGAATAGTACCAATTCCGTAATCAAAATAATTAATTTATTATGAAATTTCACCAAATATCGTTTAGATAACGTCCATTTTAATTTGAAAGTAATTAATTAACATTACTTAACTTTCGTCATTTCTCTGATATACATTAACTACTTTGCATTCAGCTAATAGTACTTCGGCATCGGCTTTGTGCATTTCTTTATTATTTTCTCATAATGATACATCTAATTTTCGGTTATTTAACGGGCGTTAGAAATTCTGCATGGAAAATCACTATTTAATAACCTACCAGCTCTAGAGGTAAACAATAAGAAATTAAATTCCAAAATGAACCATATTTTTCTCATAAAGTTTATGTTAAGTTAAAGTTTTATCTTTAACTGTAAAGTTTCTAATCGCCTCACTTTTTTATGAACTGCGAGTTTAATTACGCAATGAAAAGAGAGTACTTGAATACTTTGCAGGATAAGTCCTGGGGCTTATCCAAAAGGAATAATAAGTCGAACAACCTCCACTTAGAGGCACGAACTGCCGCCCGAGGTCTTTACTGAGGCAGCCAACTCACAAAGCAGGTATTATTAGGTTTACCCCCCAAGGAAATCACAAGGATTAAGGAAAGGTTTGATTACTTTGAAGGATAAAGTCTTGTGGCTCAACCCAAAGGAATAACGAGTGTAAAATACAGCGACATGACTGGGACTCGAACTCAGGTCTCCCACTTTCCGGACAGGAATCGAGGCATTTTATAACTAAACAACACTTTTAGGAGAGAAATAGTAAAAAAATTATCTGAAAAAAGAAAGCCATTCTAACAGAAAACCCAACTTGCATTAGAGTTTTGTAAAGAAGCTCAAAAAGCCGTAGCTAACTCATTCCCCTTCCCAAGATGGTGACGTGCTTCAGGAGACAGTAGTTCTTTCCTTATCCTGAAGACGGTAACGTAGTTGCCGAAATGCGATATTAATAACCTGCAAAGCGCCACCTAACCCCCGATGGTTGGAATTCCGTAACGTTTGCGGCTTTTTCGAGCTTTTCCCAAACTAATAATGCATCGCACCTTTTCCTTGGAAATGGAAAAACCAACTGTCGATAGTTAATGACAGAGGCTTAGATTCGAAGAAAGTGTTAACCTATACAAGAAGTATATGTGTGACAGCAAAACATGGACCGCAACCACATTGGTGAAGAAGAGATGCCATGGAAAGAGACGGAAAGTATACTAATAAAAAAGTAATGTGGATAGAGGGAGCAACTGTTATGGGAGTATTACAGAGAGCAAACAAAGAGAAAAACAGTGGAAACTTGTTGAAAGTATGAGTGAAAGCGATCGAAAAGTTGGATGAATGAAAACCTGAAGATGACAAAATTGGAAGGCATAAAGTAGCATTATCTGTCTATACAGTCTTCAATCTGAAAGCTTGACTGAACCTCATCCCTCTACCATAAGCAATGAAAAGCTTTGTAGAGGGGACTGAGGCGACTAGGCAAAATGAGGAATGAGGTAATTTGCCATTGCTTTCCTCAGCGAGACAAAGCAGAACAAGTACACGTCTGTAAAGCACAATGACGACTTATATTTCTCTTAGGATTCAAAAAGGAGAGTCCTTAATCAATATCATTATTCAGCATCTCTCATTCCTGAGTAGCTTTCATATTATAACAGTCATGAAAAAAAACTGAGATAAAAGTTAATGAAAGATGCATTTTTCCATCTTGTGCCAAAAGACATGAAAAATATTCCATTCATCAGGACATGTTAGAAGGACCTAAAGGGAAATTGAGGAAGAAATAGATTGGATTATAAGCGGTATATAATTGTTATGAATTATGAGGGAATGAAGTGGATTACTGGAGACAGCCTGGAGATCGGCATTGATTACCGTTGATGATGAGGAACTTTTGAGATAAATATCTCCACAACGGCATCATTAGCGACTTCCAGTGATAACTTCATAAACACCGATATATTCAAATACCGAATACGTTCGTGTATTTGGTTGATCTCGCGGATGCCTAATTATGTACACACATTTATATTGGTTAATCTTGAAAATGTCAAAGTACATACATGTGTACCACATTGTGAGATTCCAACGCATTCCCAGTTTAATTAGTTTTTAAATCCGAAGTATCGTTTGGAATCTTAGAGAAGAATCGTGGATGAAAAGGCCATTACATGAAATGGGGTACAATTCAAGAACAATTTTCGCTCCCTCGATTCATCGCTCGACTTAACACAGTGGTGGAATATTATAGTAAGTAAATAGGTGGAAAGGGCGGAACGTCCGTCTGTGCTTACGCAATCGCTCCCGACGACACAACTCTGAAAAGCTATTTCACAAACGCACGCAACGGTTGGATAAAGAGGAATCAAGGTGACCAGGATTCTCCCGAAGACGCATTTATAATCTGATTATCTTCGATAGTGCGGATTGCGAGAGCGCAACAAAAATTGAATACCAGAGACTAGTTATTCTCTTCTTAAATCGAACCCATCCATCCAATTTTTAAGAAAGAGCCTTTGGGATGAAAACTAGAAAAAAATCAATAAAAATAGGGGAAATATAAAACCTAAGCCTGCTCATAGGAAATAAATAAAATACATCGGGAAAACAGCCACGAGAAGGGAGGCGTGAGAAATCTGAGAAACATACTGGCAGTAGCAGCTAAAATTTAAATAGGAGAGGGGAAAACAAGAAAAACGAAAGTGTCAACAACACTAATGAATAAATAAACCATATAAATTCACACTCAGACCGAAGGCAATGAATTTGAAGTTCAAGAAATAAGCTGTAAAATATGATGAGACTTGGGTTCGTAAAGAGAATAGTCGGTCGGAGCGAAGCAAATGTTCGCAAACGATGTTATTTCGCGGGACTTAGCCCTCATCTTGAGTTTGCGTGTAGTATATGGGACTCTGACGATAAGTGTTGTATTCGGCAATTAGAAAAAGTACATACGTTTTTTAAAGAATTGCTACGATTAATCAGAGAGCATTACTCAGATGCTTCAGGATGCAGGATGGGAAAAAGATAGAAGATTTCAACAAAGCCTTATTTTACTGTATACCTTGATAGAAAGAACGTTCATAGATGATTTAACCGATATATGTTACATAGGCCGGTCTAATACTGCGACAAAGATAAGGGAAATAGAAGCCAGGACGAATTGATTAAGGAACTCATGTTTTTCGCAAACGATACGCGAAAATAATCGATTAGGGAAACAGATTCATGCCCCCTCTGGCACACATTGAAAGGAGGCTTGCAGGGTACTTGCACAGACATACACATAAAACATCAGAATAAAAGCAGAAAGGAAAGAAAATTCATGAGCATGGAATTAAAGAAATAGCTTTTCATTGAAGCGTAAATGCTATAAAAATGTTTGTCATTTTATGATAGCCTTTACTGATTGGTAGCTATAGAGATGTGAAAAAGTAATGGAATTGAACGCGAATGAATAGCTAATGAAGAAATCTTTAGAACCTTAAACAGAGAGAGAAGTTTGTGGGAAATTTTGGTGAAAAGTCGCGGGAGATTGATCCGTGGTCACAATTTGAAGCATGCAATCCTACTGAAAACAGTGTTAGAAGGACAAGAAAAGGGAGAAATAATACACATAGAAAACACTGGCCTAACTATGAAATGCAAGTTATGGTTAATGTTAAGGTTAGTAGAGAATAAAGCATTTGCTGATATTCTTCATATTTTCTCTCACTCACCTTTCCGTATCCTTCCGCTCCATATGACTATAACAACGAAACAAACCGCTTTTGTTCTGATGGCAAAGACATAATCCACGCCAGCAATTTCGATGATAATTTGATATTCTACCAAATTTAAATACTACACCAATTTATCCCGGTTATTCCATCTTGGAATTCGCCCCATTTTAGGAAGAAGCACAACGCATATACTTTAGAAATCTCGGGTACATTCTCTTCAAGAAATAGGCAAGAAATCACATAATTCTCTATCATGACGAACTTTAGCAAATTATTTGCACAAACTGTACATAAGGTTCACACACTATTTTCCGGGAACGATACGGAACATCAATAAACTAAAAGAAAATTCAAAAGCTTGGTTTTTAAATCCCCTGCCACACGCCTAAAGACAATAGCAGGGTGATTACGTAGATGTAGACGTAGAAGTACCCGTAGGAGGATAAGATTCTTTGTTCTCGCTTAGCAAGATCAATCAATAGCTCGATTAGCAAGAGCAGTCACCCGAAAGCTCTCACACAGAAGCACACATTTCATATATCAAAATTTCTGTTAAATCGCAATCCTTCCAATCAAAATCGGAATGGTTGGAGTCGAACCCCAGGCTCCTGGGTTCGAGATTCGGCTAATCGGATTTCTCTGGTTAGGGAATGGTTGTCTATTGTTACTGTTCACGCCTCTCCTTTAATTGTCCAATGACTGGATTATTGCGAACATATAGGAGAATAGATAAGAAAATAAATAAACGAAATAAAGTTTTCGCGATTTCGAGCCAAATTTTTCACATTATGATAAGATTCTTTAAGAAGTTCCCTTCCAAAGGCTTTTCCATAGCCTTTGGGTTAATAAATAGTAATTTTACCACTTAAAGAAAGTGTTAAAATAATGAACTTGTTGGATTCTCATTATCGATTGGTTTACGATTAGAACGGGCTCTGTAATATCTCCAAATCATCCAATCCATCCGATTGCACGTCCGACTCTCGCCTCAACTGACGCAAACACGCTTCGTGTCGATCTTGCGTTGAAGCGTGATCAGTATTTTATAAGTTGTTGGAATTTCTGAGAAACTTAACAAAAGGAAGCTCTTACATAGAAGACAATCTGCGAAAAATACCTCGAATTAACCTTTCAATAGGATCACGTAACATAAAGTTCTTCGCTAAGCGCTCCACCATTTACTTCTTGAAAACTTACACCACTCTTTGTATTGTATCGCACCATTGTCCTCCACTCTTTCGTTTCCCAATAAACCTTCAATTATTTTCTTTAGTTATTCATCCCCTCTCGATTTCACACCCATTCTGTCCCCCATTTACCCTGAGATCCGACAGTGGCGTTTGTCCATAACAATCGATTTATCTACATTTACATGTATTCGAATCCCCAGTAGAGGTTGTATGAATACCAAAATCTCTATCTACCTTCAAACTCGATGTTTCTCAAATAATCCGAGAAAATGAATAGATTTAGCTGTAATTAGCCAATTTAGCCAATTCTACTGTAGCGCAATTTTCCTCAGACACTTTTTCGGTTTAACGCGGAGTACTCGTTCGTAACTAACTGGAACCACAAAGTCACCTATTTCTTCGCTGAGTTCTGAACCGATAAATTTTTCGAAAAGTTTCCTTATGTGATCTGACCTTCCCTTCTAAATCGAATTACATTTTAAAGGAACTTTGTTATTCTCGAACAATTACCATCGAACCTAAAATCTCCCCCAACGATCAATTCCGCTCTACATCTCTATACCGACAATAAGTCAGAAGGATTCCAAATCGCGTAGCAAAGCTCGAGGAGAGAAAATAAACCTTTTCTTTGACTCTCCATTGGCTTTGTATCACAGTTCTAATGATTTGCTTCACTATTTCATCTCCATTTCCTATTAAATAACAAACATACTCTTTCCATAGGAAACTAAAAAAAGTGTAAGTAAATATTTCCTAAGCACTTATAATTATAATTTGAGATGTTAAAATGGTCTTTTAGAAAAGAGATTCCTTTCATTAAGACTTTTCCTCTCCAAAATCTTCTCTTATGTTCTTCACTCGCAGTCTTTGTCCCACAGAAATCTCGATACTAACCCTCTAATGTATAATCTTCCACTTGATTTTATTTACTACTGCTCAAAAGCGATCTGCTGAGTTTGATCGGGTTGTTTAGATTTCAGAAATTAAAAGTGGAAACAGTGGAGTTAATAACGCCATAAATCATTCTCTAGATCTCCGCTAGAGCTTTGCGGATGTAAAATATTAAAGGAAGAGGGGTCTACAAACTCTCCAAGGGAGGTAGATGGTACTTGCCAGGGGGTGCGATAACAGGTAATATCCTTGTGAATTCAACCCCAAATAACATTTAGACTGTCACATTGTCAACATAAATATAGCAGATGTACAGTGATCATGGAATAACTCGGAAATCTGATTTTAATTAAAGCTCTTCGTCAGATTCTAGAAAAATCTCTGTTGCTACAGTCACCAGATGGCGCACCCTTCAAGGATGCGCCATCGATTAAAAGGGATTGGCAGATCACTCGTGGAAAGAGTGCCTCAATCTCAAATGACACCGATACTTTGTGTTAAATTCCCTTAGGACCTTTTCAAATTAATACAACAAAGCAATCCAGACTATGAAATTTCTAAGTCACTTCGCCAGTGCTGACTGTAAATTAGTGACCTTCCTGAGATCACTGCCTTAATTGTCCATTTTCTGTTTTCACTTTCAACGTATACGGGGCCTGCATTGAAGGCCGGCGCTTACAACAGCTTTGTAATGGAATCTAATCGTAAGAACGTACGATAAAAGTTCCAGAACTTTATCTCTTTTTGGTTTGAGGCTTTCATAACCTCTGATATTAAAAGAATTGACGCCACTTAGATAACTACGCCCTGAGGCGGTAAACCTGCTTGTATGAAGGGAAAAGAAAACGTATTTAACTTTGGGCATACAGGTGTGCGCCTTTGAACCCAAGGATAAACAGATGTGAGAAATAGTTACATGACTGGGACTTGAACCCAGGTGCTTCACGTGTTCCGGGCGGGCATTCTAGAGAAAAAATTTATAAAATTAGCAATAAAACGCCTTTTCAGTCACGTATATCAGTCGGATTTCTGTAGGACTGACATTTCTCCAGGCGCCACTAAAGCACCAAGAGAAGGACTCCTGGAAACATAAATATTCTTATCACATAACGTTAGAAAATGTTATTATGCCCCGAACTGAGTAACTCTCCCAAATATAGCGCATTTTAATTACAATAAAGTCGATTTATTTTTATTATTATAAAACACTATTGGGTGCCATCGGTAGAAATTCGATTTCTCCACGACAAATCACGTTAACTAAATTTTCGTCCGCTATAGATCAAGAAAAAGTAGACTCTACAGCGAATAAAATAGTGTTTCTCTGTAAACTCTAAACCTTTATTTTAGTAAATTCTTCTTCTGAATCTCATACACCTCCGACGCTTAAGTGAACTCGCTGATGGATATCACAGTTGTAGGGGTAGCGTAAAAATAAAAGGGGTTACCAGCACAACATTAACGAAACGTCTGTTAAACTTATATTGAAATCAAGTGAATTCTGAGGAACCCATACTATTCTCTTTGACGAAGTAGAGGTAGTATTTTTAAATGTGCGTTGACAGCTGAATTCGATTCGCACACATGTGCCCACAACGGGAATCGACGACGCGCTACCCAATTGGTTATCCTAGAGCACCCCTTTTGGCATTTTAAGCAGCTTTCATTCGTATTTCATACTTTAATGAATGTTTTCTTAGACCAGTGTCACATTTGTTTCCCACCAGAGTAACCAACTTTTTTTTTCATTTAGCCCAGCAACGGGGATTCGAATTTATCTTATCTACACCTACACCAACAATTTCAGGCGACTTGGAACCATTTACCCTTCAAGAGGCATAATTCTCTCTGTAAAATTGCAGCCGTGATAACATTGCAAAGTAGTCACTCAAATCTTGCGATACGCTATATATATACTAAGAGAAAGTAGCTTCAAGAAATAAGCTACGGAGTGATAATTTATGCTGTTTGAACACCGAATTGTCTGGGTTGATCAGCATCAATTAACACTGAAAAAATAATTAGAGAAAAAATGAAGTCTGAAATCGTTTACACTGTATTTGCACTCATTTTAATCATGGCCCACCTGCTTTCTCATTCACCTGCAGCTGATTGGCTAATTTCGCCACAGTTGATAAAATTGACACTCTGTATAAATTTGGACAGGAAATCTTTTAATGAAGTAATTTCCTATAAAATAATCAGCGATATAATCAACAGAAGAATATATCTCATTGAATGAAAAATGAAAACGCATTGTCCTGAGTTAGTCGATATGTTGCACATAAATAAAATAAATAGTAAAACCCTCTTTTTTAGGCTAATGTACAATGTCTGCCGGGAAGACGACACGGTTTCCGCAAAGAGGAAGTTCATTAGATGTCCGTTGCACTTTTAAACGACGCACGAGCGTTCAAATCACCGTTCGTCTCTCCGCCTGTCCGTAGACAAGAGGCTCTCAATGCTGAAAGGGTTCGCCTTTTTCGCGGGAGTTCTCGATTCGATGCCCGGCTGTCCCTCCCACGGCCTTTTGGCCCACTCCCCTTTGGCTGTCAATTTCCTCTGCTGCCTCTCCAACGACTTCAGCAGCTTCTTCTCCCTGCGATCCCGCTCCTTCCTCAACAGTTCCTCCGGAGGAATGGGCTCTCCACTGCACGTCTGCGGTTGGGCGTTGTGGGCCGGTCGACCGGGGCCCTTCTTCGTGTGCTCCTTCTTGCGCCACTTGGCCCTCCGGTTCTGGAACCACACCGCCACCCGAGACTCCTTCAGCTCCAGCCTCAGCGCCAGTGCTTCTCTCATGAACACGTCCGGGTAGTGGCACGCCTGGAACGCCCTCTCCATCTCTTCCAGCTGCCAGTTGTTGAAGTTGGTGCGCGACCTCCGCCGCTTGCTCGACTCGTCCCCGGCGTCGCCGCCGTCGTCGTCCGCCGCCTCCGACCCCTCGCGCTCTCCTTTGGCATCAAAAATAAGTGTTACTTGACTTCCATTAACAAATTAATCGTACCTCCTAGAGATACCGTCACTCTAACAACCTACGGGAACTCCAGGTAAAGATTTACATTTACACCCGGTATTCTCCAAACGATAAGCTACACCGCGCAAAATCCATCGTTATTAAAATTTATGATACGTAGGACCAGTGATACGGTAGTAATGCCAGCGTAAAATATATATGTACCTTGATCAGTAGTAATATAGAATATTAATGAAACACTTTCTTTTGCAAGCCGCACCAACCAGTTGCAGTAAACCATGAGGCATATTGATAAGTAAACCAAGTACTACAACGTCAATAAGCATAAACTTATAACTAACAAGTTTGCAAGAGGCACAATGCTCTACCAAAACCATTTCCATAGCTTAGTGAAATTACAGAAGATATGAGAGCAGGACTTCAACAAGATTAGAGAAATGGTTATATTCAGCGAGACTCCATCAGACTTAAGGAACTTCATAATTTAAGTTACTTATATCACCACAATCGGAGTAATTCAGAAAACTTCGAAAATTCTGTAAGATCACTAAGAGAGACCGACACCCCAGAGTGAATGTTTCAATCCAGAGGCATCAATATTAGAAAAAAGAAACACAATTTAAACATTTATAACTGCCGAAAGAGTTTAAAAGTAATTTATCAAGATTATTTATATAGAAGAGTATTTGCCCACACATTCATTTGTGGGGGTGAAAGGAAAGCAATTCTGGAGAAATCATATAACTAGTAACTATAGAATCATATACATATAGACTATGGAATCATATACTGATAGTTTGAATGGATACATGAAGAACGTAAATGCCAAGAACTGGGTAGACAGTCAGACATGATTAGATAGTGAATTGATGTTAACTCAAAGAGTGGTGTTATTTGATCAGGACGAAAGGTGTGTTGGATTCAGCGAATGGGAAAGTCGGATGGAAGTAAAAATTTGAAATTGTGTATGATTAGAGTATGAATGGTTTTAAAAAGATTAATACTCAAAGAAATGTAAGGTGTTCTACGAGGTGAATGAGGTACTAGAAAGACATTTGTCATTTTGCGTAACGCTTGCTGTTTTATCATAGAATTATTTAGCATTGCCTTTACATGATACATAGGTTCCCTGACACTCGTATCATTCTCAGAGACCCATAAAATAGTTGCGCATTCCAAATCAGGTGAAATGACATCGCTCTCTAACCTTTTCATCGTACCTACCGAAAATGTGCTATAAAAATGCATTATCACAGATATTACGGGTTTGCGTCCTCCGGTTTAAGTTTTTCGTGAGAGTGATGCAGATATATTCAACTGAATACTATGTTCCCTGACATAAATACCTACTGATGGAACCTACCTTCGGAACCTGGATTTTGTTTATAACTATAAATATATATAAATATACAGCTGCTGTTTCTGTTGATGGGTTTTTAACACATCGAGACTTCCGCAATTCTTCGATTGTCGCAGACTATATACACCAGGGTACCCAAGCTTTCCCCTCCTATGGGCCGCATTAGCATATATAAAGCTTTGCGGGCCGCAAATATGAGAAGGGCGTTTAAAATTTTCCTGGGCGACTCTCATAGTCTCAAAAAGCAATGTTTGAATTTCATTGTCGCGCTTGGCTTGGCGAGACTGTTCATTGTTAGGTAATTGCAACAACGCTGCAAGGCGACAATCCCACTCTGACTTCTTGAGCTGAAAAGCTAAGCTTCATTAATTCCAGGAACTGATTGAGCATCCCTCGAATGTATCTCACATATATCGCATCAATCAATATCTCCTACGTTTAGCAACTTTCATTTTGGACATCATAACAGCGTTAAGTCATCGACAAGACAAAACGAAAAACGCCGGTTCCTCCAAATAAGCAACAACCATTAATGTTACAACAGCTGATTTTTTTAAATCAAGTCTTATTTTCACATGTTCTACATTAATTCGTTCAAATTCACCTTTTAATTCACCAAAGGGTTAAAATCCCCCGCCTGAGGCTTAAGAAATCGAGGTTATGGAAGGAAATTGTAATTGTTTAAATATTTACGGTTACATTCGCCAATGGTGACTCGAAATAAAATATATGTAAATATAAATCCATATTAATAAATTAAGGGCAGAAGTTTGCTGCCTCAGGAATGCAGGCAATTTTGCGCTTACCCCATGGTTCGGAAAAACCCCCTGAGACAAATCCTGACTACACCCCTGGAATACGTATTGTTTTCGTTCTGATGAATATGTAAAGAGGGAAGTTTCCTTGCAGTGTGGACAATGTTATATGAATATGCCGTATTTTTCGAGAAACATCAAGTAAGTGATAGCGTACATATGAGAAATGCTAACGATAATTCGATGAAACTTAGGACAGTAAAACACATGATAAAATAGCGATGAGATTTAAGATAGAATAAAAAAAACAATAATTGCTATCAAAATAAATAAATCAGGGCGAAAACATGTGAACTGGTTCAGAGGAAATAAAGGAATTTGCGTAAAGAATTGTTTTCAGGATAAATAAACCTACAGGAGGTTTAGGTTATTCCTAATGCTAAAATACTCTCACATAGAAAATAATCATTTGTGCGATGTTATGTGATCATCCCCTGCCACTCACCGAAAGGCTGCTTAGGCATTGGTTTTAACTAAGTTTCAAGGAAAAGGTACATTAAATTAGATCTGAAAGGCAAACCGTAATGGTACAGACACATCATTACGTAGTTATAACAACTAAAATTAATTTCATAATAATATAAGTGATGATATAAGTACAAATGATAATATCACATTAAAGCATGTCTCAATAGAACGCAACGGACTACTTCGTGCTTGCTTTTTTGTGACTTGTCCTTCAGATGCATGTAGTTCCTGTCTAGTAGTGCATCAGTCCACATGTGTTTCAAAATTCCCAGCCTTGAAGAAGAGAGCGTAAGGAAATGGTGGAAATTGAGTGGTCAGATTGGCTCATCAGAGGTGAGAAGAAATGGGAGAGCACTTAATAGGAAGAAAGAGAAAACAAACGGGAGGGGCAGAATAGTTTGGACGACGCACTCCTTTAGAGGAGACGGCGTTATCGAAACGGAGATCGGAGGAAAGTTGAAGGAAAGAGAGCAAAGTGTAGGAAAAGATCTCCGTTGATAGATGAGCTAGGGGAGGATTATCGGAATTCGTGGGTAGAACCCATGAAGTGCTTCATTAAACGTATAATGATGGGCTAGACGAAAGGCATGATGGTATCGAAGGATGGCCAATGAGAGAGCAGCTGGGAGGCGAGAATTGGATGGGCGGGAAGAGATGCTTAGAAAATGACTGGTTTCCATGTGTTAAGGCGTTCCTATCGTTTCAAAATTACATCCCCCGGCAACGTGAAGCTGTGGGGTGACCGTGCTTGTTGTAAGTGGGAAAGGTGTCACGATCTCATAGTTTACCTTGATGAGGATGGCGCAGCTAGAGGGCGATGTTCCCGGGTGACAAACAGCTACCGAATATGCCTTCTTAAACATTCATCAAATCGAAGCCATTGTGTAAGGGGCGATATTACTCTCAAAATGATCAAGATGTAAAAACCTTCGCTGCTGGGATTAGGAAGGAGAAAGACTGTGATTGGTCGTTTTTAGAGAAACGGGTCAACGGCACTTCCACCAAGAATTACAGTAAAGCAGTAGTAGCAGTAATTCTAAAAGCGCTTCGACAGCTAAGGTAATTTCGCGCGTGATCCCACTGCGGGAATCGAGCCCAGGACTGCTTTCACCGAAATCAAACGCGTTACTCACTTGGCTATACAGAGGATCTACATTCCATTAAAGTTCCAAGCATTCCATTAAAAAATTCAAAAAGTAATTCTATCTTTGGTTCCATTATAAAAAACGCAAAGTTTAAATGATTTCTTGAAAACAACCTTAACCGCTTCTGAATTAGCTAAAGGCTAAAATAAAATCGAGCATTAATGTAAAGCAATGGAAATGAATCCTCATTTGCCATCACCATCGAATCGAAGTGGAAGGAACTCTCATGTTACAATAATAATAATTATTGTTATTGTTTTTTATTTCTTTCATTCTCGCCACAAAGTGACGGTATTATCATCATTACAAAGTTATCACTGCAAGTATTGCTGCAAGTATTGCTGCAAGTATTGCTGCAAGTAGGAGCAATCCCTGATGGCAGTGGGTACAGTTTTGTAAAATTTAACATTGCATAAATAGTTAAAACGTCGCATGCAATATAAATAACGTAATATTCTAAATTATGTAATAAGTAATACAGTAAATTGTGTGAAATCGTAAATAATGTAGTACATAATTTTTCTAATTATTAAACATATTATATACACACACTGTTATAGCTTAATTTTCTCTCAAAAACATTTTTATATGATATTGTTTTTACTTCCTTTAAGATTTGATTTGATTTCATGTAAAATAGGCACATTCTGCTGAGCCTTCCATGACTCAGGAGGACCAACCTGATAAACTTAACTTTTTTGAGACTTATGTAACTACATTTCTAAGATTCTTGTAATTTTTTCTAAGCTAATTGTGTAATAAACATGAATGTATTTAAAAATGCACTGTTAACTTATGCAAAAATAACATCATTATTGCAAACATGGAGATATTTTAAGAGAAGTTATGAATCAACATTTCTAGTAGTAGTAGTATTGTCAAAAGTGTTTGGACAAGTCATTTTGCACAAATGGACCCCTACCGGGAATCGAACCCGGAACCGCTTCCACCAATGGGATAGCCCACTTGGCTCTCTAGGAGGCTTCAACATTTCTATTATTGCATTTCATATACTTCTGGAATACCTTAGGTATATTCATACACGCCTGGATGTGAAAGGAGGAAGAAAGCCTCTGAAATGCAGTTGCATTAAACGTCACGGACTATTCTGTGTCTTCTGAATGTTGAATCACGCTTCAACGCTCTGTGTGTGCACGAGTCCAAAACCCTTATCCGGAACAACTTGAGGAGTAATTTATGGGATGAAAGAGAGACGCCCGCTCTGATCCCAGACGAGTCCTCGGGGAATAATACAGTGCCGCGAAGATTTGTCCCTCATTCCCACTGAGAGGACTATATCCGGATCATATTACACGTATTAAAGTTATATTCTTGCGGGTAAAGCGCTTTTTCTAGTAGAATCTGCTTGATTTAGTAGGAAATATTGCAACACTAATACAATACGTATTTACATACTTCAAAAATACATGAATAACCTCATTTAAAACACCCTGGTAGTTTGGGGAATTGTTTATATCTACAAACTCTCGGTCTCCTGAATAGACAAGTGATATTCAGTGAAAACGGTCTCTGGTTCGATTCCCGTTGGGGGACCATATGTGCGAAATGAACAAAATTGACGAACAACTATTAACATGACTATTAATCACAAAACTTCTCCATTTTGTAATGTTTTATTTTCATTAATACTAACGTATGTTAATACTTCCACTAACATTAGCTAGCACTTGCATGTTTTTCATACGTGCCGTTTATTCAAGAAGCACTCCTCACACCATTTAGTCACCCCACTCTTCCAAAATGTCCATTCCAACGCAAACCCCCTTTCACAGCCTTTTTAAATCCGCATTCACTCAGCATCACAGCCTATATCTTTCCTGTTCTGTTATTCATATTTCTCGCGTGATTCATTCCGAATGTGTTCATTTTTTCCATTTATTCAACAGCACTCCTATGCTTCTATTCGATCACTCAAAGTCCGCTACCACACAACATATGATTGACGCATTCGCACTTTTATGTTTCACGGACATTTACGTCCTTTCGATCGATCCTCGCGTTGAATATTTATTTATTTACAAACATCTCGTCACAAGTGGATGATTCTCCGGCGGCAACGTCACATTCATAAATACTATAATAGAACTATACACTATTAACTATACTATATAAACTATATAGAGGGAACTAAACATGACATAACTCTACCCGGCTTTCGCCCAAAGTCGTCCAAAACATAAAACATTAACAATATGAATTTGTGTCACAAGTATCACTCGATCCTTAGTTTAAACGTTTCATATGTAGTAGGAAAGCGGTATCTGACAACATGCCAATTCTACCTGCGGTATTATACCTATTATTTCATCTCTTAGAAACATCCAAATTGTAAATTAATGCTAGAATGGTTGCCACCGCTGCAAAGCAGTTAAAGGGGCTTTAAGGACTTCCGAGAGCAACGTTGCAAAGTATTAGTAATAATTATTGGATCTATTAAAGATATTCACATGTGATAAAATTAGCAAATTCAGTCCTCTATAGATAATTCCACCCAGAAACGTCCAATCGACATGTTTTTTTCTACTAAAAAATTAGCGCTCATCAAAATCTCTTCGCTTATAACGAACATCAATCTCCTTTTTTTCGACCTAAGTTATGCCATGTCTATCGATTGATGGACCTATGCCAATTTTAACATTATACAAGTTCCAAAATACAAATCGAGGCTCTGATTTGCAGCAGATTGTAACAATCGTCTCGCAAGTTTCCTTTCTTCTAAGACCATCTCTCCTATGTAAATGTGATAATAATCCTCGCTGTATTAAGCTCATGATGAATAACGTAATTAAAGACTAGTTAGTTAAATTTTATTGGTATCACGTATCATTTTTTATTTAAAATAAACACGTGATTTCAAATAAAAACTTCCACGTAAGAAGGTTTACTCGATTCGCCTCTTTGTACTATGATGGAATACTTCAAAGTGGTCCCGAGTTCAAGTCCAAGTCATTCAAGAACCGTTCCGTTAGAAATGCACATTTTAATCCTCAGTATTCAGCGAATATCCATTGCAAATAAACATTGTCTGAGTGGAGTTTTGAAGAATTTATCAAAATTTGATGAATTGTCCTCCGTATTTGGACCATTCTTATTCATTATTCTATTATATCTATTATTATAGCTATTATTATTTATATCAACTTATTCCGTTTTAGTAAGAGCAACACAATGATCATATGAATTACACATTTCACAGAATTCGATCAGAAGTGATCAAATAGCCATTATTTACACCCTTGGCTCGCAATCTCTCATATTGACACTAATATAAGCAAGACTAAACGGAAAGTGAATTACTCGTAATGGTAATTTTGCAATATCCTGTGCCGAAAGAAAAGTTTAAAATATTCTATTTGTAAATATGTGGCGAAATACCCAAAACTCGTGAATAACTTTGCAATTATGGCGTACGTACATTCATTTATAAGGTTTTGAAGCTATTTTCTACTAGGGGGGGAAACAGAATGAAACCTAAGGAATTCTAGAGAACAAAATGATTTGTTAACATATCTAGGCCAAAATGTGAATTCTTTAAGCATTTACGTATCTATCTATGGCCAAAAATATATAGTTTCCTCCTTATAAATCTTACAATTCAAATTGTGAATCTGCTTACCTAAGATAAATAAAAGAATGGCTATTCTCAAATGAGAGTATAGAAGAAATTCTGTAAACACACAGATTTTTGTGTTCTTGTTTGAGATAAAATGTTAACACATCAAACGATTTTAATTGGCTGAATGCAGATGCAATTCGAGATAGCCTCAAAACAAGTTGAAAATAAGAAAATTGAAACACTTTTTTTAACTCTAACACAAAACAGGTGTTTCCTATGCGGTACTTATATGTACCCTTTTCCTCTATTTTCTTTTGTTAAAAATATATGTATGATAAAGGGTTGAATAAAAGTTATTATTATTACTATTCATTATGTCCTCATTAGGTAGCAATTGCCTTAGGCATACTCACCTCGGTAGCCGTTCAAAAAACTCTTTTGAAATATGTCAGAAACCATTCCTTTGTGTTCCAATTGGAATCCATCAGCCTACGGCGTGTTTTTGCCCTCAAGCCGTCCAAAGACGCACGGCCATCCAATTCTTTGCGCCATCCAATAAGAGTGAGTTTAATGTCAATTTTTTGTTAGTATCTTATCTCTTACAGTAGACGTGCATTGTCGATCAATTTTTAGTTGAATTTGAGCTGTCGTCTGTGAACAGGTCCAAATGTAACAAATATATCAACAAATAGCAAATCGACGATTATATAAACACTGATGAAAGAATCACTAGGATCCCAGATAACCAAGGGGGTAACGCGTTCGACTTTGGTGAAGGCGATCCCAGGTTCGATTCCCGGTGGGGGCTCACGTGCGAAATAACCTAAGCTGTGGGAGCACTTTTAACAATATTACGACTACTACTAAAGAATCGCTCAATTAATTTGGATTTAAGAGTCAGGTTATCGCCCTATGGGAAGGTTAGTGTAAAAATTCAAATTTAACGAATACTACGCTTCGTATTGTTGCTAACACTTCCTTAATGCTTCATTCCCGTTTAACTGTGTGCATAACAAAATTTACTGGTGTATTGCATATGTTTATATTGACTGCACAATGTGATATATATTTGTATTATGTGCTTTACAGTGCGCATACTATAAATATATATCAAGTTCAGATTTAGGTATTCATTTTGACTGTGTACTTCATGTATGTAAACCACATTTTTTAGTTTCTATGTGTATGAATCGCCTTATAGTGTCTTAGATTTAAATATTTATTTGAAATGTATGTATATTGTTACTGCATACTTTTGATTCATTTTGACACTAACCTTTCTATAGGATTTCGATTTCATTGTTCTTAAGTTGATGATATAACTAAATTAACTAGTACTATGCTTTTCGTTGTATTATTCTGATGTATGGTATTCATTTGTATGTACTAATATTTCTTTTTCAAATTATATACTCCGTGTTTTCGGAGATTTCTTTCGCCCTTCTTTGTGCGTGTTTTTCCGCGCAGTGAGGCTTTCGCCTTCTTCAGCTGAAATGATGTTTCCCAACAAACCCAAACATTTAAGTTGTTGTATTCTTTCGTTTAATTCTAAAAATTAAATTTAATTTATGCATTGACAATTTAAGTTAAGTGGAAAAGAGGACAACTTTGCCTAAATTTACATTAATGAAGAGTTAATCCATTTATAATGAACTATGTATCAAATTTTGTTTATATCAAATTTTAATTTTTCATATACCAAATTTTGTTTCTTAATCCTTAATAAAATGATGTATTTATTCAGTAAAGGATCAATCAACAAGTCAATTACAAATCCAGAGAATTAATTAATTAAGTTACGCTTAAGACGTAGAAATTCTACTGTAAATAATTCCTTAGAACACCAAACCTCAACAAGTGGAAATATGTAATATTTTTTGATTTGTTTTCCTTAAGTTGTGTTGTGTACCACAATAAAAGTCTAATTCGTCCTCCATATTCCGCGACGTTGTGCGGAACATTTGGCACAATGTCGCGGAATAAACATTGGCAAAATGTTCAATCTGAAAATTTTCTCCAAAAGCCGTGGGATATCACGAAAGCTTGAAAAGTCTCAATAGCGATTCATCTGGGGCGATGCTTCATCCCAGCTTCCGTAAACAAAGACTTGAAAACAATTCGTAAATATTTAAGAGTAGCTCGTAATTACGGGCGCCTCGGGTGTGAAAACCTGTTGAGTTTGGCAATCAAATCATAGACGAAATGGTAAAAATACGGCCATCTGAATTGCAAATTATGGCTCAACTCCGGTCCGGACTAAATAACTACAGAACTGAATTGACGGATAAGCAGGAATTTGACGCGTTCGACGAACATGTTCTTCTTTATTTAATTAATGTATGTGTGAGTATATATACGTACACACATTTGGTCATCACATTACTAATTAAGTGAAATTAAAAACAAAGTATAACAGACTACCATTGAATCAAACAAAATAATTACCATCATCTTACTCATTATAACTGATTTGGATTGAATTACTTATTTTTATTTTATTTTGTGCAAGAACTCACGTACAATGCCTAAGTGTAAATGAAATCGCCACCACGGCAATCGGTAATGGGCGTATTGGGGACGATTTAGCAAATACACAAAATTTTGCGAAAAATAGATATACGAATTTCACCGCAGTATTCGCGAAATCTGAAACGATAAAAATATCAGATTGTAAAAAAAACATTATCTTCTATTTTTTCTCTTACAGTTCCTTCCTCGAACGACCATTATTCCTAATCAAACATTACAAAAGATCTGCAACGAATTGGAAAATGAAATTAACATCTGTCTTTCACAGAAGACACTGAAATTGGCTTCGAATATACGGATACAGTGGATACATATATACTCGACGGCGTTTCCTGAAAGATATTTTGCTTACGGTTCTTCTTTTTCTTATCGGTTTTTACGATTCAGGAATGGATTGTTTCAAATCCAAGTGCTAAAGTGCGTTGAATTTTTACAAGAAATCTTGGGAAAGCTCTCTTCATTACAGGGAAAACTCAGGTTCGAACCCAAAAGACATGCCTCCGATTTTACACGCGATTTCCATCTCCCGGAAGTTTTGTTTTTTACGTAATTCTTACAATTCCTTATGATTCGTACTGTTATGCATTGGGAAGGCTCAAAGGATGTGATAAATTTCAACTGTCTGTTCTGTTCTGCATTTACGTGATTGAAAATGACCAAAAAATACTAACACTGGTTAAATGCATAACAATGCTAAACAAATCAACACCATAAAGGTACATCTTCGACCTGAAGAAGCTTTTACAATTTACTGCGACGTAGGCGAAACGTCGTCGCTGCTGCTACGTCCATCGCGGTGGAATCCCGAAAGAGATACCATGGAAACAGTTGATCGCCGCGGAAACCTTCGACCTTACACCATAAAGGTACAATAGACACAGTTTTTTCGAATAAATACCACCATTTTATAATTTCGAGGGGAATACATCCCAATAAAAAATATGGAAATGAAAGTATTACTGAATCAGGACTCGAACCCGGAATCTTCCACTTTCCGGGCAGATGCTCTAGCAAATAAGTTACCGAGCCAGAGCATCATCTCATACCGAGAGAGAGCATGCAAGAGCGAGGCCGCATTAGCCCTGGGCTCCCAAAATGGTAAGAGATAATGTTCTGGCTCGATAATTTAATTGGCTAAAGCATCCACCTGGAAGGTGGCTCATTCCTGTTCCTATCAGATACTTTACATGTCCGTTTTTCTTGGAATGTTTCCTAGGTGCTCGCCTTTTCGTGTAAAGTCACCAATGTCCTTTCCATTGTGTGTTTGAGGGTAATTTCATAGAGCATATATTTTTATCCCCTACAAGCCATACATCGGGTTAAGCGACGTCTAAGGCGCTTGAAACAATGAGCGTAAAATGAGAAAAATGGACGCGAAAGTAATTCGTTTAGTTAAAAACACATTCATAGCTCACACGATTTGCAGTAGTAAAGCAAACAAAAATGCTGATAGTTATATCGCCTGCAACACGTCAGGTGGCGGCAGTAGATTACGATGACAGAGATGAAAATGTAAATAAATCACAAAGATGGAATTTGGAGGTAAAAGAGGTGATTTGGAAATTAACTTCAGTCTTATTGTAGACAAAAAATAGAAATAAAGGAATATTTGAAATTATGTGATAACTGTAAATATCCCCCGAGAGGGAAAACAAAATAAGCTGTAAAATGTTTGGAAAAGTATGAAAAAATATAAAAAGTGTAATATATAGAAGAAATGAAACGACAAAACTACGAAATAAAATGAAAATTGTCTAAAATAAAGCATTGTTTGATTTTGAAACGATGAGCGGTGCAAGTTCGTGTTTAGCGCGAGAAAACTTATCCAACTTTTGCTCCTTTTCAAACTAAATTGTGATTATAAAAATAACGTCTTGATGATAAACACCTAAATGTACTAGATACTAAAATACTTAAATGCAGTACAGACTGCAAATTTAAATAAGAAGATACACACCACAGAGACGAAACAACACCAAACGAAGAACCAAACACTGATTCTATAAAGGCTAAATAAAAGATATAAGTAGTAGACGTATCTATTCCAAAATACACGAGCAAATTAAGAAAAGGACAAGAAAAAAATTAAAAATACACTCGGTTGGCAATAGCATTAAAAGAACTTCAGAACATTGACAGATGTCCCCAAATTAAATAATAAAAAGAGAAAATATTCCCCAATAACGCCAGCAGTATGCAAATAAATCAAAATATACTAAATATCAGATTTAAATCAAAATATCTTTGCCAGTAATGCAAAATACAATTCAATTTTTAGTCATACAAACATATAATTCAATAATAAGAAAATTACTTATACTACTGTGAATTAATAAAATCCATCATATTGTTAAATATACACCACTGTTTGAAACATTTATATTACAATTATAATCATAATTACAACAACAAACGTACTTCACGTTGAGAGAGCGAGGGAGAGGAAAATGGTTAACAAATAATGAAAATGCGCAGCCTTAAAATTTAAATCCACCAAATGAAAGAGATGCAAAAGAAAATTGAATCCATGGCACATTTAAGCATCTGATTGTTTTTTATTAAACAAAACTAAAAGGTGAATGGAATAGGGAAAAGAAGGTAAAAATACGTAACATTTGTGGACCGACGTTTTAAGGTCAGAAAACGGAAACTAAGATGAAATAAAAAAATTCGGAGGAAATGTGACAATATGATTTAATCAATGTCGACGAAAATATTGCATTGGCGATCATTAATTTACAAGAAGACGCCCAATCATAACGTTGATTATTAATTCCAACTTTTACACATCATATTATTATTCCAATGTATTCAGACTTTTACACATTACATTTAATTTTTCGCGAATTCAAGATTATATGGATATTTGCACCAATACTGTACATAAATATGCCTGTTTATTTTTGTACTTGCATTTGTAACATATTCCATAGAGGTAGATTCAGGGAATTTTTTTAAGGTGCCTTAATTACAGTAATCACTAAAAAAGACTATAAAGATTCACGACTGTATCGATTAATACAAAATTACGTGGATAAAAGTAACGGATAAGAGGAAACGAACGCAAAAGCAAAGAAAATGGAAAAACGGAGTAAATTCCGTAGTAAAGTCGGAGGAAATGGAAAAGAATATCGGTGGTAGGCGAAGAAGGAAAAGAGACAGAGAGTGAAAAATAACGGGTAATTGGGTCTCTAATTAAAATGAACGAAGAAAGTGGGACAACTCATTTTTAAGTAGTCGGGATGCTGCGCACAGTATTACTGTGTTAAAACAGTTTGAAATTTTACCCGAAGATGCTAAGTCTGGTTCCGGTGTCTTAGAGAACGCCCCTCGTAAATTATTGACTATTGAAGTTAGGAACTATACGTGAACTACAAATATTGCATATTTTATTATATATAAATTAAACTCCATCATTCTTGACGGGGGCGCTTACAAATAAAAACGAAACCGAGTGGTCCAGAGAAGGACAAATCGAGAAAGAATGCAGAGGAGATGTGAGGGTCACCGTCCTTAAAATCGAAATTAAACAAAGTGTTGTATTAGCACAGCATTGATACTAGTGTCTAATTATGACAAACCTTGAAAAGTTCACGCAGTGTGACCAGCGTGACTGTGATCGCCTTCTGGGAATTCTTAGAAATCTCATCCTTTTACGTGTTTAAGTACAGTAGAGTCTCGATTATCCGAGTTAATGTGGACTAGGGCCACCTCGGATAATCGGAAACTCGGATAATACGGAAGGGTCGCCTTTCGAACGTATGTTACGAAATAAACACTCTATTTTCATGCCTTTCCGTAGTACAACGAGTATTTACAATAATCACTTACATGGACAAATACGAATAAATTTTTCGAATAAAATATTTATCTTTAGTTTCAAAATTGTATGCGTCAGTTATCCAGATTCAGTTTATTTATTTATTTATTTGCGAAAAAAACAAAGCACATCAAGAATCACCTATACACCGTACCTCATAAAATCATAAAATACGGGACCTCGGTTAATGGGGAGTCGGCTAATCGAGTGTCTAATGCATACGGAATCTTCAACAAGTGAACATAACTTGGTCGGTGGGACTTGGATTAAGCACCGTTAGTAGACTGTGTAAAAGAAACCACGACCCATGTATTTATTTACCAAAGACGACCGGTTCCTGAAAATTCATGCCATTATCAGGTCATCAATAAGGTTGATATGACATCAGCCGATGATGTCATAATATATGTTTCGCAGAAACCGGTCGTATTTGGTAAACATTTGAACGTATCTTTGAATCTTCCACACATGTTATAAATAAACGTGACGGAATGAATCGCTACACCCTCGATGCACTTGTCATTGCGACGCATAACATTGTCGCGCGAATAGCAAAAGTTAATCTTTGGTCAATGAAACGAGCAAACAAAGCGAAGAGGGAGAATCGGATGAACGGGATGAAATGGGTCCATTGGGAAATGGTCCTCACCAGATGGGCAGTCCGTTGGGGACCAGGGCGAGCCTGCTGCGGTGCCCACGGAGGACCCTGGGGAGTCGACCCTCGGCGGGGGCAGCGCTAGGAAGGGCGGGGGCAGGCGATAGCCCCCCGGCGGCGGGGGAGGCAGGAGGTGCCTGGCGGCTTCGGAATATCCCCCGAAGAGCAGATGGTGGAGATTGTGCTGCGGCATCCGATGGGGCAGCAGGGGGACGCCGTGGTGCAGCAGGGGCAGGCGAGCGTACAGTTCGGCGGGGAAGAGGCCGTCCATAGCGCAGAGGGCCATCGTGGCTATCGGCCCCACGTTTCCATAGCAACGCGTTTCCCTCTCTCTCGATTTGGATGCGATCCTCCGACTGCAGAGCAGCGCCGCTGCAGAGCACGTGCGCCCGGAAGCGGGATCTGCAGCGGCCAATGGGGCTGCGAGGGGGCGGGGCGGGGGGTGGGGCGAGAGACGGATTGGCCGTCGCCTAGCAACGGGGGCGGGGGAAGACACCGCCCCCGCACGCCCTAAACAGGCTCGATTAGGCACCCATTAAGCGGATTTCACTCGGCGCTCCTTTTAACGGCGCCTCTTATTGCCCTCGTCGTGATTACCTGCACAAGAACAAGAGCTCCCCCTCATCGACCCATTTCCACGTTCATTGTGATCCGAATTCCATAACTCCATCATCTTCTCCGTATTTATCATTTAGCACGCAAAAGACGTAGCGTATTGGCGACCTATACATGCATCTACCTTTCTGTAGGTCCATGTGCCCTAATATTCCATTTATTTCGCTTCCTTGTAACCTTCCCCACCCTTTATGTCATAGAACAACTATTGTCTTTCTCTTCCATTCTGCTTTTTGCCTTGTTTTGTGCACTCAATTACATTCCTCTCATCCCAATATTCGACTCACCCATTTCCTCTGTCGACGTTTCATTACTTCTATTAAAACCCTCTCCTCCCCAGCCATTCCCAGGACCTTCTAGCAACCCAGCTTATGCTTTCCATTCTAAGCCATACTCACATCTCGAATGCCTCTAACCTTTCAATGTTATTCTTTCGTAAGTAAGGTCCACGTTTCACACCCATACAGCAAAACCCTCCACATCAAGGATTTCACCAATCTTTTCTTGATTCCTTTATCGAGACCACTAGTTATCACTTCCCTTCGAAAACTTCCTTGGCCAATGCAATTCTTTTTGGAACTTCATTTCCGCACCTTCAATATCAAAATAGAACTCTTCCCAAGTAAGAGAAATTATCTTCCCGTTATCTAGTTTTTCTACTAAATAGCGACTGTAAGACCCTCTTCATTCTGTAAAAAGTTTTTCGATCAGTATTTTATGAACTTTTGATTGCAAGCTGTAATCAAGAGTTTCGTTTAAAATTTGAATATTAAAGAGACCCCTTTAAATGGGATTAAAAGAGGGATGAGAATCAACGGTCCCCTCGAAGGGTCGATTCGGATGTCCATCGAAGGATCACACTAAATTTGACAACGAACGTGCGCACGTTTTGGTGCATTGCCTCTTCCGCTCAAGGAAATATGGATAAGTGTTGTTGACGTCGCATTCTCAAAGATATATCATTTTCCCTGCTTAGCGGGATATTTGCAGAGGATATCCGCTTTATAATGGAAAATTAATATTATCCTTCAGAATATATAACTATCGCAAACATCAGAAAAATTATCATCATAAAGAATGTGTTTATTCGAGTGTTTTCCACGTGTTTATTTATTTATTTTTTTTGAATTTTCGCCGAATTCAATTTTAAGTTCATATATCGATCGAAGCAGATCTCGATCGTTGACGCCAGTAGTGTATTTTGGATTTTGTCGCAATCCATTGGCTCCTTATCGAATGCATTGAAAAATTTTGTTCTTGAGGTCATTGAACTGCAGCAACTAAGGCTTGCTCCACTCAACCAATTCTGATTCAGAAGTAATAACGACTTAAAGTAGGATCCAGCGTATTATAGGCCTTTTCACGTCACTGGGAGGTCCTCACATTCAGTCACGCTTCTGCCCTTGAGGATGCTGCTCTCGAAATGCGCATTGGGTGTCTCTATCAACACTTGATGGCTTTATGCTGCTTGTGACTCTGTTATCCTTTCTCTTGCATATGACGTTCTGTCATAGCGAGGAAATTCGTGGAAATGGATGCTTGGACAAGTCGCTTGTAGAATCCATTTTTTCGCGAAAGATACGCGAAGGTAATCGATGAGGAAATTAGAGTCATGGGGGCTACACCACCTGCCACACTCCGAAGGTATATATGTAAATGTAGATGAAACCTCACCCCTCAACTTTCTTAGTGAGCCTTATTTCCTCTCCCCTTTAGTGGATGGGTTGAAGATCAAGAGATTACTGCTCATAGAGACAAAGAAAGGGATACATCCTTAGATGATTCACAACTGCAAATAGTTTAATGCCTTTCATTTTGAATGGAAATGAATATGACATGGAAAGAAAAATAGTTGGAATAGAGAAGAATAGAAAACTGGAACATTCGGTCCGTAACTCAGGAATTCAAAATCACATCTTAGAATCTACAGGGATCTTCACGATAAAACATCATCTCCCCAATTCTTCCAGCCCTAGTTGCTACATAACAAAATGTGACACCTGACACAGATAAACGCCTCAATAGAATCGGAGAGGCATTCCTTGCATTGGTGACATACGTAAATATTTGATTCTTAACTTCGATGTTCACTGTTTGTCTCTTGTTTAAACTTTTTTCTTAGGCAACTGAAACAAAAATAGCAGGCGATTACTTTTGTCAACGGATTTTTCCGATAACTCTCGGCATTCCTTCCGATTGTTGCAAGACATTTGTCGTCAGAATTTTTAACAGATAAAATAGTTACATCGAGAGAAAGAACATAGTGTGAAGCAGAATTCGATGCCAATATCTTGCCTGTTTTTTTAAACAATTGAATTAAATACATGTGTCTAAAGAAAGTCACTACGAATTCCTAATCTGCCACTAAAAAAACACATTCATTTTTATAGCAAATGTCTGATAGTATTTAAGCGTTAAGACATCGGAATTTACTGTCCAATATTACTAATTCTCTATGGAAAACAATGTACGCAACAATAACTTCTGCTTTCTTTTCTATTGCATATATAATAAGAGCGCGCGCCGATCTCTCCTTTGAAATGCACAGGGCCACTTCAGATACGTGGCGATCTAATAATTGTAAGCCATGTTTATATAGATTACAGAACATGAATTATTAATAATGATACTTCGAATAATTTCTTCCAACGAAAATATCATAAATCTTGATTTCCGTGGTATATTAACCCAACAGTACAAAATTCGTCGATTGAATATAGATGTAGTCGACTAAGTTGAATATCTCGGAATCACTCTTACAAATAACTTAAACTGGAGCCCTTATTTAAAAAAAAAAACTGCAATAAAGCAACTAAAAAGTTCGGTTTTATAAAGCGCATTGTAGGTAGATGCGATGAAAAGGCTGGAGAGCGATGTTATTTCGCGTTAATTAGACCCCATCTGGAATATGCGGCGAGTATGTGGGACCCAGCGGATGAAACGTATATTAGCAAACTCGAGAAAATGCAGCGCAAGGCAATACGATTTGTTAAAAAAAGCTGCGATAGAAAGTGCTACGCAAATTCTCCCAGACGCAGGTTGGGAATCCTAGAAAGAAAGGAGATTAGGCTACGATTGCTTGCTAAATTCAGAGAAAGTACATTTGCGGAAGACGTAATCGGTATTATGCGACCCCCTTCTGCTGGTTGGGCCGATCCGACAATAAATAAGGGAAATGGATGCGAGGACAAGTCGTATTAAGGACTTATTCTTTTCGCAAGCGATACGCGACTACAATAAGCTAAAGAGGTAACTCGAACGCTTGGTGTTTACACCCCCTGCCACTCGCCGAAAGGTTATTCAACATGACTCATGAACAGTAGCTTTTATCATCGTAGTCATGAACGAGACTAAGACAAAAGTATATGAAAAGATACATTTTCTCTCTCCCGTACCAAAAAAACAATTTTATTCATCAAGTTACGGTAGCAGGAACAGCTGTATGTCTCCCTCTGTGATTTGTATATCGTACTTCGCATATGATGTAATGTCAGAAAATTGCCATCTTTATATAACGTTAGAATTGTATATTTGTGACCGGTAGAAATTTGGCTGATAAGGGATAAATTTCTTAAACATTTGCTCATAATAAAATGCATGAAGGACTATTTTTTCAATTATAGATATAAAATCAAGATTCGTAAATCTATTATTTTGTAGGAAGTACGTGATATTTCCTAATCTATTGTTTTCTCAACTGTTAGCCATAAAATTAGGAAGAATAAACACAATCATCTCGTGATTGTTAACTCTGTTTCTGAATTCCAAGCGTACTCTTGTAGAATATCAAATTTAGCTTGGCATCGATAATTGGGTTTGGTAAACATCCCCATCTAGCACGACGGAATTATTACAACTGAATAGTAACCTATTCATATCACATGTTTACATTTTTTTAAGTATGTACTAATCAAGATGAAATATAAGTTAAGAATACTTGCGTTTCACTTGCGATGAATACTGGAAAACGAAACGCTGGTCAATAACCGATATTTCCCGTATATTGAATAAATATTAGCATCACATAGAAAGCCTGTTATGCAATAGAATAAGTAGGCTATATAGCGATGCTTTTCTAAAGGTCTTATCTTGATTTCAGATTGGTCAAACGGATTGTATCCACATTTTAAAGGGACGTAAATATTCAAATACATTTGAGGGCATACTGACCCCACGATAATAATCACAGAATCATTTTATGCAACTAAGTGTTACTGATAATACTATCACAAACTTCAATTTAAGCTGGCTGAGTTGAAATATCTTTCTGTAACTTCAACGCCAAAAATTTAATGCTCAAATCATTCAAACGCATTTTCACATCATAATTCAATGAACTATTAGTTCCCTGTTTCGTAGGAAATTAATATCCTATTAGGTCCCTATTCAGTTCCTAAGTTTTATTCTACCTTCTGTAAATTGCATTAGAGTGATAAATTCTAAATAATAAAAATGTACATTCTCTATTATACTAGCTCATGCAATGAGCTGATAAAGATAATAAATATCAAATTAAGATATCAATGACGTTAGACAGTTACGAGGATGTGTAATTGTGATTCTTTTGATTCAGTTATTCTTTAGAGAGATATAAAATTTTTAAAGTATGATTTGTTTTTTCTTTGGATTTAATTAAACAACAATTATTTTTCCATCAGAAAGCAGAAAGCAATTGAAGGCGTGATTAAAGATAATAAATTATATATTCTACATATATTATATTAAACTATGTATTCGACGGAACTTACTAAGAGGTAAGGAAAAAGTTTGGATCACTGGAAAGTAATATTTCTAACATGAAAAGCGTATTCTAATAACATACGCCAGTAAAACATTATACTTCAAACTTATTCGCGGATTTAAGTAGCTAGGAGTGTTAGTCCTTTGTAATCTATAACAAGTTTGCACTTTAGAGTAATTCTCTTTAAGCATAAAAATTAATAGATATTTATAATTTTCAGCTTATGATACAATCCGAATAGGGTCACCTCTTTATTAGGGAAGAGCAGTTTAGATTTCGTTTCATTTCGTTTGTATGGTAAAAATTATTTAGGCGTATTCTTAAAGCAACTTCCGTTTATTTCTATGAAAATTGAAATATCTATCGTTATTTCATTTTGAGCTATGCAGCCATGTGTTATGTTATTTTGCATGACTTTCGTACTTGCCTTTTTGCTGGCATAGAATGTTGAGGGTCGCAATATATAGAAATAATGTCTAAAATATACATTGTGAGTAGTTTCTCATTGTGTGTCACAAGGTTCTGAAATAGAATTTCCCGATTTGCAGACTAAAATCTGACTCGTGAACGGGAAAACGAAACTAATTCTTAAGAACGAGCGGGAAGGAATTCTGGCCCGGAAACCTAGTTATGATCCTGAAAGGGATGAATAATGTCGATATCATATAAATACGTAGATTTGAATTATTGCTACTATTATCTGTTTAGCTGAAAAGTAACCCATTTCTGGTCTGATATGAGAAAAATATATTTACCCTGAACTGAAGAAAAATTTCGACTAACTTTATGCAAGAATTGCCACAGCTATTCGCCCAACGTTTGTTTAACAATTCGTATTCGTTCGTGTGCCTAGAGGTGATAAATACCTCTTCGTAAGCATCGCCAATATGCTGAGTGTTTCGGCAAGTGATCCACCACTAAAATACGATCTCTGATAGCGTATTTACCCCCGGACAGTTTGCCACTGACATTGTATAATTACCATTTCAGATCCCATTAATTGTAAAAATTACAATTCCTCCTTTGAGTAAAATACTAGGTTGTTCAATAAGCTTTCTCGTTCGATAAGAAAAACACGATTTAGTGGTTTGAAATACATTTTATTTTTCAATATAATCTCCCTGAACTTCAATACACTTGTTTCAGTGATTTTCTAATTAGGGATTCTCACTTCAGGGATGGAATCCATAAAGGATTCCATCCCTGAAGTGAGATTCCGGAAGACTGTCGAAATACGCTTCCACGGCTTCTATTACCTCTTCGTTCGATTAAAATAGTTTTCCTCACATGCATTCTTTGAGATGTGAGAATAGCCAGAAGTCAGAGGGAGCTGAATCTGGAGAATAGGGTGGTTAGTGCAACATTTCGTACTTTAATTTACTGATTTTCGTGATGGTTTTTTGAGCTTTGTGAGAGGGTGCGTTGTCTTGATGAAAAATGATTTTTTCTTCTGTAAACCGGGTATTTTCTCACGAATTTTTATATCCAGCTGGTCCAAAAGGTCACAATAATAATCTGAATTTATTGTTTTGCCAGTTTGGAGGTAATTTACGAACAAAATTCCTTTTGCATCCCAAGAGACTGATGCTAACACCTTTCTGGTCGATTTTTGGACCTTAACTCGCTTCGGAGCTTAAATACCGGGTTCACACTACTCTTTAGCCTCTTGTTTTGCTTTAGGATCATGGTGGTAGACCCAAGTGATGAAACGACGCACAAAGTCCTTTTTATTCTTTCTAAAACGCTCCAAATGTTGCTGAGAAAGTCGCATTCGAATGTACCTTTGCTCCATTGTTAGCGAATGCGGCACCCACTGTGCACACAGCTTTCTGTGATTTTATTGAACAACCTAGTATTGTGAAGAAATTAGGGTGTCTTAAGTAGAGACAGCAGTGTACAAGTAGAATCCGTGACGAAATTATCGTTAAAAGCTTCAGGATATCCTTCATCCAGAATCTTTCATAAATATTGCGACTGAAGATCGTAATAACTAGCGAAACTTAGTGTTAAAAGCTCGGGGATTACATCGAAAGAATATAGAAACTATGTTACTATCGGAGACGTACAGGATGCAGTGGAGTAGGATTTGAATAAAGGCCCTTCGGATGGTTAAAAAGAGATGGAGAAGAAGGAAAAAAATTATATGAAATAGTCAAATTAGCATTAAAATTTTAGTCAAAACACTAATTTAACCATATCACACAAATGTGCTAACAATTTATAGCGAAATGTTTGCCGCGAGAAGCGACAATTATTCAACGATTTTGAATGAAAGTAGACTTAAAATTAATTTAACAACGAATATGTTCAATTAAAAAAAATATACGTTTCGTGAAAAAAAGTTTGTGAACAAATGTCTACTATATCAACTACCAAGATGTTCAACAACTTTTCAGGTTTGACTGACCTGGCTTTCGCCGTATATTCCCACGAGATGATGGGGAAATAACTAACCTTCTTAAAAGCTTAACTTAATAACAATTAAGGATAACTCTTAGTTTATGCTTTAAATCACTATAAAGAGCGAATAATGCTCGACAAACCAATAAACTACTCTGAGGCTAACTGAATAATAATTTATTCCTCTATAATAATAAAATACCACTTGGTCGATTTTTCCAAGTTTCCTCCAACAGCGTCCACATTGCAACGAACTTGAATGCTTTTCCGAAAAATCCGAGAATATACTTTTCTGTAAAAATTGGCCAATTTATACCCTCTGTATCTTTTTAATGAGCACTTATAACAAAGAATCAGACACAAAGACACAAAGTTCGATATATTTTGAATGGGTATGTGGAGTTTCAAGTCTTTCACTCTAAAAGAAAAATATTTTTGCCTCTTGACCAGCTTTTCGTTTCTAGTCCACTGAGCAACGCGGTCAGACGAAAGGAAACTTTTATTAATAAAAATGGGTAACCAAATCAAAGATTGTTGCCGACGAATTATGAGTGTAACTCATTATAAATATGCTTATGGAATGGCAGAGGCACAAGAGGCCCAAGAAAATTTGACGAAGCTATTTTCAATTTATGTTTCATGTGTATTCCGTCACAGGCTCCGTTGTATTCTGTAGGTGGTGGTGATGGTTTTTCGGGCCCTTTTTCTTCCTCGATGGTTCAATGAAACTCGGATCTATTCATTTATTGTCCCCTTCGTTAATTTTCAAAGGCGTCAGCAACCTCGTTTTAGTCTTTGTCCGCCCTCGAAAGCTATTAAACGAATGAAGTGACGAATTGTCACCGTATACAGTGTGTGGCCGCTTCGGTAAGTTTTCTTTGACTTTCTCTACTCTTGTTTCAAGCAACTTATACATAGATTATTCCTAAAATCGTTTTCTATTGGGTATCATTTGAAAATATCTTTTCTTAGAAGTAATAGGAATATGTTTCAGCTCTTTAAGTACTCTCTGCTTGTATATAAACATCTTAAAATAAATCATAAATACTTAGAAGAGAAAGTTGATAAGTTTATAACTGTAAATCATTACACATACCATAAGCCAAACTTTATTCTTCATAAATTACTATTAGATCTACTTATTTATACATTCGGCCTAAAAATACCTATTGTAAAGAATACAATGCATGAAAGTTCGTTCTATGATTTTCGGTGCGACTGACGGCAGATTAAGGATGGCTGTTTAAGAACTGAATGAAGAAATATGTTTATACTTATTTCAGATGGCATAAGGATTGCTTACTGCTGGTGAAGAAGTGTATTTCTATGTTGCAGAATGTATTGATGAATCAAAACACAGCTATTCCATCGCAGAAACCTGCCACAGAGTTGAGGCCGAAACAATGGAGGACGTATTGATTTGTTATTGGATTGATTTAGAAGCCGTATAAACTATACTGTGATAATGTTATTATGAAGTCTGTCTGTACAGTCTTAAGCCTGAAGGATGGTATAAACCTCATCACTCCACTATAAGAAAAACTTTAGAAAGGGGGCTGAGGTGGCAAAACGAGGAGTTTGCCATTGCTTTACTCACTGAGCCAGAATGCCATAAGCAGAACAAGCCCACGTTAGTTAAGCACAACGGCTCTACGACTATCTCTTTTCATAGTATTCGAAAAGGAGATACCTTAATTAATGCCATTGTTTAGCATAATTCATACCTCAGTAGGTGTTATCATCGCAGTCATAAACAAAACTGAGAGAAAAGCATATGAAAAGATACATTTTCTCTATCCTGAACCATAAGAAAAGTGAAAAATATTCCATTCATCAGGACAGGGTAGCAGGACCATTATAAACTACGATATCTTAATTATAACGAAAGTTCATTTAACAGAGTAAAAACACCAAAACTATCAGGGGTAAAGAGGCTGGTTCTCTTAGAGGGCGAAATACGTACTGGGTTAAACCAGCCGATTATTTTATGGTTTTGGTGTTTTTACTCTGTTGAATGTATTTTGCCATCAGTATTCACTTTTATCATAAAGAAAGTTATAAAATATTGAATGAATGTCAACCATTCCTTTGGATGGATTGGATATTGGGTGAATTGTTACGTTTGCTTTGAATGAACTGGATGCCGTGTGCTGACAACACTGAGGTTACGTATTCATTGTTTAAGACAGCGTTCCACTAAATTTCTCTAAATCAGAGCTTCTTCAGACTGCGATTAAGCCAATGTCTAAACAAGTGTCAATTACCTGAATCATCAACAAAAAAGTTCCGTCCTTTACACGTATATTTTAGTAATGTTAGAACTGTGGAAACATCCAAATAGTTTCAGTTAAAATAATTGATAATAAAATTTTAGGGGAATGATTAAATTTATCAAAAACCCATTACACGGAGGGCAAATGTCAAAATAGCAAATATACTTCAGTAGAGATGGAACAATTTCATATCCCCGCCCGTCTTCAAATGCCTTGGAGAAATCATACAGCCATGATGTGGATTACTGCATCACTCACTCTTAGAGATACTGTGATTGCAGGCGAATGGATTCCTAATATTCCCAATAAATCCAATCCACTAATCAATCACTATCACCCTTTCGACGTAATCGAATGGTTATGTTGCTCACGAAGGGTGAGTTATTGAGACGTGTTTGTTCCCTCAAGTGCGACAAATAATTCATTTCTCCTTATAGGATAAGAGGATAGCCATAAAAGAGAACACGCTATTGCTTTTACTCCGCTTTCAAAATCGTCGTTGCTAAGAGAAGAGTGTGTAAACAAATTGGAGGCATATGGGTGCCTCGAGTGAAACATGTGGATGACACTCGCCGTCGCTGGAATTGATTGATTGATTGATCTGCCGGATAGGGCTTTAGTGGATTCTTCTTCGCGATTACTAATTAAAATACTAAAAGATGTCCTTTCAGCGGATAAATTTTTGGGAAGTGCGCGCGGCGTATGTTACGGAATAAATAGAGTTTTAAAAGTGATGCATAGTTTGAATTTCCGACAAAAGAAAGTCCGAAAGTGAGTTCTTACCATTTAACCAAGGATTCCTTATTTGCAGAAGCAAATAGTGTAATGCAGAAGTTACTGCGGAAAATAACCAATGGGAATTCCATGTTCTGACTAAAGTTACTCAATAACAGACTGCTAAATCAATTGATTTCAAAGCCAGAAGTCGACAATTCAAAAATAAATTTTGAAACGCTTCTTCCGACATCTATTTCTGTAATTTTTGCCGCGGTATCTGATCCCATGCAACAAGGAGGACACATACTATAATATCCTCAAAGTCAGTATTATAAAATACTATTTCCTGCTATTCAAATAAAATGCAATTTCCGAATTCATGGAACAAAATCGGCCTTAATTCTTTCTTCTGGATTTCACCCACATTGTAAGGAATGTGAGTAACGTCTACCGTTTCGTCGTAGATATTCTTAACAAACCATATTTATTTATCTACTTATTTATATTTTATCTATTTATTTGAATTTCAAACTAAATCAGAATTAGCACTAGAACTTTACAAAAGATTACAAACAGTAATGTTTATGAAAAAGTGTACGATCAACAAGCAAAAGGATTAAAAAGACAAAATAAAAAATACTGCCTACCGCTGAATCTCAGCCAATTCTCGAATACACTTGTCCTAGGGTTCCACACATTGCATGCATACTCAAGATTTGTCGAACTGCGCTAAGTAACGTCGCTCACGAACTTTTTCGTTGTTCGCTCCGACGATTCGCTTGTCGAAGTTGAGTTTCTCAATTTCTCATCCAAACATGCTTTGGACTCAACGTAAATTATTCGTGAGATTAGCTCCTAGATATCTCATAGAGTATAAGGTTACTAAATTATTTCTTCGGAGACTATACAAATATTCATCAGGAAAAGGTTTCCTTCGTAAAAGATTACTAAGGAAGTGAATCAATTTGTTTTAAAGCTTTAATTGCCTGTCATCGCACCACCTCAAAATGTTATCGAATACCTCAGGCATCTTCAAGATCGCTATCTTTTTCGGTTAATTAATACGTCCTATTATGACTTTTTTGCTGATTTCTAAGAACGTCAATGTTTCATTTTGTTATTCCTCGATTTACGCCATCCATGGGCATCGCAAATGGCGCTTTCTCGACTTACCTACATTCTTCTGTCTTTCGTGAATTTCTGATTTTTTTATCTCTGATACTCCAGTCCCTCCATTTCCTCTGCGTATCTCTTTTTTATTCATCCAATAATGCAATGTAATGTTTTATTGTAAAATGGGATACTGTTCTAAACGTGCGTTGATATCACTTCCACCATTCTGTATTTTTCTTGGTTCCCGTCTTATGTATTGAGTCTCCATGTCGGCAAGACCTGTGTTCAGGCATCTTTTGACCTGAAATTCTACAATAGCTCACCTCTATTTCATTATATCCTCTGCTATCTATCTGTGGAAGCCTCCCGAGGTCCTCCGGTGTGCAATCCATCTATTTCTTAACCTTCCTCTCGGTCTTTCCTGAAATGCTTTTCTTTCCGTTTCTTTCATCTCACAACGTCATCAATGGTTATCAACCCGAAGATTGCTTTGTTGCAGCTCCTCAAGCCACCCTATCCCCAGCCAATCGCCTCATTCCCTCATAATTCCACACCAACCATTACTTGCCTCTCATAACCTAACTTCCTCGACAACTCCTCCCACCGTTCCCTCCAATGTTCTCCTCAAGAGCCAATTATACCTTAGTGTGCAGACAATGATGTTTCCTTTCCTTAGTATTACAGTAGTTTTTCTGCTCTCATTCGTAAATCATTCTTCGTAAATCCCGTATTATTTCTGCCTTTATATTCGGACAAATATTCAAGATTCACTTATTAACAGCTGAAGTTCTTTTTTCTTCTTAGTTTCTACTCTTTGTTGCTGGATCAGTCTAGGTATTATCCTTAGCACTCTCCTACATCTACATCAATACCCTACAAGCCGCCTTTCGGCGTGTGGCAGGGGGTGAAAACACCAAGGGTTCGGACAATTTTTTTAACCTATTGTTATTGCGTATCGTTCGCGGAAAGAATGAGTCCTTAAAACGACTAATCCTAGCATCTATTTCCCTTATTTTACGCTCATTGTCGGATCGGCCAAAGTAGCAGGGGGTCGCATAATATTCATTACGTCTTCCGCAAACGCATTGTCTCGAAATTTATCAAGTAATCGCAGCCTACTTAGCTTCCAATCTCCTTTCTTTCAAGGATTCCCAACCTGCGTCCGAGAGCATTTTTGTAACACTAGCTTTTTTATCGTAGCATTGCTCACGTTATCACTTTATTACACTATACTTTTGTCGGAATCTATATTTCCAACACTTTCTGCCACCTGATCTTAATGAATAAATCTTTCTTGTGTTTTAAGTAAAGGATATAAGAAAATTTATATTTGATTAATTTTATTCAACACTGGAGAAACACTAAAGTATGAATTTACATGGCAGTATTGATACTAGTTGTTTTGAAAGAGTCGGAAATGTCTGGTTGGCAATTAGGTCATCAACAAGACCAGTTGGGTCTTCAAAACCTGCAATCAAAATTTTTGGAGTGAATGTGGCTTATTAGGGGAGATAAGTGAGAGGAAGTTTGGCAGAGGTAGTAGTTTTAGCTTTCCTTACTGAGCCAGTACGCTATGAGTGATACAAAGCAAAGGAAATATAAGGTAAAATATCTCAAGCAAAGAGTCCGTTCTACCATAAACACATTTGCTGACAGCAAGTAACTTAAGTTTGGAGATTAGAGAAAGATTCATACACTACACGTCGAGATCCCTTTGTAATGGGTGTGAAACAGAGACTGTAACAGCAGCAGAGATAAGATAAACAATGAAGACATGGCGATTTGGAAGAATTATGACAATAAAATGGACAAATGCTAAAATAATGGGAGACTCAAAACTGGTTTATGACACAAGCTTTTACATAGTTACAAAAGAAATACAAATCACGAACATGGTTCTGGGTCTGATGATGTAGCTTCTACGAAAACATGGTCTTGCTTTGTATTTCTTTTGTGGTCAAGTAGCCTTATAGTTACTGTGGTCAAGTAACCTTGTGTCATAAAGCCGTTTTGTGTTAGGGAATACCACGTAGTGAAGCTGGAGTCTGTGTGTTTTAACGAGCAAAAGAAGAAAGAAATGTCTGGACAACGTCGATGAAAAGAATAGGAAATGTCAAAGGCCGTAAGCTATATGGAATGATAGTCTCCTGAAGACAGTATTGGAAGGAATGGTCGAACTGCTGAGGTACACCTTGGTCATATGATGAGAGGCAAGTAGAGGTTAGTGTTGAGGTTTAGCTGGGGACAGGACGATCTAGAGACCTGCTTTGGATTGGTGATGGACGTCTTGGAGAGCTAAAACAAATCAACTTCCTGGTTGTTAACCATGAAGAAGTGCTACTCTATTTGCCATTCAAATTAGCTTATAATCATTACATACAATGTGCCGAAATATTTTCATTATTATGCAATTCGACGCATTCACAGAATTTCCCGAAAATGTCGTCTGAGGTGATTTCCTCGCCCTGAGGCGGCCGCCTCGCCCGTTCCCTTTCTCTCCATACTCGGAAACAATAACCATCCGCTCTTCCCCGCTTAAATGGAAACCGTAGAAAGTGTTTGCTGGACAGATATGGGACGAGTTCGGGAATCGGAGCAATCGATAAGGAATGCATGCGAAGATAAACACCACTCAACTTTTTGGGCCCATCGATAGAGAGCTTAAATAAAGCCACACGGATAAGTTCGGCAAACATTTCTTTGATGACACGCGATGGAAGGCTCTAAGTGGCCATCCCTCCATCGCCAATGCTATTTACCCTTGTGTCATCTTTTTCAGAAACCGATTCGATGAATTGCTGAGGATGGACGTCGATTGTAACCAAACGTGCGTTGGGTGCGAGCGATGCCAACGGACGGCGCTTCCCAACCATTTGCCTCCTATGGCACAACCGAGAATTGACTTTCCATTTAACCGTATGCTAATAGTATTTTTAGTCTTCAACATCATTACTTTAAAAATAGAGTAACAGATTTTAATTGTGAATGACGAAGCAAAAAACTTATGTGGTACTTTTGTCTTCATACTAAATTTACTATAGGAGTACTATCATTGTTGTTAAAAGTGCTTCGACAGCTGAGGTCATTTCGCACGTAGGTCCCATAGGGAATCGAATCTGGGACCGAAGTCGAATGCGTTGCCCGCTTGACTATCCGGGAGGCCCTTAGGAAGCCCTTACCTTAGGAGGCCCTTACCTTAGGAGGCTGATAGAATTTCAAATAGTTTAAAGTCTGAATTAACTTTATGAATTTATAATATTATAAAGGCAATTTATTTTTCCCTAGATCCTAAATAATGGAAACTAAAATTATACGGCAAATATAAAATATTCCTCCAAATAACTCCCTGCCACATGCCGAAAGGCGGCTTACAGGGTATTTACGAGTAGGTAGATGTAGATGTAACAACTTCAATTTCGCGGCACGCTAAACCAAGCGTTCTTATGTTCCAGGGTAAATTAAGATTGAAAAAGAACAAAAGGCCCACTGCGGAGTGAAACATTTGATATCATAACGAACTCAAATAAACAAAATATTATGCATGCAATACAAAGTTAGAAATACATATGAATATATATTCGCAAATTGCACCAAGAGATTAGTTGTGGAATACTTATGAGACGGAGCAAATCGGTTGTTAAGCATTGATCCAGAACAGTGGCCTCAATCAGACGTCCTCGAGCTGATTCTGTGTGGCCTTAGCTTAAGACAAACTACTGTTTTTAAACTCACATGCATTTCACTCTTGGGACGAAGAAAATTCCGATTGGGATCTATTCTCAATAAAAACTGAAACATTGTTCTAATAGCTAATATGAAAAGCTTATTCTGATTACATCTGCTTTTAACGCCAGTAAAACATTGTACTCCAGACTGATTTGCGTCTCATATTGCGTAAAAAGACAAACTATCTTCCGCAAGGAGAACTACAAATATTTGCTATCGAAATATTTTTAGACGCATTTTGAGGGCTTAAATCCTCTATCAGTATCTTCTGTCTTGATACTGAGTCTGCAGATTACAGCAAGTCAAATTAGTTTTTAAAAGTATCAAGTGCTCCTTTAACAATACTTTACACATCGTGCTTTTTCTGACACTTGCGTCGAACTCAGAAATTTTCTAATGCAAGATATGCTTTTTTTATTATTGTCTACGTTAGTGAAGGAGTGGATGGAAAAACAAAATGGAAAATTATTTAAAAAGGAAGGATTGGTAAATCTATTTCCTTTCCTTCTGAAAACTAAGTGGTAGTTATGGTAGATACCTTATTCTAGAAACAATAGAGAACTATTTTAATGAAACCATTCGAAACGCAAATGAAAAGCTAAAAACGAAAACTCAATTATTCAAACTGTATGAAAATACCAATAAAAGTTCCGTATAATGGTGGCTAATTCCGTATTTAAGTGCTTCTATTTATTTCCATACGCTGAATGTATTTTAGTGCCTCTTTGAATGACAGAATCCGCTTCAGGTGAACCCAAATGAATCACTCACTACTTTCGGAAGGCTGACCTACATGACAGCCAAAGAAAATATTCCTAAGTATGAGTTCCTAAGCTATAGTTTTGTAGTTTAACCTGCGGAATGAAATTAACATTTTCTCACCGGAAAAAGATGGTTTCAAGAAGGATATTTGGAACCAAATTGGGTTTGGATCTTTTTCAACCGATGTAATTTGATACATTTGAATTTAAGGTTACAGAGTAAAGGGAGTTTTGTGTCAGATATATATATGCTGAGATGGATAAAGCTTAAGATATTGCTTAAGCTGAGGTGAAAGTATTTGAAGGAAAGAGTAACAGCTTAATGAAGGCATTTTTTCTCATATTTATTGCCGTAAAGAACTAAAATCAGACTGAAAATGGTTTCCCAATCCAATCTACAAGTAATAAGATGTACAGAAGCGCTAAAACACCTTCAATCGGAATTTGAGAACAGAATCGGGGAATTTCACTAACATGTGTAGATGACCATTTGCATAAGATATCAAGATTGTGAGTCACAAACATTATAGTAGATATTAATAAGATTGCTAATAAAATACCCGCTCAAATATATCTCTGAATAAGTGTAAAAAATAACAAAGTATGAAGAATGTGTTTTTTCTTAAATTTAACCATATTTTCCAAGGAGGTGAGTGATACTTCTTGTCCAAAAAGTTTGTCTGTTGTCCATATTATGATATATGTTAATGATATTACCTCAAAACAATAGATCATTCATTGTTGAGCCTTTAAATACGCTATTCTGTGTTTTTTTCTGGCACTTACTACAAGCCCTACTGAAGAACTAGATAACTGCAGAAATGATTTTGTGATAAATTGATAATCTGGAACAAGTAAAATATGGGTCTGGTGCCCGCGGAGGCTTTCCAAGGGTTTATGCGGCCCATTGGAGGTGAAAGGTCATTGAGCTAATAGAGTATAAAAGAAAATATTTCAAAGAAATCGATACAGAACTGATGGGTGCAAAGAAACAAAGTGGATTCTAAGCTGTCAGGTTCTTACTTTCCTAATGCGAACAGCTGTAAAAGACGCACGTATATCCTTATATAGTACATTATTTAGTTAGCAATTCTATCAATAGAAATAGTAACAAAATTTGATAGTTAAGCTCTCTCACGTGTGATTAAAAATAGCTCCAAGATTTTCCTCAATGGCTTCCAGAGTGAAGAACTAATAACTAAATTTAGAAGGAAAAGCTTGAAAAAAGTGCATAGATAAAGTTACCAGTGATTTGATATACCTCCGTTTACACTTCAAAAAAAATAGACAACAGTAAGAAGAAAAACGAGAAGGGGGTTTGAAAAACTCGGGAAACCTACTGATAGTTAACTATGTTTTAAGAAAATGACAGATTAAATTATATCTGAAAAGCAAACAAAATTATACAGACACTTTACTACATGGACAAAACATATATGAATTATTAACATATTAATGAATTTTCATACAAAATACACAGAAAAAGAACATTATGAAATAAAATATTACAAGCATTAAGGAAAGGTTTGAATACTTTGCAGGAAAAAGTCCTGCGGCTGATCCCAAACGAATAACAAGTGTGAAAATAGCGACATGACTGGGACTCGAACTCTGGTCTGTTCGCCTTGCTCACAAAGTATTCCCTTAGCAGCGTGGAAGAGACGTGGCGTGGTAGTTCAGTGGTTAGAATACCTGCCCGGAAACTGGAAGACCAGGGTTCGAGTCCCAGTCATGTCGCTATTATTCACACTTGTTATTCCTATAAAAAATTGTTTTCAAAACATTTCGGTAACAAAATGGCAATAAAAATACTTAATGCAAAAATAAAATAACGGAAATTAAAGAGTTAATTACTGGAATACACCTTTGCCATTTTAAATCATAAAAGTTTTTAATTTATCATAATACTTAAGTCAAAATGTCAATCATGTGGAAAGACGATATTATATAAATATATAAACATAGTTTCACCTGTCCAGATAAGGACTTGTCAATGAAAACACAACACCAAAAGCATTGAACACTAAGTTATTTACTTAATTTGCAATCGAGCTTAGAGTTGCTTCGCTCAATGTTGCACCCTTTAAAAGCAAAAACAACGGATGGAAAACAATGAACAGATCAGAAAATATGAAAAATATCAGCTATTGCTGGGAGAAGTAAAAATCTAAAAAAACAGGAAGACTTCCGTATGAGGATGCAACCTTACCTGAAATTAATTAGGAATAATTTTTTTCTAACAAAAACCAGCATAAATAAGTGCGAGTATCAAAAACTGCAGTGTTAATGAAAACAATGTGATGTAAAGGAAAATCACATTACATAGATAATTTGTGAAAATACCTATTACAGTAATTGAAGCTTGACAGCGGATCTGATTGTGAGGTTTTCCCGGTAAATAGAATGCTGAAGGAAATGTCTCTACTACGAAGTAGTGTCGACGTTTCGGCTGCAACCTCAGAGCTGCTGAAGATCAACAATTTTCAAACCAAAACCCACTTTCCGGAAGAAAGCTCCAGTAAACTAACTAAAATAACTTTCAGTTAGACTTGAATGTAAAGAAGTGCGTAGCTATGAATTTTACGCGTTCCACTAATGTTACCCGCGTTCCCTATAACATTTCAGGTTATCCGTTGCAGTTCGTGAGGCATCATAAATACCTAGGTATTACGCTCAGTAGTAGTTTTAACTCCAAAGAGCATATTCGAAACGTGGTAGGTAAAGCGAATAGGATGCAAAGTTTAGCCAGCAGAATTTTAAGGGGATGCTCATGGAGAGTAAAAGAAACAGCGTACTTTTCCCTGATTCGACCTCTCCTTGAGTACTGCTGCGCGATTTGGGATCCCCACGAAGTAGGATTAACTTCCAGCCTTGACATGGTTCAACGTAGGGCAGCTAGGTTTGTTAAGGGTGACTTCAGATTTGACAGCAGTGTTTCAGCTATGATAGAATCTCTCGGATGGAATTCGCTTAGTGATAGAAGACTAGATTACCGTAGGAAGCTTTTTAATAAATTTCTCACTACGGATCTCAGGGAGGAGGTTGTTGATATTGCCATCCCAGTTAGTACCGAACGTGATCTTCGGGACAAAACGAAGAAGCGTTACAGGGAGATAGTTGCCAGGACGGTTAGTTATTTTTGGTCATTCTTTCCGCGATGTATTAGAGAAACGAACAGCAGTGCAGGTTAGATAGGTATATCGGTGTTTTACACCCTCTGCCATGCGCTCTAGCGGTTTGCAGGGTTCAAATGTAAATGTAAATGCAAACGAGGTTCTCAAGGTTTTCAATACTTCCAAGAAGAAAAAATATAAAATAGATTAATTTATATTTTAGCGCCAAAAATAATCACTGATTTTAAGGAACGATGACTTAATCACATACTCAAAGCATAGAAATCACTTGCGCGGTGATAATATAGTTTCATACTATCTATATGTTTGATGCATTCATAAATAAAGCCCCACTCCGATCTCATTTTGACAACCACCCATTTCAAAATAACCACAGCTCTGACTTCTCACCCACCATGCTCCAGTCATGCCCCAAAGGACCGAAAATGGATGCAATAGAAAAATTCCAAAATCCTGCACCATCTGCATCACTCCCGCACCCTCAGCAACGAATATCTGTTTTCCGAGAACCTCTCAACCCTCTTCACATAAGTATTCCCTTCCTTACCCCTGCTCCCACCTCTCATATGACTTCTTCGCTCGTTTGGACCTCCAGTACTCAACGTCCCTTGCCCTTCCCTACACCCTTGCGGTCTTCCACCCTTTACACCCTCCCCTCCTCTTTCTTCTAAGGATATTTAGGCTACTGTTTTAGTTTCTGAACCACCTGACGATGCCGTGAATAAGTAGAAACCCGGCCGTGCTGGATTAAAACCGTTGTGGAAAAGTACAAATACAATAATTGTATGTTATTGTGAAAATGATTTTGCCTTTTTGATTAATACGGTCTACAATACGGTAAACAGTTTTCGGTTCGAAGGTCCATCCTTATCCTTAAAAAGGTCCACTAGGAGTTGATCACTCATTTAGGATAAAAACTTGAGCTTTCTGGGTCGATCCAGCAGCACTACTCTTCTGCTAAACATCATGGAGAAGGGCATTTGGCTCCTGAGGATAGCAGCAGAATCATCGGTATTCCACTTGAAAGTCATCCGGTTGGAAACCAGAGAAATTTTCCCACTGCGATTCAGCCATTACATTATGAAGGTTGACAACAGTAAGACCTAAACCCGGAGATTTCCGTCAGCAACCCGGAGAATCTAACTCAGGCACAGCCCTAATTGCAGCCTCATTGCTAGTAGTAGTAGTAATTTTAAAAGTGCTTCAATAGCTGAGATAAACCTCCGCCAGGAATCGATCCCGGCTATCCGAAGGCCTTGTAGCCGTATTTTGTCGTTACAAAGTCCAAGTTGTTGACACGATCGTAACTACAAACGGTAATAATTATTAAAATGGATGTAATTGGGGTAAACCTGTTTCCATTATAGAAGTTATAAATTATAAATATAAATTTACCGTAAACCGTTACCGTACCGTTTACTTGGACCCAAAATTTCTAATTTTTTGGAATTTCCGAACAAAACAATACCTAAATTCCATAACCTGTGCTGATAACAAAATTTTACTATGTTTTAGATATTTTTCGATGATTTAAAAGCTTTTTGAACAAAATTTTTCGCTGATTGTAATAAAATTTTTTTTTATATTGGGTCATAGAAGCCTCCAGGTTGGGGCTACTTGGACCCAAGCTCCTTTTTCCATTGACTAAACAATGTAAATATGTAGTGGGCCTTAGTAGGACATAGGGTCTGGAAATATAACATTCTGAGGCCATGAAATTATCATTTAATTGCAAAAACTCAATGAATAAATCGAAAACATTATATGGAACCATATGTTAAATAATGATGTCTTGGAATTTGTATAATTTTTGGCAAACAAATTGTGAGAAGTATATACAAGGCGATAAAAAACACCCCTTTTAATATATTTCGGTGGAACGATTTTCCTGTCTATATGACACCACTTGTACTGCAAAATGGGTTTCTTTTTGCCATTTCCAGCCATTTTTTGCTTTGGGTCCAAGTAACCCCCCAGGGCTCAAGTAGCCCCGGTTTACGTACCGAGGAGGAGGGGATACCAATACAAACCGAAAGAGGGGGAAGTTATTTGGCTCATGGGTCATAATCAAACATTTATCTATAAATGCGAGGTTCATTCAAGAAGTCCTTAGAAAAAGATAGAAAAACTAATTATTTTGTGTAGATTTTTCTATTTTTCATTATAATCTCCTTTTAACTCTATACACTTTCCCAAGTATTTCTCCAACTTTTTTAAGCCATCCAAAACTAGGATTACAGAAGGTCCTCAATATACGCATCTGTTTGGGCGGTGACCTCGTTCGACGTGAACTGTTGTCCACCGAGCCATTTTTTCGAGTTTGGAAATAAAAAGATGTCACTGGGGGCCAAATCCGGTGAATACGGTGGATGTTGTAATAATTCGAACTTTAATTCCATAATTTTGGCCATTGAAACTGCGCAGGTAAGCACCCGTGCATTGTCTTGATGGAAGAGGATCCTTTTCTTTTTCAAATGAGGATGTTTTTTCTTGAATTCTTATAATACTCTCCAGTCATCGTTTGACCTTTTTCAAAATAATTGGTGTAGATNCCATAATTTTGGCCATTGAAACTGCGCAGGTAAGCACCCGTGCATTGTCTTGATGGAAGAGGATCCTTTTCTTTTTCAAATGAGGATGTTTTTTCTTGAATTCTTATAATACTCTCCAGTCATCGTTTGACCTTTTTCAAAATAATTGGTGTAGATGATTCCGTGTGCATCCCAAAAAACCGTGGCCATCACCTTGCCGGCCGATTTCGCCGTCTTCGGAGCCCGTTCACATTCAAATGCCCACTGTTTTGTGTTCCTTTGTCTCTGGAGTGTAGTTTTGTATCCATTTTTCTTCCACAGTTATGTATTGATGCAGAAACCCATCAGGATTGCGACGGAAAAGCCCCAAAATAGCTTCAGAGGGGCCATTCCATGTCAAGTGGACCAAGGGTCCCCGCTCGACCAGCACCGATTTCAATGAAATTTTGTGTGAACATAACTTCATATCCTCTATGAACATTTGCCAAGTTTTACATCCATCAATGAAATATTTGCTGAGATATAGTCATTTGTTTGACCCCCTACCACAGCCTTGGTATTCTTATACAACCTTTGTTGCTCTATTACACAAAATAATAAGAAAACTTTTATAAGCGAAATCTGCGAAGAAAATTTGAAGCAAAATCGGCCCAAAAAATTATGGCTCGAAAAAAATTTAAAGTTTGGCATTTTATATCTTTTGAAATAAACACGAAACTTTGTGCCTTATAACTACTCTATATAAAGTGTTTGAATAAAAAGTTTAATTTTCTTAATGCCGTCCGTTAGTTTAAAAATTGAGTGCAAATGTTGCGATTTTCGTTACGACGCCGAAAATGGGGTATCTTCAGTTCATATTTACAAAACAAGACTCTATCGTAACTCTTTCTAATTCTCTTTACACGAAAGAGCATGCTGTTGGCTATGTTGTTGTCTACAAATGTAGACTTGGTTTTTCATAAAGAAAATTGGAACGGGTATCTTGATTTTTACTATGCCACAAAATATACATACACGACCAGGTTTCGGTGCGTAGCACCATCATCAGGTAAATTTCACAAGAAAACATTCGGTATATACATTCACAGAATAGGGGAAAGGGGAAAAGAAGGGGACGAATGAGGGAAGGGGGTGGAGGCACTTGTAGGCTGGGATAGGACAGTGGGTGGCGAATGAGTAGAAGAACAGATGGAAAGGGGGAGAAGGGGTTTAGTGAAAAGAGGTAATAGTTGAAGTATTGGGGTAGGAAACAGCATGGAGGATAGGAGAATAACCTTCATACCCAAGTTCGTTAACAATGTTAAATTGACGGTTGTTTTTATAATTAAATATTTCCAAACGCTCTAAAACGTCCAGGTGTCTCCCTTTAGATGCAAAATGGCATGGGTGGATTTCAAAGTCACTGTAATGACCATTCTCAATCAGGTGGTTGGCGAAGTTCGATTTATCGAGTTGATTCAATACAAATGCTATGCGATGTTCCTTCATCCGGTCTTCAAATTTCCTTCCAGTACTTCCAATGTAAATACTGTTACAGTCATTGCAACAAAGTTTATACACACCGCTTCTCCTCATCTTATCTATTGGATCTTTGCATCTGACTAGTAGATTTCTGAGTTTGTAATGGGCTTTGAAGGCGGGTCTAAGGTTTTTGGAGAAAAAACTGCTGGCAGGTTCGGAGATCTTCCCAAGGTATCTAATGGGACACCATTTACTATCTTCTTTGAGCTTCTCTATGGTGTTGATGGCCACCATTCTTTTCTTCCAGAAAATAAGTCTGTCAACTAAATCGGAGGGAAAGCCGTTGACATGTGCGATGTGTTTGATAACCTCCACTTCATGTTGGTAGTTCGACTCATTCAAAGGGATCCGGAGAAGTCTGTTAATCATGGAGTGGAAGGTCGCTAGTTTATGGGAGGACGGATGGCAGGAGTCGTATGCGATGACACAATCCGTGTAAGTGGGTTTCCGAAATATGGAGAAGGAATGTTTCTGATTAACTACACTTACGATGAGGTCCAAAAAATTTAAGCAACCGTTAAGTTCTATTTCGGTAGTGAACCTTAAAGTAGGGTACAAAGTATTTAAATGTTTTGCGAAAGCGGCAAGCTGTCTTTCCGTGCCCTTCCATAGACAGATGATGTCATCGACGTACCGGTGCCTATACATTATGTTCCGCGTGTCCTGAATTGAAAAGTTGTTTTTCTATCTTGTCCATAAATATGTCCGCTAATGGAGGTGAAAGCGGGGAACCCATGGCCAACCCTTTATCCTGTTGATAGAAGTTTCCATTGAAAAGGAAGTAATTTTGTTGTGATGATGATGGTGCTATGCACCGAAACCTGGTCGTGTATGTATGTATGTTTTGTGGCATAGTAAAAATCAAGATACCTGTTCCAATTTTCTTTTTGTAATGGAATATCACCAAGTAAAGGCCGTGACAATCAACGTTGGTTTTTCATCTTCCTCACTCCTCATCATTCCTACTATACCTCATACCCTCTTCAGGACTTTTCATGGCTTAAGGTAGATTAAATACCAGCTTGTGGGTTGATATTTTAACAGGCAGATCACTCTAGAATGTAATTTGTTTGACTTGTATTCAACAAAATTTCCTTTAATTTAACCATCCATATTTTCCTTTTATACTAAGCCGGGGATTACAAAACTTACAATTTTTTCAGAAACAAATAATCCTCTACAAGATTTATTTCTCACTCTTCATTTGGCTAATGAGCAAAAAATCTTTATTCTCTATTTGACATAAAACTACATTGCACTCCTTATTTTGCTCATTTGCAATGAGCATTTTGCTCATTTGCAAACATTTGCACTCCTCATTTTGGAATTTGTAACTTTCTCATCTTTCAGTTAGAGGTTGCAAGTCTCCATGAGATACTTGGCTGTTATCTTATAACATAGTCTGCAATTTTTATTTATGTACTAGAAAGCTGGGCCCCCATAGGGTGCTTCTTGGATGCCTAGCAGCCAGGCCCATAGTTTGAAGAATCCTAATTTTTAGAGAGTAACTTCCATATTTTTTTGAGTACACCAGCAAGAAATTTACTAAGAACCAACAGCCACCCATCTGAAGGCAAATAATCACCACTTACGTCACTTCCGGAGTATGGTACTTCAGTCCTCTTACGTGGAATATTTCAAAAGATGGAAGATGAGTACGAGCGCATAAAAATTATTCTGATGATTAATAATGCAATAATTAAAATTAATAAGCATTCAAATTGTAATATTTTAAGTAAAAAAGGAATAAATAAAATTACCATTAATAAAATATCAAGAAACAGAATTACTCACCAAACCCACAGAAACCTCTTTGTATTACTGAAGAATATATCCTCTGCAATTGCTCTTTAGAGCTATGGAAAAACATTGGTTTTGGAAGTCCCTATCAGCAGTTTCTCCCAACCAATGGAACTCAAGCAGGTTGCTGTTGTTTTATTTAATTTTTCTTTTATTTTCCTAGTATGTAAATAGAGAAGTGGCCACTAGATAGCTAGATTAGGTTATAAGATGTTAGGAGACTTTCCTTATTTAAAGGAATTATAAAACAAAGTATTTTTTTTGAAAAAATTNAAATTTTTGTTGACTAGGCTGTTTTCAGTAGCAGAAATAGCAGCATAAATGAAGTCTTTTGTCATTGTGCTCTCGAATTTATTACAATAGATAATGCTATAGAATGATGCTGTCTCTCGTGTAAAAACCAAAAACAACCAGCAGGGCCCAAAACTTTACGTCCACATGTAGCTATTTTCTGGAATGTGTATTTGTGACCTTTTAATCAGTAATTTCATAAAATAGGCTTGAGTTATAAAGGGTTGAATTATTATCACACTGAATGTGTTATTTGCCAAAATGAGGCACAGTAAATATAGGGAAATATTATAAATTCATGCCTCTTCCCAGGACAACATTTTCATGGTGAAGGCCTTGCAAATTCCAGTGACCTAAGTAGCTAAGGGACTTTGTTGCTGATGGGTTGATGGATAATAACTGAGAATAATTAGCCATTATTAGCTAGAAATTTGCAACTTAATTTGTCCTAAAACTGCTTTCAAAAACAAATCAAATGAGAGAAAGCAAGCAAAACCATGCTAATCAAAGTTGCAGAACACTGAGCTGTTTTACAGAAAATATTAAAAGTTCCTTTCCACAATGGTGGTAGTAACCATTCTATTTGAATTTTATAACTATTTACCTTGCAAATGATTACTTTTCGCGAAGTAACATTTTGTTTGAAGTTTAATAAATGTCTTAAAATGAAACTTCCTGGAGTGAAAAACAGTCTAACGTATGTAACTTTTGAAAGATTCAGTTGGAGGAACGATTTGAACAAATATTTCATTCGCTATCCTTCTCATTCCCAATCTAATGAAATCGGTGTAAATCACACACCAATTTTTTTTAAACAACTGTATAACTTAGTTTCTGATTGTCACTAATGCACTTCTTCTTTCCTTACCCTATAAATGGCCACCAGTTAGCAACCAGTGCATTTTGCAGGCTTCAAAAATGCCAAATATAAACTTAAATTGTCAAAGCAGAGATTTTTGTCTTTCAGTCCTCTAAGATATTTGGGCAAAAGAATATTTTCACATACAATTTGTCCAACCCATTTCACTATCCTAGTCTGCAAACGTACAATAATTTGAGTCAATTAAATCTTTTCCTGCTTTGTCCCCATCTAAATAAACCTTTACTAAGGTATGTTATCTCCATTGTTGCAGATTTTACAAATCTCCTAAATATTCGTATATTTTTGGAAATCGCTGGAGGAGAACATCACAGCTTAAATTAGAACCATTACATTATCCACTGCTAATTCTATGGGTGAAATAATACACAGCAGAGTATCCAAGAATCTATTGATATTAGCTTTTCTATTTAGAGGTCTTAAATTTTGCATTAAGTAGCACAAGTTTTCCCTTGGCTGTTAATCTCGCAATTCTGAGTTCAAAACTTACTATCAGCACTCCAATAGTACTTTGAGTGCATGTCCAATGGCAATTGACAGCTATCAGAAGTGAATTGCTACAATTTACTCAAATGGACAGGCACCTTAAGAATGACCAATTTTTATGAACTATTCCTGATTCTTTTACAATTACACAGGGCATGTGTCCATTCTACACTTAGCTGTAGCTGCTATCAGTAAAGATTCTTTGGCCAACAACTAGCAAATTTTCCCCAAATTCCCTGTTGTGGGAGCATCCATTCTATCATTTTCCAATAAATGATAATTAAAATATTTTGTTCCATATATATGCTTTACCTAGATGGAATGAAAATGATTGCATGCCATCTTTACACTTTCCTCAGCTTTGTGATAAGACTACCTTATCCTAAAACTACTTTGCTAGGAATTTACATCTCCTGAAATATTTTGCCATGCTTTGTAAATAAGCCTTGCCATAAATTAACTATAGTTCATGGGTAATTCATTATTGGAAAGAAAGAATATGCTAAATTAACTCAACAATAACTTAACTTCTCTTTGAGACTACAACATTTCGAAAAAGACACTCAGCTGCAATAACTAGTGATTCTTAACAATTACCATACACACCAGTAAACCAAAAAGCATTTTAATTTCAATACTTCAACAACACTATCACTAGGGATCCATGCTGTTATCTGCAGGGATCCCTAAAATTAAATGTTTCTTCATTTATTCTTATTTCCTAATTTGATGCATAAAAGTTAGACAGCTAATGTATCATATGAAAAATATCATCCCTAATTAACTTCCTGGGACTATCACAAATTTTGGTCACTCACAGGTAAACCAGCTACTTCAAATGACATGTGCTTGGATTCATTTTCATAACTGCCAGAAGAACCAACAGCCACCCATCTGAAGGTAAATAATCACCAATTACGTCACTTCCGGAGTATGGTACTTCAGTCCTCTTACATGGAATATTTAAAAAGATGGAAGATGAGTACGAGCGCATAAAAATTATTCTGATGATTAATAATGCAATAATTAAAATTAATAAGCATTCAAATTGTAATATTTTAAGTAAAAAAGGAATAAATAAAATTACCATTAATAAAATATCAAGAAACAGAATTACTCACCAAACCCACAGAAACCTCTTTGTATTACTGAAGAATATATCCTCTGCAATTGCTCTTTAGAGCTATGGAAAAACATTGGTTTTGGAAGTCCCTATCAGCAGTTTCTCCCAACCAATGGAACTCAAGCAGGTTGCTGTTGTTTTATTTAATTTTTCTTTTATTTTCCTAGTATGTAAATAGAGAAGTGGCCACTAGATAGCTAGATTAGGTTATAAGATGTTAGGAGACTTTCCTTATTTAAAGGAATTATAAAACAAAGTATTTTTTTTGCAAAAAATTCTTAAATAAGTTTAGAATATAAAAACCTGGCAAAAGAAAGAAATTAAAAATTGGTACGANCAGAACACTGAGCTGTTTTACAGAAAATACTAAAAGTTCCTTTCCACAATGGTGGTAGTAACCATTCTATTTGAATTTTATAACTATTTACCTTGCAAATGATTACTTTTCGCGAAGTAACATTTTGTTTGAAGTTTAATAAATGTCTTAAAATGTTTCAAGATTTGTTTCAAACTGGTCACTGTAGAAGAGCTGTATTCTGTTGATAGTTCCCCACATAAGTGGTCACTAGTTGCAACAGAGATGAGGTCACTATAGGCAAAATATATTACATGAAATTGATACTCCTTCAGAGCAGACCAATTGAAAACTGGTTACATTAAGCAGATGTTCACTGTAGGGAGGAGGTCACGTTGGCAGGTTTGGCAGTAGTTGTCATGAGGACATGAAAAGTGGGACTTAAAATGTGAGGAAACACTGCTCAATAGAACATAACTTCTTGTTATATCATAAGTTCGAAAATATTTGCAATTTTCTTCTCAAAATCCTATTCAGAGTTGTTGCTAAGACATCCAAATAAACAGTAAAGGAAGGGTAATGAAAGGTGTTTTTAACATTGTGCGTTAAGCCATGCAGCTGATCCCAGGTCACTGTTGGGAATATGTTCTCAAAACAGTTATGATCCAAAAGCAGAGCATGAGGTTGGCTTTGAGCACTGAAATAACCAAGGGACACATGAGTGCACAGCAGACAACAACTTGTGATGAGCAATAACCCTAGAACACTTTAATGATTGCTGACATGGTCTTAAAATTATAAAAGTTGCAGCAATGACAAATAAAAAAATGTAGGGGAGAATTAAATTAAATATATCGAAACACTCCCATTTTTCTCAAAATGTTAGGTAGAGATATAATAAATGTTGAATTGAATAACAGCAACCAGTGATCCAGTAAACCAAAAGAATCCAGTCACTGCATTTATCTCCTCCATTAAATTACATTATCCAAGGTTTACAGTCTCTTTTGATTCAGCCCTACCTTCTTTCTCTAACACATGGATTTTGTTTGGGATTAACTATTCATATCTTAACCATTATTATTTCAATGTTTTTCTGGGAACACACCGGTCAATGTTTCCTGCTGCATTCTTCTGAAGTAACAAAATTATTTTAAAACTATTTAAAAATTTTCCCGTTGTTTCGTAATAAAAAGGAAAATCAAAACTAATGCTGGCCCCATGAGAAAAAATACAAAGTTTTGCTTGGCAGTTAATCTGTTAACCTTCGGGTAGTCGCGCGAGTTTTACTTACGCCGATAGTCGCGCGGGGTAGATTTCTACCCCATTATTGGAACATGTCATAACATCGGAAAAAATGTTTATTTTGCCATCAATTAATAGTTTATGACGAATATGAACGACACTATGATATATATCAGTAATGACTTTAATTTTTAAACAATATAGAGAAAATTGTTACTTCGAAAAATATCAGGATAGGGAGATACATAATGCATAAGGAAATATTGCGTATCTTTGGTTATTAAACTTTTAATTTCAGATAAAACACATTAAAACNTAAACTTTTAAATTTTCTTTAATGATTGAAATTTACATTCAGAGGTTACATGGGATCAATAATACCCCACTTTCATCCTATCGTTGCATACATTAATATAATATGTATGACTAAAATATAAAAGCTTGATAGGTAGAAATATGGAACAGTATTGCTACCTTTCCCCAAAATGAGAGGTTACAGTGGCCAGTGTGAAAATGGCAAATAATAATCCTTTCCATCACTAGCCAAATTGTTTTGCCCTCACAGCAGAATTACATCCAGACCTTTCTCATTGCCAGTATGTCTGGTCCACTACTTCTAACTACCTTCTAGAGGCCTTGCCCCTCTCAAGTGTAAAATAATTTTTGAATTCTCTATTCTTTCCTTAGAACGGGAAAGTGCTCCTTGGGATGCAGAAGAAGGGAAGAAAGAGCTTTGGAAGGAGATCATGTGAAAGCAGAGCTCATGGCGTTTTTCCCCTTGGTATCAGAATAGTGGGTACATTCTTAGACCTTTCTCAAACAAGACTCAGCTGTATCACTGGAGGTGTCACCTGATAGAACTAATGTTTCGAAGTATCCGCTGATCAACCTTCGGCAGAGAAATTTGCAGACCAGAATGTTTTACATTTAGCACCAGGCCCCACCCTTTATGCCAAAAGAAATATACAGGAAACATTAGCATTGAGTGCATTCAAGTTACTGGTGAGTGATTTGCTGTTGGAGAATGTTGTAAAACATACCGTGGAACATGGAAAGCTTGAATGCCCTAACTGAATCTTATCTAAGGAGGAAATTCTTAGATTTATTGTGTTGGTGTATGATAGAGGTTATTAGGGCAGTGGCATTTATCAACGAAAAGCTGTTGGGATGCAACCTGGGGATCCCGTATATTCTCAAACACAATGCCTAGAGATCGGTTCTTAGATATAATGAAATGCTTGCAATTTGATTCAAGAGCCACACACAACCAATGGCTATAGGAGGATGCATTTGGTTTGGCTTCTGAGCCATGGAATATATTTATTTCTAATTTCTGGGAAAAATATAATCCAAGTGAAAGTGTAAATGCCGATGAGCAACTTTATTCTAAGTCCAGATATCCATTCATTCAGTATATGCCTAATAAACCAGACAAATTTGACATAAAGATTTGGATGTTGGCCAATGCCAAAACTAAGTACTTTTTGAATGCATTTTCATATTGTGGAAATAATGAAGATAGCATCCATGTTAACAATGAGATCTTTACAACTAAAACCTGTCGGAACAAGCTTGGACTCATTCTTACGAATCAACTAGCGAAGAAAAATAAAAATGTCTCTTTACTAAGCACAATGCATTCTGATGTAAGTAATTCAGAAACAGATAAAATAAAATTCCATACTCTTGTTTTATAACAAAAATAAAGTGGGAGTTGATATATTAGATAGCATGTGTAGAATTTAATCCACTCGCTTAGGGACGAGAAGATGGCCTGTCCATGTTTTTTGTAATATTTTAGAGCTTCCATCCATAAACAGTTAGGTGTTGCTCAAAGAACTAACAAATAGTAAATACAGCAGAAAATAATATATTCAAAGAACGGTAGAAGAACCAGTGGGACTACTGGTTGAGGGACTGATTGGTGGGGATACTGACTGAGGCAAAATCCTCATATTCCCACGAAATGCATGCCTTACAACACCAAAAGGCAGAAAAGGATATATAGCCAGATTTTTAAAAAGAATTGTAAAAACAAATCAACAAATGTATATCCTCATTGTAATAAAATTACTTGTGGAAATTATTCGGAAAAATAAAATCATTTCCATATTTGTAAATNAAAATATAATTATAAGAAATAAATGCACTCCATTTTTCAGGCTGTAAGCAGTGAAAGATCTCTACTGACATATACTCTAGAATTTTAGCACAGGGTAAGCAAAATGGTAATTCAAAGTTAAGAAAGACTCATTGTTCACTAAAATTTTGCTTCCTTTCTACATGTACTGTTTTTCCATCAATGAAATGAAATCTCTTTCATAAATTTCATCAAGCTTCATCTTCCTCTCCAACTAACACTTTAAAAAGAATTACAATTCAGACTGACTGAGTAAACTTTACATTAGAATTAAAATAAATAGTAAAGAATGCACAAGAAAAAGGGTTTAGGTGACTTGGCGTGATAAGGCATGCACCTACGAACAATCCCAAGGAGAAATGGGGAAATTTAGGGAAAGAACATTTGCAGAAGATATAGTAGATATTATGAGACCCCCCTGCTACCTTGGACGATCCAACAATGAGTGCAAAATAAGATAAATAGATGTTAGGACGAGTCGTTTTAAGAATTTATTATTTTGGAGAACTATATGAGATAATAATAGGCTAAAAAAATAGTCCGAACGCCCGGTGTTTTCACCCCCTGCCATAAGGTGGCTTGCAGGGTATTTACGTAGATGTGGACATGAAAAAAGTGTGACAGGAACAGGACTCAAACCCAGGTCTCTCAAACACTGATTGTTTGCTCTATCCATTGAGCTATCCCACCTGAACATTTCTCCATGCTTTTTGGTAGACTTTGTACAAAAGGACAACTACAGTAAAGAAAGCTTGCAAGGATATGATCTACTTATTTTCCCCAAACTTCATGATTATTAATATTCACTATCTAAAATAAGGAATGAATGTTTTGAGTTGAATAATAAGGTTCCCAGATTACAAATACTAACTTAGCAACTTACATTTGGAGGTAGACACGTGTGCTAAATATGTTCTGTAGAGAAAAATCAAATGGAAAATGAGAACTCTGCTCCATATCACCATATCAAAGAAAATTATGCTATGAGTATTATGAAAGGATGTTGATGGAAACTCATGGAGGTACATAAAAACCAAGAACATAACAAATAGAAATAGGAAAATGAATATGAAATTTAAAAAATAAGTTCAGCATAGTTCAGCAAGAAAGAAATATATTGCCCACCTATACCTGAATCAAAGCCAAAGTATTTTCGTAATTCTTTCCATATGTTATGAGAACTAAAATTCAAACAATTCAAAGTTGTGGGTTCGAGATATTACCCAAGGGGTAGGGAACCTTTTTCCATCAGAAGGCCACATTTAGCATTTGGTGTCAAAAGACAAGCTGCATCAGAAACCATGCAGACATGTTGCCTGCAATCTAATATCTAAACATCAAAATTATATAAGAGGAAATGATTCACTTTGCTGAGTAAACTGAAAGAGAACAGTTTGCACTTTATTTTTCACTTGGAGTTATTAGCAAGATTAGAAAAATAATTTAAATGGACACACACAAAAAACATAAAGCAAGAGGTAGGTAAGGCACTTTGAAGATACAGGTTGCAAAGAGAAGATAATTGCTCCAATATGGATACTGATCCAATGCAGAATGATAGATGCAAAACCTAACACATCACTTTAAGCTTAAGAAACAAGTTTTTAAGGAAAGGAATAAGTTTTCAATTCCAGAAAATTAATATAAATGTAAATAAAGCTGTTGCCAGCTGGCATATAAGCTGTTGGAAGGATTACAAAATGACCTTAAATATAAACTCCATGGCAAACACTGCTACTGCTGACCATAGCAGCAGCTAATCTAAAATATTAGAGGAAAATCGGGATGAAGAGATGTTTCACCTATAAATGACCAAATGACAAATCTTTAAGACAATCTTCAACTGATTAACCTAAAATTTCATTTAAAGAATGATCGTTTAACAAAATTTGTCTTGGCTACCATATGTTTAAGAGAAATTTATGGCTGGAATATTATGCTTCTATTATGATCTTGTCTGAGGATTTAAAGGATATCAGAAATACTTTCTCTATAAAATTCGATTTAATAAAAATAAAAGAATATATAATACAAAATTGCATGCAAACACGCAACACTCGCTCACACTTATTTTGTCCAAGTAATATCATCAGGAGAACAAATCACTTTTGAATGTTTACTCCCAATAACGACTTGGATTCACCTTCTTGTCGCACAAGATCATCACTAGCATATCTTTCAAGAAGTTCTTGTTTTCTCCTTTGTAAAAGGGCTGCTTCTACTTCTTTCTGAGAAGGAACAGGTACATGAGCCATAAAGCGCGCCCTATGCTGCTGGGATATAGTTGAGGAATCACCATCTGCTCCAACTGCCTCCTCATCACTTCCTTCATCTGACTGCAATACAATCACATGTTATACAATGAGAAGGGAATGTTCAGGACAAATTAATCATGATTGCATTACAAACAATCTAAATGAAAACATTCAGGATTATTGTATGACTTCAGGCTCTAGGGCAGACTGTTACCTCCTAAAATGTGAAGTCAATTAATACTGTTACACAGGTTTGATTTTTAAATTGTTGAATTTGAAAAACAAAGAGTATTTTAGTTTTCTCAGTTTTACCAGAATAAATTACATTATTTACCATCACTCAAAGTATCTCAGAAGCTTTCATATTATCACAGATATAATAAGACTGAGGAAAAGGTAAACAAAAGATACATTTCCCTCTATTCTGTAACATCAAACTGCTTGGAAATAATCCATTCATCAAGGTATAGTATAGACTTCTAGACAAGGGATTTATTGAAGACTTTGAATAGGAGGTTTGAGTTACTGATTGAGTGACAGACTGCAAGTAGAATATGATCTACATGGAAATTATGTAGTGATCAACAGGGAATGCCTTGTCGATATGATAACGATACATACATATCCTTCTGCATCCACTGCATATATGTTTTCCTCTTCCTCCTCAGGCACCTCCTCTACACCATCTTGTAACAGGGCCTCTTTCTTTGCCTTCCATACTGCAATGGCCTCGGCTATGGCTGTAAGAATTTAATATAAAATATAATTATAAGAAATAAATGCACTCCATTTTTCAGGCTGTAAGCAGTGAAAGATCTCTACTGACATATACTCTAGAATTTTAGCACANAATTTTAGTACAGCTACACAGTAGAGTAATTTTAGTAACAGCTGAGTCTTAAAGCAGATGAAACCAGGCCAAAACAAACTAAATGCATCCCTGGCCATTGGGAATAACATTATAGGATGTTTGTTCACACCCCTCTCAGTCACCTTGTTAACTTCATGGTAGAATAGTTTGAAAACACTTCATTAAAGAATGAATTAATAATGCAGCCTTTTGTAACAAAAACTAATTGTAATCATTTTTAAAGGTAGCAGTTAAAAGAAAGAATTCTTACCTTTCCTTTCCGCCTCTTGTTCCATGGGAATCAAGATGCCATCATCATCATCCCGATAACCATAATAATCTGCATCAATGTCTTTCATTAATTCAGCTCTTGTCTTCCTCGGAGGTAGTGGAGGCTCTTGCTCAAATAGCTCTCGTACCCCTAGAAAAGTCATACATCTCCAATGTAAAACCAACATCTCACAAGCAACATTTTGGTAAGCAGGAGGAGTTTCGTAGATTTAGATTAGTTTTAATTAAAACATATAGACTTTTCTAAATCCATATTTAAAAAATAAGAAATTGCATTGATTAACCAAAGATTTCACTCAATAAATTTTAAGAATAAGTTTCCTTTGAGTATTCCTTTCATGTGGTTTATGCATAGAATTTGAACCTTGATAAACAATAACTCAAATTTCTGATAGAAAATATTACAGCATAAATATACAATATTAATATTACAGATTAAACTACGCACATGCAACGGCCCTTTTATTGTTTCTCTTTAACCCTTTTGCTGCGTATTTGGGTTAGATGCAGCTTTAGGACTATGAATATCAAATCGATTTCAGTCGATTGCCGCGGCGAAAGAGTTAAGGGACTAAACAAACTCCTGTTGCTAGTATTTATTTCCGTAAACATTACATTACATTACCTTTATTTCTCTTACATCGGTTAATTACCTGGTAGATCTTTCGCAGCCCCAAAATATTTATACCCTCGGTTCCCCGGTACTTCTTTTCCTTCGTGATCAAGCATACGCGGGCCAATTTTTGCGTAATCTGGTCCTCCGAGTTCCCGAATCTGTGCTTCCCAATGTCCTTTTTCTCTCAACAGTTTATTTATTTCATCATTCAGGTCCCTTATTCTAAACTCGCCAAGTCCCGCTGTAAAAAACATGTGGCAACCCATGTATTGGAAGATATAAATATCAACAGATAAAAATTTACTTATGCAGCTTACCGTTCTGAATTTGAGCAACTTTTTTAGCGATTTCTCGGATTATTTGCATTCGCCACTTTTCGGCCTTGGCTAAATCTAAGCATTCTGAAGCAAGATATGGTCTGCGTTCTTTCTCCTTTCCTTGGTCCTGAATTTGAGCAGCTCTCCACCTTGCTAGGGTAGTCCTTTAATTGAAATTTAAAGTTTAATTATGAATTTTGCATTCTCGAATAAACACAAATATTTAAATGAAGTATTTAAATGCTTCATGACACTTACATGGCTTTTTCGGCATTACGGGCCTGTAGAAAAAATTTCAAGTTTACTAAAATATCATTTTGGCTAACATGCTAACTATTTGAAAACATATATTTTTGACAAATACTTACCATTTTTACTATTCACACAATAATGAATTTCTAGCAATGACTGAGGTTATGCACCACAACAATTTGCTTGAAGTTGCTGGCACGGAACATGAGCGATATATCGGTTCCTTTCAATATTCCCTTAGTCTAAATCGAAATATATCGCCTGCATCGACTTAGAAGTGCATAACCGATAAGAATTCTTTAGTTACCTCATCCCACTAACTTCTTTTTTTTCGATTTAAGTTCGGCAGTTGACATGTACAGGATTCATGATAGACAGTAGTTAAGAGTGCTAACATGCTTGTGCCTGGTCTGTTTTGTCACTTTTAGGTCTATAGACTCGTTTTCTTATCAACAGTATTTATAATTTTCTCAATATGTTGATATTTAAGTAATAAGAGTACGACATATGCCAGCATGGCCGATCAAAAACATACCAAGGAAGTGTTGACAGTGTTAGCTTTGTGTATATTGTGGTATGTTATTAGTTCCAGCAATAATGTTATTGGAAAAATGTTACTTAATGATTTTCCTTACCCTGTTACTGTCACAATGGTTCAACTTACTTCAATCACGTTATACTCCGGACCCTTCTTTAATTTGTGGGGAATAAGGAGATTTATCGATATAAGTTGGAAATACTACCTCAAGATGATAGTTCCACTTGCCTTAGGAAAGTTCTTAGCTTCTGTTTTCTCACATGTCAGTATATGGAAAGTTCCCGTATCGTACGCGCACACAGGTAAAATGCTGCAAAATTTTCATGATTTCAGACACTTAGTCGTGGATGCTCTAATCCAACTATTACGTTCCCTTTCAGTGAAGGCAACGATGCCACTTTTCACCGTGGTTTTATCAAGAATCATTTTGAAAGAGAAGCAGAGTTGGAAGGTGTATCTGTCTCTTGCTCCTATCATAATTGGTGTGGCCATTGCTACATTGACGGAATTATCTTTTGATATAATTGGCCTCATTAGTGCTTTGATTGCCACGATGGGATTCTCATTGCAAAACATATTTTCCAAGAAGGTATATTGCCGCATTTATCGCTATTAAAAAATTATCGAATGTCAAAAACTTATTAACACCAGCTTCATATACAGTTTCGTGTAACAGTTACATGTATTCACTGCAGGTTCTCCGAGATACTGGTGTTCATCACCTTCGTTTGTTACATATCCTTGGTCGGCTTGCATTGTTTCTGTTCTTACCTATTTGGATGTTCCTGGACTTGCAGTCTTTGATTCAAGATCAGGAATTGGTACGTATTGTGGGTCACGAAATCAGTGTAATCCAAAACTGTAGTCATTTACATACTGAGGAAATCAATTCCAGTAGCATAGGTTTTTTGTAATGAGCCAATGAACTGGGTGAATTTTGTTTGAAAATTTGTTGATATCACATTGAAAGTTATTCTTCATCTATAAATAGGATTGATATATTTGTTCTAAATGTCAGTATCTTTGATACTTTATTGCTATTATAAATGCAACAATAATTAATAGAATTTAAACAACCAATTAAAATTAAATTAAACCTGGTGTTTGTTAATTAGCGACTTGAATCTAATTAGTCAAATAAAATTCTCTTGTGGAAGCTACAAAGAGTTTTTTTCTAAGGCATATGAAGTGTTATTGATTTGTATTTTTAAATGTGGACCTATATTCAGAGAAAGAACTGGAAATATTTCAAGGTTTCTGTTTCTTTTATCAATCCATTATGGTTCGAACAATATTTTTGTTTAAATGTGAGCTCCCAGTTTAAGGTTAAACTGAGCCAAAACCATGTGAAAGAGCAAGATATCTTCAAAAAAAATATATTCTCCATCACAAGGCTACGAAACAAGAAAAAATATTACCAAATTACGAAAATAAATAGTTCATCATTTGTTAGACAATGTCTTTGAGTTTCCACAAAGCTAAGGATGAAAGGGTTGGGTTGTAATCAATACAATTTTTATGTTTGCAGTTTCAAAGCAATGGGTATCGTGTGGTGCTCCTACTCTTCCTTGATGGTGTGCTCAACTGGTTTCAAAATATTGTTGCCTTCAGTGTTTTGTCCCTTGTGACTCCTCTCACATACGCTGTAGCATCTGCATCCAAGAGGCTCTTTGTTATAGCTGCTTCTCTCATCTTACTTCAGAATCCTGTCACTGCAACCAATGTGATTGGCATGGCTTTGGCCATTTTTGGAGTTCTTTGTTACAATAAAGTAAGTATTTTCTCATGTGGTTCCTAAGAAATTAAAGGATCAATATCGAGGGAGGGCAGTGACCCCTGCTCAAAAGTATGTCAGAGAGTGTAACAGCTTCTGAGGGAGTAATTTGGTAGACAGCAATTGGATATTAAACATTGATCATTAACACTTTCAATGCTGAGGGTAAATTTTCAATTTTTGCCGGTGACTGAAATTTATTTTTATGGTTATAGATTATCTTTATATTCCTAATCATGAATTGACCAAAGAAAAATAGAAAAACATTTTTTTTACTTCAACTTTTAATATTTAAATTTGGACGACGATCGTCGAAAAAAAAGTTTAAAAAAATATTGGTTAAAAATGAAAACTA
>KZ308720.1:854986-871795 GCA_000376725.2 Ladona fulva
GACAAACAAAATCCTGGAAATCCAGGACAAGACGGACACCCAAATATAGAGTCTTTCCTGATTTTTAATTTATCGCTGCAAAGCTTGCACCTTTTCCTCATTGTTTTATTATTAGCAGCCTTAGGCAACATTTCCGGTAAGTGAATTACCGATTCTGTTTTGACCTCAGACTTTTTTGATTCCGGGAGGAGATTTTTAATAATTTCTAATTGAAAATCATGCAGGTCAATTTTCCTTTCTTTGCTAAACTTTTTGTACAAAAAGTATGAATTGTTTAACATTATATGGAGTATATGTATTCCCAATTTCTTATACCATCGTACTGTTTTGTGCGTTGGAGGATAATACGAAAGCATTTGATCTTGTCGATCCACCCCTTTCATATATTTATTGTATTCCACGATTAGTTTTGGTTTTAGCTTCAATTGCCCCCGTTTATTTTTGGTTTCAACTAATTCCCCTCCAAATTCACTTGAAATAGCAAGTACATCTCTCTTATCCTGCCATTTACTACAGCAAATACCCTCCTCTGTATACTTGCAAATAGTTTCACCTTTCTTTAATTTTTTATTAAGAATTTCGGTTGGGATCCCTTTCCTTCTCGGCCTCAAAGTTCCTGTGCATAGTGTTTTGTTTCTTAGAAGGTCTTCCGTCAGTTGCAATGAATTATAAAAATTATCCATAAAAAGTGCATGGCCTATACCCTCTTTTCCCTCCATCATCTTTTTTACGACTTTGAATGAATGTTCTCGCCCGCCAACTTCCTCATCCTTAGAACCCCCATATAGATGGATTTTCTGCACAAGATCATTAGGTTCAGTTAACATGTACAACTTCATTCTGTACTTATGGCGTTTGGTCGAAATGTATTGCCGAATTGCTAAATGCCCGCGCCACAAAACCATTACTCTCATCTATTGTTAGCTCTCTAGATGGATTGATCAATTCCGACATTTTATTGTTAAAGTAAGTTATCATCTGCCTTATTCTGAAAATGGGATCACTTGAGCGCCTTTCACTAGCAAAATGCATGCAACGCAAAATAATCAAAAAGCGATCTCGAGACATAAATTGGCCAAAAGGCAAGTTGAACAAATAGTCACGTCGCCAGCAATCGTTGATTCTATTTACTCTAATTATACCCATCAAAAACAGTTCACCAATAAATACCTTCATCTCAGCTATTGTGGTCTCNTACAAATATAATCTTCGAGCAATTATGAAAATATAAAAAAGTTTTAAAAAAATATTGGTTAAAAATGAAAACTGCGAAACACTTAACTGAAATAGAGCATACATACAAATGACTGAAAAGAGAAATGGAAGCGCTTGGAGGTGGCGCTACTTGAAGATGGCCTTTGAAAAGAATACGGACCGTGGACGACGATCGTCGTCCTCAGTCACCGGAGATCACCTGCTGGACGACGATCATCGTCGCTCAGCATTGAACGTGTTAAGCACCCATCCATGTCATTTTCACCCAATTAATTAAATCAATCCAAAACTGTTATAAGAGAGTCATATGTAAATTGTTTCTTCCCTCTGAAACAAATTGTTATGAAAATAGAAGACTTGGAGAGTAATTATATTTAGCCCATGAAACTTTTTTTGCTTTCATCATTATACCTTAGCTAACAAATATAATTTGTTCCCAAATAAAATTTGTTTGCTAAAATCTTCATTAGCCAGAATGTGATGTTATCAGGCATCTCACTTTTTACTGCCTTGAACATAAACTACCCATTTGGGTTTTTAATGTTTAAGTCCCCTTTGTGATTTAGTCAGCTTTCTCTTAGCCACACAAATACAGACAGAAAAGATAAGATACTGAAATGGTTTGACTGTTCAGGTTTGCTGCATTATGTTAGCATGCATCTACTAAATCATTTGTTAGCTGAATCCAAATTCATTAGCCAAGTCAGAAAAACAGAAAATATATTTATTGGCCAAAAATTCATAAGCAGGGTCAGTTTTTAGCTGAGGTATTGCTGTAATCTGTGTCTATATGTATTATTAACACTTTTGCCTGGAATTATAATGTATACTTAAAATAGACATTGGCTAATGTTTGCTTTATAATGTTTTGATGGACTTAAAATGATGATTATTAATATTCTCCTTTTCACATGATGAATTACCATTAAGATTAACTATAATCTTCACTTAAACTCTAACAAAAAAATGTAATTCTGGGCCCTTGGTTTAACATTAGAAAAGTCCATTTTAAATGTACGTACATACTAAATCATCTATAATTTCTACCTTTGGGTAACCTTAGAAGAAGATTATTGTTTACAGGACAACCCTCACTTCACAGAAATTTTCCATTAGAAATGGAAAATTTCTGTGAAGTGAATTTCCTTAACAAGCTTGGTTTTTATCAATCCATGTATAATAAATATTTATTTTGATTGTTTCAATCAATCAATAATAATATAATAAATCAATACTGACAGAATAGATGAAATATTTGTAGAATTGTATAGTAATAAACACCTATCCCCTTGTTGACCAATTCTGTTGTTAAAGCTGAGGTTTTCCGGTAAGAATAATCAGGAATGAAAGCTGATATATGAGGGTCTTTCAATAAGTACTTTGAAAATCCATGATATGGTTTTGAGTGATCGATGAATCAAAATGTGCAAAATAGTCGAGGCTACAGGCATATCGCAAGGTACAGTGTTTTCAATTTTGCTTGAAAAATTGAGTGTGAAAAAACTTTTGGCAAGATGGGTGCCGTATTTGCTGTGGTGGTCAACTCTGAGGCTATTTCGGCACTTTTCCGTCACAATCCTGAAGAGTTTCTGCATCGATACATAGCTGTGGACAAAACATGGATACACTTCAGAGACAAAGGAATAGTCAAAACAGTGGGTTTTTTAATGCAAACAGGCTCCAAAGAAGGCAAAGACTGTGAAATCAGCTGGCAAGGTGATGACCATGGTTTTTTGGGATGCATGTGGAATCATCTAATTCGATTACTTGGAAAAAGTTCAAACGATAACTGAGAGTATTATGCATCGTTATTGCACTGGTTCAGCAAAGAAATCAAGAAAAAAAACATCCTCATTTGGAAAAGAAAAAGACCCTCTACTGTCAATACAATGCACAGATACACACCTGCGCAGTTTTAATGGCAAAAATTATAGAATGAAAGTTCAAATTATTACAACATGCACTGTATTCACCTGATTTGACCCCCAGTGACTTCTTTTTATATCCAAACTTGAAAAAATGGCTCAGCTGACAGCAGTTAATGTCAAACGAGGTCATCACCCACACAGATACCTATTTTAGGATTTTCTGAAATCCTACTTTTTGGACGGCTTAAAAAAGTTGGCAAAATGCTTGGAAAAGTTAAAAGGAGATTATGTTGAAAAGTTAAAAAAATTCTACACAAAATATTTAGTTTTTCTATCTTTTTCTAAGGAGAATGATTTTTATTTATATTTCAATTTTATTGAATGATCCTCACAGAATGAATTATATGAAAATGATGGTCTTTGAAAAAGAGGCAATTCTTTGTTTCCAGCATTTTCCATTTTTTTTACCAGTTGCAAGGACATGCTTACAACCAAATAGAAGTTTTCCTTGATCAGCAGGATTTTCAAAAGGAGAATTATATGTTGATTTGTTACAATAAAGTAGGTGAGGATATATCAAGTTGTTTATCTGTGCAGGGGGAGAAAAGAAAAAAGTTGGGGTTTTGGGAGATTTGAAGCAAAAGTGTGGTGTACAAAGGAAAGGCATTGCATAGTGTTTAATGAAATTTATTTTATATTTTGCTAATATTTATCACTTTTAATTTTGTTGTGATTGATGTACATCTAAAAATGTATTGTATGGATAAGTTATGTATTGATTTATTATTGACTTAGCATAAGTTCTACCTTGATTGATGGAGGAAATTTACCCAATACAATGTTGATGTAATATTTATTGCATAAGTAAATGCAAGGAATGTCTGTCCAAATAGAATTAAATCAACCAATCTTATTCTTAAGGAACTGAAAAACTGTGATAACTCACTTACCAACTTAATTTGTTCCAGATTGGAGTTTGTATCTCAGAAAGTTTGTATCTCAAAACCCAGTTTTCCATTGTAACTTACATTTAATCAATTAATTTGTCCTGTCTTGGAAATTTTGAAAAAGAATATTTAAGCATTTGCAGGTTGCAATGTGATCCCGGAGGGATGAGTGAAAAACAAATTTGGCCATAATCATTGAAATAATTTTTGGTTTATGTAGTTATACAAATATAATCTTCGAGCAATTACGAAAATATGTAGTAAGAAAGGACTTACCTATGACCAATCTCTTTGGTTGATTTCTCTAATACTAACAGAATTTCTTTTCTGAGTATGCCAAAGAAAACCATAACGATGCAGAGAAGCTCAAGGCCACATGTGTTAAATCCAATCAGAATCTAAACTCTGAGACAGCATGATCATTTTAGGGATCTCTCCTGCCTAAATTCCCACACACAGGTACAATAATCAGCTAAAATATTGCGTATAAAATGAACGAGATGAGCTTAGTACAAGAAGCAAGTTTCACGGAGGGGTCCCTCTCTCCAAGAGCTATCTCCGTAACTTTTTCATCTTTATCAAAAAATCTCATGGGAATCACATTATATTTTTTTGGTTTTTTACTATTATAGAGGAAGATAAAGACAATTCATATAAAATTTGTCATATTGTGTAAATGATTGTAAATTCTGTCAAATTAGACAAAAAATTGCACCAGAGAGGTTTACAATCATATTGCATGGAGATCTACATGCACTTGCGCTTGTTTGAATGTTGAGTGGTTTGTAAGTCGTGGTACCACTGTATATAAAATATTTTGGTGTTAATTTCATGCTTTAAAAAATTCAGGAATTTCCTTCATGTATATAATTTAGTGTATTAGCAGTTTTACTGGAAATTTATCTGGTGCTCATCAAATCCTCTGACAGATGATATCTTATAAATAAGAAATACATAACATTTTTATTGACTTACAATGCATGTAAGCATAGTAGGACTAAATGCATTTAATAGTAAATGTACATTTTGAAATAAGTTATTGTAAATTCCGTCACTTTTGATGGGGCAACTCATTAGTACAATAGCAGTACTATCTAAACTTTTACTTGCTTAATTATCTTCTTTTTCTGAATTTCAGGCTAAGTATGATGCAAATGAGGCCAAGAAGAAACAGCTCTTACTTCCCATGTCCAAAAATTCCTCAAGATTCAACAGTTATCCAGTGTTAAATGGATTTCATAATGGTTCTTTAAATGTCAATTCTAATGGTAGAAACCCATATTTTGTGTAACAATATGTTCAAATTTATTTTTACTAAGTGATACCAACTTCAGTCTTTGAAGAAAGTTTTAAAAAGTTGAAGAAATATCAAAAGACAGAATTCTTTATTCTGAGAAGCTCTATCATGATACCTTTGAAGGAAGCAAGGAAGATATTTGATGATGCTATATCATTTTTATTTATGAATTTTGAAGGATATTATTTATTTAATGGTTGAATAAGTGTTAAGGATGCATGACCTTAGATCATATTTACTCAAGGATAAATTTGGCATGGTTAAGGTGAAGGGAGAAGACTTAATTAATTGAATGAATTGGAAAATGTTCTGTTGAAGTCAACTTGCTATGCTTAGGATCTTGGTCTCCTAGTTTTTTCTTTGCAAATTCCGTATGATGTGTCTTAAGTTATTGCTTTTAATTTATTTCAGCTGATCTGTATAAGATAATTAAGTTTCCTTGCTTTCATTTGGATGATCCTTGACTATCTGAACTACTCTCTGTTGCCACAGTTTCTATTGTAGTGCTATCTATCTCTATTATTGCTAGTGCATGGAATTTTTTAATTGAGATCAAGGTTAGATTTTATTGGTACTAACTTGTATAACTGTGATACAGTTACAAATTGTCATGAAATTTGATTTCATGTCATGTCCACTGACACAAATGCAATTCTTACTGATTATTCTTTTGTGTAGCAATAAATGAACACATTGATTGTCATTATTAAGAATGTTGATCATTAATGAAGAGTTCTTTCTCTGTTAATTAAGTATTACAAGAGCTATAAGTGTACATGGAATCTTCTATGAAAGCTGCATATTCAATAGTTGAAATTGAGAGCAACTAAAATATGATAGTCCAATGCAGAACATAACTACAATTCACCACCAAGTCAAACTAACTTTACCTTTATTTTTGAGAAATTACTATTTGAATTTATGATTTAAACTAAAGTGCAATCCAAGAGTGTGTTGTGTTGGGTCAGTTGTGGTGATAATTTTGTGGAACTGCAAGATTGACTTTAACTGAGAAGTTAAGAGGCAGTGGCCATAACAGAAAAGTGATTTAATTTGAAATACTCTTTATGAGAGTAATTTTGTATTCTCGTGCAGATCCAAGAACCAGTTAGGTTGGATTGAAGATATTTAAGATCTCTTCTTATTTCATTCAGCATTAGTTCTGTGATGATTTTGGTTCATGAATGTCAAAAAGCCATGATTTATAGTCTTTCCAGTCTGTGAGCATGCGCAATTTTACCAGGAGGTGGGATTATTGAAAGTGGAAGGGATGTAGAAAAGTAAAACATGTTTTTTTAGGTCCTAAGTTTCATAATTTTGCTACCTGTAGCTATACAATTCTCAATTTGAGGAATTTTTTGTTTGAAAAATCTTTTTGAATTATCTTTAATATTTCTCTGCATTTGCATTGGACTTCATTAGTTAGTTCAAAGAGCATTTACTTGACTTTCTGGCCAACCCAAGAATCTTATTTTGATTTTAATTCTGTTGTACGCGTTATAATAGATTAGATTTGAAGATCAAATAAATATCAATGAAGGTACTGGAGTTTTTCAATTTATTTACAATTTGGATTAACAAATAATCTTTAACTAACCTAAGAATGAAAAAAAAATTTTAAACTTAATTAGGATTTGCAGGCAAAGAAAAATGTCCCAGTTAAAGCAGATTATGTGTCATTTAAGAAAAGGCAAATCCTATCCTTTTAACTTAAACGCTTATTTGTGAATTCAGAGTAATGTAGATGAATTATGATTGCAAACTGATCTTGCACATCCCAAGATTGGAAGGACTTTAATTCATATTTTTGGGCATTGACATCTTACAAGTTTGTGGTGTATTTTTGTATCTCTATGTTTCCAACTTGCTCCAATTTTATGTGATTGATATAAGGGCATATTTATGGTTCTTCAATCTCTGTCCTGGTTGCTATTTGTTGATTATGAAGAAACATATTTCCATTGTAAAAACGAGTCTTACTAGAAAATCTATGAAAGTTGTGCAAGCCAAATTGTGTGGTTTGCATTCTATAACAAGCCAGTTCTAGTGCATTTGCTATCTCAGCAAAATGGGTCAACTGGAATGCTGAACTGAGCGCTTGCTAATTTGAAACAATGAAAGCAAGTATTTTGTTAAGTGAGCATTTTATGTGGTGAACTCAAAAGTCTCCTTTCTTGGTAGATGTGTCATAGCAGCTTAACATCGATGCAGTATTCTGAAAGATCTGTTTTATTTTTATCATATTGATTGATGTGGTTATTTTGTATTATTAAATTGAGTATTTATTCTTACTTGTATTTTTTTAGTATTTATTTCCATGTCCTTTCCAAGAGGTGAGATGTAACATAATATTTGTCAAATCCTTCAGTGAATTATGTGATTGGTGATCATTAGTAGTGGATATGCAGGCAGTAGTGTCTGCATGTATGTTTCATCTTTAAATCCCAATTACTGCTCTGGCATAGCTTGGACATCAAGTTAGTTATTTACAAAACCTACTTAACACATTCACTGCGGGACTCCTATTGACTAAGTATAATACCATGCTGACTATTTTTTTTGTTTCAATATCAATAAGACGCATCTATATTACGTTTCACTATGATATAAATTTCGGAAGTCGATTCTGGCAATTGTTAAACAATTCACGTGCCTAGCGCGTGAGCCGCATGTTGAATGAATTCTGGAGTCGTTGAATAGGAAAAAATCATCAGCGACAGAAGTAGCTAATTTTGCCAGAAGCTGCTTTTGAAACCCTCTCTTCCCAGACCACAAAATATCACAAAATGTTCCTGCATTTTATCAAAATTCATGCAATTTTGAATGTAAAACAATATTTCAGGTTCAGCTGCTTGCAACCACAAATTATCAAAGATTTTTATAGATTTGAATAGATTGAATTTATTGAATATATAATTATACATAATAATATATATTACAAATAATCACTTATAGAATCTTTATTTATTTATAAATTACGTAAAAGTATACTATAACAACATAGAAGTGAACAACTAATCTAAAATCTAGCAGATATCATTTTAACGATCAGAAAAAAACATCTACAAAAATCAGTTGTATTGATGGAATTCTCCAAAGCAAGGCGACAAACAAAATCCTGGAAATCCAGGACAAGACGGACACCCAAATATAGATTCTTTCCTGATTTTTAATTTATCGCTGCAAAGCTTGCACCTTTCCCTCATTGTTTTATTAATAGCAGCCTTGGGCAGCATTTTCGGTAAGTTCCGATTCTGTTTTGACCTCAGACTTTCTTGATTCCGGGAGGAGATTTTTAATAATTTCTAATTGAAAATCATGCAGGTCAATTTTCCTTTCTTTGCTAAACTTATTATACAAAAAGTATGAATTGTTTAACATTATATGGAATATATGTATTCCCAATTTCTTATACCATCGTACTGTTTTGTGCGTTGGAGGATAATACGAAAGCATTTGATCTTGTCGATCCACCCCTTTCATATATTTATTGTATTCCGCGATTAGTTTTGGTTTTAGCTTCAATTGCCCCCGTTTATTTTTGGTTTCAACTAATTCCCCTCCAAATTCACTTGAAATAGCAAGTACATCTCTCTTATCCTGCCATTTACTACAGCAAATACCCTCCTCTGTATACTTGCAAATAGTTTCACCTTTCTTTAATTTTTTATTAAGAATTTCGGTTGGGATCCCTTTCCTTCTCGGCCTCAAAGTTCCTGTGCATAGTGTTTTGTTTCTTAGAAGGTCTTCGGTCAGTTGCAATGAATTATAAAAATTATCCATAAAAAGTGCATGGCCTATACCCTCTTTTCCCTCCATCATCTTTTTTACGACTTTGAATGAATGTTCTCGCCCGCCAACTTCCTCATCCTTAGAACCCCCATATAGATGGATTTTCTGCACAAGACCATTAGGTTCAGCTAACACGTACAACTTCATTCCGTACTTATGGCGTTTGGTCGAAATGTATTGCCAAATTGCTAAACGCCCGCGCCACAAAACCATACTCTCATCTATTGTTAGCTCTCTAGATGGATTGATCAATTCCGACATTTTATTGTTAAAGTAAGTTATCATCGGCCTTATTCTGAAAATGGGATCACTTGAGCGCCTTTTACTAGCAAAATGCATGCAACACAAAATAATCAAAAAGCGATCTCGAGACATAAATTGGCCGAATGGCAAGTTGAACAAATAGTCACGTCGCCAGCAATCGTTGATTCTATTTACTCTAATTATACCCATCAAAAACAGTTCACCAATAAATACCTTCATCTCAGCTATTGTGGTCTCCTTCCACAAACTGATTCTACTGCGACTTCGAATATTCTGAGAAAGAACATGTTTTGCATAATCGTTCGTTTGCTTCACTATAAAATCAAAAAAGTTGTCACTGAATAACAGCAAAAAATACGCAAACAGGGTCTCTTCTGATGGAGTTTTCATTCCGAAAGGTCCATCAAAAGGAATATTTGTCCTTGAAGATGGCAGGTCTTTCCATTTTGCGGTATTGGTAGAACCCACATCCTGCTCCCTTGCGTTAGGTTCTAACTGGTCCACCAACTGTACCACTGAACCTGATTGAAGTGCTGCGTCTGGTTGCGTGACAACCTCAACGTCTTCATTATCAAACTCATCTGTCTCTTCCTCCGTCAGTACAACAAAATCGTCATCGGAAGATTCCTCCTCCAGCAATTGTTGAATTTCCTCAACAGGAAAAGAGCGTGGTGGAGATAATTTCCTTTTTCTTTCTCTTTTCTCACCCTTTGAGGTCGACTGATGTTCAGACATTATCTGCGATGAATATTAAATTTTTTATTTAATGAAATAGTTATTGACGAAATTTGAAGTAACCCGTTCATATCACAAATAACTTCAAATAAATTTAATTGATACTTACAAGAAAATATGATAGGAAATCCAAATCCAAAATATAAAGCGTTGAAACTTCACTAGAGCTGTAGAGAATAACCAGGTTTTTTATCTTCACTCGCGATAGAAGATGTACGTCTGACCAGCAAGGAAGATGTTACCAATGTGAAGACGAAATGCTTACAAATTTTTACTTCGTATGAGGAGACTTTGAGGGTAAAAGGGAAGGGAAAAAGGGTGATTCCGTTTGGAGTCCCTTCATGGGATTTTAGTTTCTCAAAACAGTTGAAAATTGAGAGCACATGGCCCAAAGAATTTCATAAAAATGGCCCTTACTCAGCTCAACGGACCCATTATGGATTCTTCAGTCCTCATTTAGTGGAAAATATACCCATCGAGAGTTTAGGTTATATCTCATAAGAAACCACTTAGAGGAGGCTGGGGTGACGAAACCTAAACAAAGCGGCTCAAGGGGAATAAAAGTGTCCGCTTCAACGAACGTCGCTCGTCTTGAGGCAAAGGGTATGAGAATTGGGTGAAAAAGGGGAGAAAGACAAGATGCCACAAGTGCACTGCAGAAGACAAGCACAATCTTTATGTATTATCTAAGTGCAATGGGAGACTTCATACGTATCCATGCTTCAAGTTATATCACATAAAAAATAGTAATTATGTTAAAAATATTGAAATGTAAAATTTAAAAATATAAGGATATTTTTAAACTTATAATTATTAGTAAATTAAACACAAATTTGGCAATATTTTTCCTCTTGCAATTTTACATCAACAAATTTGTAGGTAAAAAGTGTAGGGTAAAATTTAAATTCCCAAAAATACCCAATAAGTGAGATTTAAATGCCATATGATAAAGAATATAATTTAAAACATTCCAGAAGAGTACAATATGATTCGATAAATTTTCAGGTGGTAAAAGATGAAATTTCTACATGAGAAAAAACCCTTCAATTGTTAACTAATAAAATATAACAATGCGGCAAATATAGTAGGAGATGACAATTTTGCAACAATTCAACCAATGTATTTGCGACTCCAAACAGCTTATATTTATTAATTAAACGTATTGTTGATAAAGTAAGAAAAGGAGAAAATAAGCATTGTAAAAAGGAATAAATTGATTTTTAATAAAGTGAAATAGAGCACATGGCCAAAAACTTTTTGAAAAAGCCAATAACAAAAAATAAGAGGGTATTGCAATGTGTGGGCTTTGAAGGCAAAATATAATCATTTAGGAGAAAAATATGTAAATTGAAAAAAAAAAACGAGAAACTGTAAGCTATAGATGGAAGACTGCCTCAATTCGAGTGCGGTGTATGAAAGAGAAGAAACAATCGCTAGGCGTAAAGGCAAGGGAGCATTAGGAATAGAAAGGTAGCATTCACGCGCCAGGCACGTCAACCGCCTGACCATTGAAATAGGGATCACGCGCCCAGCGCGTGACCCGCAGCGAACGTGTTAACTGGTTTTTTATCAAAAACTCAAATGTAAACCACTAAAAAACACATTGGATAGTTGCTTTTCTTAAATTTAAAAAAAGGTCCATAATAAATGGTATGATTGTGTAAATGTTGTTCATTTGGAATACTTTGTTGAGCCAAAAAGCTGGAGAAACACTACAAGTTTTTTTCTCCCAGTAGTATTTGACTTGCATGGAGTTGTTGAAAATGTGGCTTGGAATTTCAATCTACTTTATAAATAACACTAACACTGAAATATTACTGAAATTAAATTTTTATTCAGCTCATGTTGCAGAGAGCAAATTAGTGCATGACAAAATTATTTGATGGTAAAAATCCACATTAATGAAACTTGTGTTCTTTTACTCTATTCATTTGTATAACTATTATTTGGGATCTTCCCTCTTTGCAATTTCTTGGTCTTATCTTTACATTTAAATAAGATTTTGTTAATCTCTGCACATCATCTTATCAGTCATTTTCTTGGTGTATCTGGTCAATATCTTGGGGAAAGATATTCTGAGGTTAAGGTACAGTCCTGGCCAAAATTAACGCATCACCTCACTGCATGACAGAGCGGGAGGTTTAGGAACTAGCTGTACTAAGGAGTTTACAGTGCACTCTGACAACAGTGTCAGAGGGGAGGTACAGCCTATTGGGAAATGGGGGAGGGCGAGGCCTAGATGTGCTTTATGTCAGGAAATTCAAAAATCAGTATTCTTGTGTATCTCTACATGCAAAGCATTCATGAGACCTAATATGAACAGTGAATAGGTTTTGCATGATAGTTTTATTATTAAAATTTTATATCTTCGAACTTCCAGCTAAGTGTTCATGTTCCCTTCTATAAAAACTGTGGGCCCTCACAGATAAGATGAATGCAAAAATCCCCATGTTATTGAGCAACCCTGCCTCTTCTCCTCAGTTATCACACGTCTATCTTCTTCATAAGCCGTGCACATGGTGGTCATTAGTCCAGTATTTTATATACTGTGCAAAGTGATTTCATGGTAACTCCATGAATAATTTTCGATTTTGAGATATTTTATAGTAAAAGAAATAGGATTGTATCACTGGGATTTATTTAAGAAATGGTCTCTTTGATAGCCTAGAGTGTTACGTGTTCATCCTTGTTGAAGGCATATAGAAAATAATATGATTAATATATGAAATGGAATAGCAACATCAAATGAAGCAACAGTATAAGATGTCTGTGAAATGAGTATGTCAGCTTTACAGTTACCACAATTCTTGAAAATAAGTAATGCTCTTCATTTAATCTTAACCCCTTAACTGGGGTAAGCGTCTATAGACGTGCCTTTCTAAATAATCCCTCTCTCAATAGGCAAAGCGTTTTTAGACGTCAAATCTTAATCCTAGTCCTTCTTGTTGGTCCTGCCATCTTACGAGATACTTTTTTACTTCATGTTTCTTTCAGTTCTTATTAGAATCGTCTTCACTCATGGGATGGTCTTCCCCAAAATTTCAAACTTTCAGGGTAATACCACCCAAAGCTACCATTTTATTCTTTACTGTCATTCTCAAGTTTTTCTGGAGGAGTGCTAGCTCACAGAAATTGTTTAAATAAATCTTGTGTTAAATTATTTATTGAAGAAATTCTCGGAGAGTTACAAACCCGATGCTAAAATTTCTATTGACGAAAGTTTACTTCCGTGGAAAGGGCAGTTGTCATGGGAAGTTTTTATTCCTAAGAAAATATCTCATTTTGGAATGAAATCTTTTAAACTCTGTGAGGCAAAGTCAGGATATTTATGGAACATTATCATATATACTGGAAAGGATACTGATTTAAAAAATGTAATAGAAGGTGTTGATTTGAAAACTTTACCAAACCTACAAAAATAGTGCTAAATTTATCAGAAAAGCTTCTGAATAAAGGGTATTTGATAGGCTTATATAATTATTATAGCAACCCTGAAATTTTTGATTTACTTACTATACTATAAATGGATGCTGTTGGAACTGTGTTGAAATCGCAAGGAGCTTCCAAAAGATGTAACGAATACAAAATTGCAAAAAGGGGAAGTTGTTGCGGCATTCCGAAAAAAGTTGATGGTGTTGAAAAGGAGAGACAGAAGCGATGTTTATATGCTTAGCAGTATTCAAGATGCAAAAACGAAGTCGGTAAAAGAAAGAAAGGGTGGTATGAAGATGAAACCAGAGGTTTGCATTTATTATAATGATGCAATGTGTGGCTGTGTGCTGCTCCTTGCTTCTGGGTATACCATGCAGAAAAGGACTTCTGACATTCAGCGCAACCAGCACGTAGTGTACATTTTGTACGGTGCAAATGCACTGTAAATTGTGTACAGTGTAAATATATACACCTTGATGTAGGAGATCACGCAGAAAAATATGATGAGTACTGCGTTTACTTTTAGCATTCATTTGTGTACAATATTGTGCGAGATATTTTTACAAAGGATTTCAAAGCAGTAGTTCAAGCAGTCGTAATAATTGGTTTTGGAAAAACTATGGCATGAAATTATGAGCAAATCCAAATTGATGTGTGAAATGTAACTTTCACTAGCTGAAATATTTTTGGGCATACGCTATCAAGCCTACCACGAGTTTGCCTGCTATGGGCCAATAGCGTGACACCCAAGTGCCTTCAACGGAGTTACAAACACTTGAATGTCCCATAAGGGTCATAAAAGAGACAGCTGTAGAAGGACACAAGGCTAGAGAACCTTGAAAGGACTCTTATCCCTCAATGCAGTAAGATCACCATTATACAAACGTATGAGATCAGTTATCCTAGCTTCCTCAAAACAAAATATTTACATTTTGATCTGAGATCCTACAATGTATAATATAAACAAATTACCTCAGAGAGGAGAAGAATGGACTGAAAAAGAGCAGCCTAGCCTAGCGTAAGTGCGAAACGTTTAGTTTTTTGTTTTCAATTGTGGGAAGAATGATGGAAGTAAGCTTGACTCATCATTTGCATGTACCCCTTGAAGATATGCAACCAAGCAATTGTTTAAATCATTGTTCTTCTGGAAATTTGCATTTTTAAATTACAAAATTTATCAGAAAGGATATAAACTAAATAAAAGATAATAAAAAACTTTTAGAATGGATTGAAAAAAAAAATTTTAAACTTAATTAGGATTTGCAGGCAAAGAAAAATGTCCCAGTTAAAGCAGATTATGTGTCATTTAAGAAAAGGCAAATCCTATCCTTTTAACTTAAACGCTTATTTGTGAATTCAGAGTAATGTAGATGAATTATGATTGCAAACTGATCTTGCACATCCCAAGATTGGAAGGACTTTAATTCATATTTTTGGGCATTGACATCTTACAAGTTTGTGGTGTATTTTTGTATCTCTATGTTTCCAACTTGCTCCAATTTTATGTGATTGATATAAGGGCATATTTATGGTTCTTCAATCTCTGTCCTGGTTGCTATTTGTTGATTATGAAGAAACATATTTCCATTGTAAAAACGAGTCTTACTAGAAAATCTATGAAAGTTGTGCAAGCCAAATTGTGTGGTTTGCATTCTATAACAAGCCAGTTCTAGTGCATTTGCTATCTCAGCAAAATGGGTCAACTGGAATGCTGAACTGAGCGCTTGCTAATTTGAAACAATGAAAGCAAGTATTTTGTTAAGTGAGCATTTTATGTGGTGAACTCAAAAGTCTCCTTTCTTGGTAGATGTGTCATAGCAGCTTAACATCGATGCAGTATTCTGAAAGATCTGTTTTATTTTTATCATATTGATTGATGTGGTTATTTTGTATTATTAAATTGAGTATTTATTCTTACTTGTATTTTTTTAGTATTTATTTCCATGTCCTTTCCAAGAGGTGAGATGTAACATAATATTTGTCAAATCCTTCAGTGAATTATGTGATTGGTGATCATTAGTAGTGGATATGCAGGCAGTAGTGTCTGCATGTATGTTTCATCTTTAAATCCCAATTACTGCTCTGGCATAGCTTGGACATCAAGTTAGTTATTTACAAAACCTACTTAACACATTCACTGCGGGACTCCTATTGACTAAGTATAATACCATGCTGACTATTTTTTTTGTTTCAATATCAATAAGACGCATCTATATTACGTTTCACTATGATATAAATTTCGGAAGTCGATTCTGGCAATTGTTAAACAATTCACGTGCCTAGCGCGTGAGCCGCATGTTGAATGAATTCTGGAGTCGTTGAATAGGAAAAAATCATCAGCGACAGAAGTAGCTAATTTTGCCAGAAGCTGCTTTTGAAACCCTCTCTTCCCAGACCACAAAATATCACAAAATGTTCCTGCATTTTATCAAAATTCATGCAATTTTGAATGTAAAACAATATTTCAGGTTCAGCTGCTTGCAACCACAAATTATCAAAGATTTTTATAGATTTGAATAGATTGAATTTATTGAATATATAATTATACATAATAATATATATTACAAATAATCACTTATAGAATCTTTATTTATTTATAAATTACGTAAAAGTATACTATAACAACATAGAAGTGAACAACTAATCTAAAATCTAGCAGATATCATTTTAACGATCAGAAAAAAACATCTACAAAAATCAGTTGTATTGATGGAATTCTCCAAAGCAAGGCGACAAACAAAATCCTGGAAATCCAGGACAAGACGGACACCCAAATATAGATTCTTTCCTGATTTTTAATTTATTTCTGCAAAGCTTGCACCTTTCCCTCATTGTTTTATTAATAGCAGCCTTGGGCAGCATTTTCGGTAAGTTCCGATTCTGTTTTGACCTCAGACTTTCTTGATTCCGGGAGGAGATTTTTAATAATTTCTAATTGAAAATCATGCAGGTCAATTTTCCTTTCTTTACTAAACTTATTATACAAAAAATATGAATTGTTTAACATTGTATGGAATATATGTATTCCTAATTTCTTATACCATCGTATTGTCTTGTTCATTGGAGGATAATATGAAAGCATTTTATCTTGTCCATCCATCCCTTTCATATATTTATTATATTCCACAATTGATTTTGGTTTTAGCTTCAATTGCCCCTATTTATTTCTGGTTTCAACAAACTACCCTCCGAATTTGCTTGAAATAGCAAGTAAATCTCTCTTATCCCACCATTTAGTACAGCAAATACCCTCCTCTGT
>KZ308720.1:877417-897206 GCA_000376725.2 Ladona fulva
ATTTTTATCATAAGATAAAATTGTTAATATTAAAATTTTTTCAAAATAAAAACCACAAATCATCACATAATCTCTAGATATATTAAGGAGAATAGAATTCAAATTTTAGAATTCAGTAGAATTTTTCCCCATCCTGCGAATGGAAAAATTAGCCCCCAGTTAAGGGGTTAATAAGACCCATCTTTGATATCAAGAAAGATGCAATTGTTTTGATATATGGAATTAAAACAATGGTCACAGCCATCAAATCAACGTCAAGTGTTGTAACATGCTCTGAAGAATATTTCATTTTCGAAGATTTTCTTGGCAGTAGATAAAAATAATGAATAAAGCCTAGGAAATACTCAATCAAATGAATGAGTTGCATATCTGAAACGAAAGTTGGATGAATCTTTTACTTTCATTAAATACAAATAGCCTGGAGGCCAATCAAAGTAGTGTTTATACCCAAACTGGGGAAAACCGACTTTACCCAGGCTAACTAATACAAAGGTATGTGTTATATCTTTTCTACTTAAGACACTGGAAAAGGTGGTAGATAGGATCATTAAGAATGGTCAGCTTAAGCATAACCCCCTACACACCAATCAGCATGCTTACCAGAAAGGAAAGTCAATGGAACCTGCTCTGCACAACCTTATCAGTAGAGTTGAGAGAGTAGTGGATCAGGGCATGTACGGCATGGGTGCATTCCTAGACATCGAAGGCGCATTCAATAATACTACCTTCGATCAAATCTGCTCAGCAGCTACCAAGCATGGTGTCCATGACCATTCAGTGAAATAGATTAGAAACATGCTAGAACTAAGGACTGCCACAGCCTACCTGAGAGGTGACTCCATGACGGTTCGGGTTGTACGGGGATGTCCACAGGGAGGAGTACTTTCACCACTTCTCTGGAAAATGGTAGTCAATAGCCTCATTTCTGAACTAAATGAGGCTGGCACCTACTCGCAGGGGTATGCAGATGATTTAACTATATTTATCCCTGGAAAATTTCTCGATACTGTTTTGGAGATTATGCAATCAGCTCTAAACATGGTGCAAATGTGGTGCAACAGTACAGGGCTAGCTGTCAACCCAGACAAAACTATGGTTGTTTTGTTTACAAGGAAGAGGAACATGACGGGCCTGAGAATTCCTTCCCTTAACGGGAAGGATTTAAGGCTTTATGACACTGTCAGATGTCTGGGTGTGACTCTGGACTCTAACGTTGTCTTGGAGTCAACATCTGGAGTCTAGAATCTGGAAAGCTTGCTCTACCCTTTGGGTATGTAGAAGGGCCTGCAGCAGAACCTGGGGATTGCATCCTAGAGGCATGAAGTGTATTTATACCATGATATGAATACCCTACTTATTATACAGCTCAATTTTGTGGTGGAGAAGGTTCCGGCTGAAATGTGCCAGGATCAAGCTCAATCACATACAAAGAATGGCTGGTCATGGGATCTCCGGGGCCATGAGGACTTCCCCAACCCTGGCGTTAGAGACCTTGCTAAACCTCACACCACTTTATGTGGAGATATAGAAGCAAGCAAAAAGTACGGCCTTGCATTCTGGCCAATGGTATGACATTGGATATCTATCCGGTCATAGGACTGACCAACCACTATGGACTGACCTTAGCAATACCAGTCCCATCTTTGAGATGGGTCACGATGACCTGTTGGCAACCTTTAATGCCGAGGCACCAGTCTTTAAAACCCACTATCCCTCTAACAATGAGTGGAGTAAAGGGAAACACATCCATCAGGGATCCAGGGCGTTGTACACTGATGGATCTAATATTGATGGTAACTCTGGAGCGGGGGTCTACTGTGAATCCCCCTTAATAAATCTAACTATTTCATTAGGAAAGCATGTGAATGTCTTTCAGGCAGAAGTCTTTGCAATTCTGTCATGTCTGCATGTCATTAAAGAGATAGAGTCATCTGGCCCTATCCACATATGCACCGATAGTCAAGCTGCCCTAATGGCACACAACTCATCCTGGTGCAGATCTAAGCTGGTGCTAGAGTGTCACAGAGAGCTCAATGCCCTTGCTAAGCAGCAAAAAATTCATCTTTTCTGGGTACCAGGACATGTAGGTATTCCTGGAAATGAAAAAGCCGATGAGCTAGTCAAGAGAGGTGCTCTCAGTGATCCTGTAGGCCCAGAGCCAATTCTACCTATTTCATCTGCTGTTCTGAGGGCTGCAATTAGGGATTGGGCAAAAGCCCAACACCTAAACATCTGGCAATCAACTCAGGGATTAAGACAAGCTAGGAGCTTTTGTTATGGTCCAAACTCCAGCTATGCCAAGAAACTCCTATTGCTTGATAGGAGGAATCTTAGAACGCTGGTAGGCCTATTTACTGGACACTACCTGGTAAACAGACATCTCCACAACATGGGAATTACTGATTTTCCAAGCTGCAGATGGTGTAACCAAGAAAAGGAATCTACAATCTATCTTCTGTGTCATTGCCCAGCTATTGCAAGGACACGACTTCGTCTCATGGGCACCCTCTTTCAGGAACCTAGGGATATTAGGGACTTGCCATTAAACATAACATTAAAGCCATACTTTGCGCCTTATAACTTCTTAATACAAAGTGTTTAAATAAGAAGTTTCATGAAAGATTTGGTGCTTTCCTGGTGTAGGCTATGGATGAAGTCTTCACGGGTTTTCCACCAGGTCAAGTAAGCAGTAGCCGACGTTTCGATAGCTAACTCCGCCATCGTCTTCAGGGCGCTGAATGTTCGGGTCAGATTATGTCCTCTTTGAATATGCTTCCGTTAAGGGAAACTTAATCAACCAATCAGGAGACACCAGCCCTTAACGGAAGCATATTCTAAGAGGACATAATCTGACCCGAACATTCAGCGCCCTGAAGACGATGGCGGAGTTAGCTATCGAAACGTCGGCTACTGCTTACTTGACCTGGTGGAAAACCCGTGAAGACTTCATCCAAGAAGTTTCATCTTTCTAATACTTTCCGTTAGTTTTATAATTGACTGTAAATATGACGAATTTCGTTATGACGCCAAAAATAGGGCATATTTAGCTCACGTTTACGAAAAAAGACCTTCTCGAAATATTTTCAAATTATTTTTAAAAGAAAGAGAATGCTTTTATCCCTCCTAAAATGGAGTAAAGTTGCTAGAAACCGATGTCTAACTGTAGAAGGCTGTGTTAGGGGGTCAAATTTGACTTACTGAGATATAGTCATTTGTTAACAAATGACTATATCTCAGTAAGTAATTCACCGATAGATGCAAAACTTGGCAAATCTTCATAGAAGATATGAAGTTATGTTCACACAAAATTTCATTGAAATCATTGATGGTCGAGTGGGGAAATTCTCTAAAATTGGGCCATTTGACATGGAATGGCTCGTAGGAACTTTTATTTCTGATTTCCGGTGTTCGAACCTGGGCCTTTACAGATATGAGAATCGTTTTCCTGTGGGTTTCAGCATCGCTAAGGGCTCTAAGGCAAGCCATTTCTGAGATAATGGACAGGCATCTGATTTTTAAGTATATTACTGTTATTATTATTTAATTTGGATGTTGTGGAACATTATGCCACTGATAATGATTCATGATTGTTCTCTGGTACCAATGAAAGAGTGTGCGATTTAATGTGTAAACTATGTCAACAGCTGTCTAGCTAAATGGACGTGTGCCTACATGAGAAGATTATTGAAAAATTGTGATGGACCATTAAACTTTATCAATATTACACTGTTCCTTATGTTCCTACTATTGACCTCTTCAAAAACATTTCTGTGTCTGAATTAATGGCTTCATCTTCGATAACTGTGGAGATGTCTGACGTATCATCTTTCACTTGATATTATTGTTATATTATTCTCTTGGTATTCCTAATCAGTCAGGGAATCTTGAAGCACACTGTTGGCTAAAGTTTGAATTAAAGGATGATTTTTAAATGTATCGATAATGCTTAAGGTACTAATCGTGCTTCGTGGTTGAATTGTTCGCCACAATTACCATTTCCGGTCTCTTAAGAAGATTATCCTTCTATCTTCGGAAATCAAACTGGTTATCGAAGATTATTGGCTCGTTCTGTGTATCAGAAGGATATGCCTTCAGGTTTGCGCCTACTCGATATTATACTCCTACTTGATTGTGAACCGTACATGTTACTATACTTTTCTAGTACAAAAACGGTTAAAGGAGGAGGTAACGTAAGATGAATTGTAATACCCTACGAATAAATTTAACTATCATAGCTACATTGAAATATTTCAACGACAGTTTTCATCTACCGAACTGAACGGAAACCAAGAAGTACCCATACCGCTTTGCCTCTACCGCTAATCCTTACTTTCTACGAGTTAGCGAATAGCAAATTTTCACCATTCTTCCCCTCTATATCGAATCGTTGGCAGTTAAACATTTTACTAAGATTTAAAATGCTTGAAGTCAGATGCTTTCTGCTGTGACAGCCAGGGCTAATGAACCTGTGCTGCCACCTACATCACCAGCTTCACTTATTCGGCCATGAAATTCCGTAAGTCGCCCAGGCCTGCTTGTGAATAAACGGGGAAACCAACCCAACAGTTGGAATCCTGAATCGAAAGAGAGCGGTTGAATTGCAACATTGGCGACGAGGATGTCTAACCTCATGGAGAAGTTCGTAGTGGGGGAGGATAACTGGGAATCCTATGAGGAGAGATTAGAACTTAGATTAGAATTAGAGTATTTCGTAGTTAACGAGTTAGGCTTCGAAACCGCTCACGAAGTAAGAAAGAAAGCGACATTGCTGTCTTCGTTAGGGAAAGAGACCTACGAAGTGTTGAGGGATTTGTGTGAGCCAAAGAAACCGGCAAAATACAGTTATGTCCAACTCCTGTCGTTTTTAAGGGCTCACTACGCACCCAAACGTTCAGTCATAGCTGAACGACACAGATTTAACAAAAGGGTGCAAGGGCAAGGGAAATCAGTGCTCGAATTTGCGGCAGGATTACGGAAATATTCACGCTACTGTAAATTTGCCTCCTTATTGGACCAAGCCGTAAGGGATCAATTCGTGCTAATGCTGAAGGATTCCGCAACTGTGCAATTCCTGTATTTGGAGGACGAATCCTTAAAATATGAAAAGGCGGTCGAAATAGTGTTTGCGCGCGAGAAAGCATCTCAACATGTGGCGAACGCCATGGAAGGAGGAAACAACCATGCCGAGGCCAGCGGTAACGAACCGGAAGTGTTCAGGGTCCAGAGATCGGCAGGACAGAGAAATCAAATCCAGATACATTCAAAGGCAGGTGCGATTGCTGCGGCCGAGAAGGGCACCGAAGCAGCAATTGCAGATTTAAGAAGTACACCTGCGACACATGTGGGCAAGTAGAACACTTGAAGACAGTTCGTAAAAGAGGAACATCATACCATCCAAGACGAAGGATGTACCACCAGGACCTTAGGGAAGAAGAAAAGCAAGAATCCAGCGACGCAGATGAAAATCTGTCCTTGGATAGTTCAAAAGGTATTTTGACCAATGTTGGACCTTGGCTGATAGACATTGCTGTGATAGGAAAAGTTTTGAAAATAGTAATAGACTCGGGATCGGCAATTTCAGCCATTTCTCAGGCATGTTTCAGTAAGAATTTTTCAAACCTTCCAAACGCCGATACAAGGGCGAGGCTTAGATCCTATGCAAATGGGTTAACTGTACCAAAAGGGTGTATTTGGGTAAATGTGAATTGCATGGGAAAGTCAGCTCAGTTACCTTTGTACGTAAAACCAAATGGTAGCCCCCCATTGCTTGGCAGGGATTGGTACAGTGCCTTGAAGTTTCCTTTGCCAGTTTCTGTATCCCACGTCAACAGAATTTGCATGGCAAACAACTCAATAGATTTGATTTGGGGTAAATTTAAAGGTCTAAATGAAGATGGGATTGGGACGTTCAACAAAGGAAGATTTAAGCTCCATTTAAAAAGAGTGGCCAAACAAATTTTCTGTCATTCAAGAGCTTTAGCTTTTGCTCTCAAATCTAAAGTGGAAAAGGAGATCGATAAATTGGTAGAAAAAAATAATTTATCCTGTGGAATTTAGTGAGTGGGCGACTCCAATAGATCCAATAAATTGTTAAAAGCAATGGAAACGTACGGATCTGTGGGGATTTTAAGGTTACTGTAAATTCACAGCTAATCGTGGAACATTATCCATTGCCAAGAGTTCAGGAATTATTCTGCAGGTTACAAGGAGGAGAGAAATTCTCAACAATAGATCTATCTCAGGCGTATCAGCAACTTTTACTTAACCAAGAATCTCAGAAAGTTTGCACCATTAACACGCACAGCGGTGCATTCAGATATAGTCGACTTCCATTTGATATAGCCTCAGCACCTGCTATTTTCCAGAGAGCAATGGATCAAACACTCCAAGGCTCGAAAGGAGTTGTATGCTTTCAGGACGATATTATTATAAAAGGTAAAGGACTCCATCAGGTCCGCCACAGTACTAGCACATTATGATCAGTCTTTACCTCTAATTCTTGAGTGCGATGCATCCCCCCATGGGCTAGGTGCAGTTATATTGCACAAACTAGAAAATTGCTTTTGCTTCTCGTTCATTAAACAAAACAGAAAAAAACTATTCGCAAATCGACAGGGAAGCTTTGGGAATCATTTTTCGTGTTAAGAAATTTCATCGGTACTAGTATGGAAGGCAGTTCACATTGAAAACAAACCATAAACCTTTAAGTTTCATATTTGGGGGAAAAAAGGGAATTCCTCAAATGGCTGCTAATAGAATTCAATGATGGGCTCTTCTCTTACAAGGTTACACCTACAATATAGAGCATGTGAAGGCTGAAGCGAACATATTAGCTGATGGACTGTCAAGGTTGCCATTACCAAGTGAAGATCCTGAATTAAAAGAGGTCTTATTCATTGCCACAGGGGATAACTGGTTACTGCCAGTTACAGCAGAGGAAATTTGCAAGGAATCCAAAAAAGACTTCTTGCTTAGTAAAGTCATAGATTTCTGCATGTTTGGATGGCCTTCAGAAGTGGAGGAACAATTGAAGCCTTTTGAGAGCCGAAAACTTGAACTGACCTTGGAGCAAGGGTGTTTACTCTGGGGAAATGAGTGATTGTACCTTTGAAGCTCAGAGATAAAATATTGAAGGAACTACATAGTAGCCACCTGGGGATTAGTAAGACGAAGTAATTGGCTAGATCTTATGTTTAGTGGCCTAATTTAGATTAAGATGTGGAAAGAATGTCTAAATCATGTGTCTCAGTGGAGTGAACAAATCTGCACCTACCAAAGCCCCCATTAGGCCTTGGAATAGGCCTAAGAGGCTCTGGCAAAGATTGCATATTGATTTAGCTGGTCCTCTCATGGACAAGTTGTTTTTAGTGGTTATTGACAGTTACTCCAAATGGCCAGAAGTTTTTGAAGTAAATAATAGCGGAACAGAGGAAATTTTAAAACATCTGAGGTCCTTGTTTTGTATTTTTGGCATGCCTGAAGTAATAGTTTCTGATAATGGGTAAACATTCACATCACTCGACTTCCAATCTATCCGCAAAATGAATTGCATCGAACACATTCGTTCTGCTCCATATCATCCTCAGACTAATAGAGCAGCAGAAAACTTGGTGAAAGAATTTAAGACAAAGGTAAAAGCATTGATGTACTCAGGCACACCTCTTAATATAGCTCTTCCTCGATTTATTTTTACCAGCAGAATATCCCCCCATGTGATAACTGGAGAAGCCCCGAGTAAATTGCTTTTAGGAAGAGTGCCCAGGTCTCTCTTAACATTAGTTAAACCCAGTTTAAAGACAGCCTGTGGAATCAAAAGGGAAAAAAATCAAAGAAAATAGAGGACACCTCTGTCAGGACCCTTAGAGTAGGGGATAGAATAGCAGCCAGGCAGTATTGAAGAAGAGAGAAGTGAGCCACAGGGACAGTAATAGCAGTCCTGGGGACACGGAATTTCACGATACAGACTGAGTGTGGGCTCCTTTGGCATAGACATTTGGACCAGATTAAGGTTATTGAAAAACATTCTTTCGGTACAGTCATGAGCGAAAAAAACTCAAAAATTGCGAGTAACATAAGATTCGGGATACTCTTAAAAACTCCTTCAGTGGAACATGTTGCAACACTGTAAGGAGTCCATCTCAAGGATAATATTAATTCTTTTCGCTGCGAATGGGGGGGGGGTGGTTTGGTTTGAAGAAACGGTCGGAGCATCGCGAGCGGCTCCGTAGCTGACACCCATTTAAAAGGACGGACCTAATTTTAAAAACTGCATTGATGGAAACGTTGCATATACGCGATGGCAGCTCTAATGTAGTTGTAGACAGTGCAGATTGAATATGTGGCGTTTGACTAAGCCTTCCGGCCGTTGGAGCCGCAGGGGGGAAGTACCGGTTTCCCCTACCGGTAGGGTGAGGGAGGAACCGGTAGTGTGGGAAAATTCCCACATAAATTAAATATTACTTCCCAGCAAATACTCAGGCCATTCTTGCCGCCCAGTCCGACCTATCTATGGATAAGTTGGCTGAACTCGCTGACAAAATAGTGGAGATATCACAACCTCCCCAACAAGCGGTTTACGCCACTACTGCAGCGCCTCCGTTGGAAGAGCTCCTGCAGAAAATTGAGGCTCTTTCCGCACAGGTCGCCGCGCTCTCAAGCCGCGGACCACCCCACAATCGGCGAACTCGCTCGCGGAGCCGCGGTCCTTCATCAAACAGAGCTCGCCCAAATAGGCCACCAGCACACCAAGGGTGGTGCTGGTATCATTCGACATTCAAAGATAGAGCCAGGAAGTGCGAGGCACCATGTACCTTCGCGGGAAACTCCAGGAGCTGTCAGTAAAGGCGGCAACAGACAGCTCGACCCTCGGCCGCCGCCTCTTCATGACAGACCGTAACACGGGGCATAAATTCCTCGTGGACACCGGGTCGGACGTTAGCTGTTTTCCACGCAGTCTCCTGCGAGATCGAAAGCAACCCACTACATACCGGTTGCGCGCCGCCAACAATAGCACCATCGAGACGTATGGTTTCACAACCATTCAGCTTGATTTTGGTCTACGTCGAATTTTCGCATGGCGATTTATCATAGCGGACGTTGGCACGGCTATCATTGGCTCCGACTTCTTGGCATATTATCATTTACTTCCGGACTGCCGCTCCTCGCGTCTCGTGGACGCTCGCACGGGATTGACAACTCCGGGATCAGTTGCCAGCATAGACCTTTGGGGAGTGAAAGCCATCATTCCGGTATCTCCGTTCTCCGAAATACTTGAAGCCTTTCCTGACATCACAAGGCCGTCCGGTCTTCCTGGGACTCCTAAACACAACATAGTACATCACATACGTACTACTCCAGGGCCGCCAGTCTCCTGTCGCTACCGACGTCTCGCACCTGAGAAACTTCGAGTCGCAAAACGAGAATTCGACGCCATGATCCAGGCCGGCATAGCGCGCCCTTCAGAGAGCGCGTGGTCGTCGCCTCTGCACCTGGCCCCGAAGGGTTCTGTCGGATGGCGTCCTTGTGGTGACTATCGCGCCCTCAATACCCGCACCATCCCGGACCGTTACCCAGTACGACATATAAATGATGTCGCACACAACTTAGCTGGATGCTCGGTCTTTTCCAAAATTGACCTAATGAAAGCTTACCACCAGCTGCCGGTGCATCCAGACGACATATGCAAAACGGCCATTATTACACCTTTTGGGTTATTTGAATTCCCATATATGACGTTTGGCCTCCGCAACGCGGGACAAACGTTCCAGCGCTTCATCGACGAGGTGACACGGGGACTAGATTGGTGTTTCGCCTACGTGGATGACATTTTAGTATTCTCACCCTCTGCTGAGGAGCACGCCATCCACCTACGCACCCTTTTTCAACGGCTGTCCGACTTCGGGGTGATCATTAACCCAGCGAAGTGCGTGTTCGGTGTCAAAGAAATCTCATTCCTAGGATACGTAATCTCCGCATCTGGCACTCGCCCTCCAGCCGAAGAGGTATCCGCCCTCCGGGATTTCGCACCACCCAAAAACATTCGAGGTCTACGTCGCTTTCTAGGGATGATCAACTTTTTCCGTCGTTTTCTTCCGAAAGCCGCAGAACTGCAAGCACCTCTCAACACTCTCGTCAGTGGACCAAAGCTCCCCGGATCCAAACCCATCGAATGGACCCCAGAATTGCAAGACGCCTTCCAGAAATGCAAAGACAGCCTTGCTGACGCTGCTCTTTTAGTCCACCCGAAAGCTGATGCTCGCCTAGGATTGTTCACTGACGCCTCCTCTTCCTGCGTGGGGGCGTGCCTCCAGCAATGGGACCAAGGCAGATGGCAACCAATTGCATTTTTTTCCAAAAAGTTGAGTGATACTCAGCGGAACTGGCCGGCATATCATAGAGAACTTCTGGCTGTGTATGAAGCCGTACAACATTTCCGACATTTTTTGGAAGCACAGCATTGCACTATATTCACGGATCATAAGCCTCTGATCCACGCCTTCAACCAGCGTCGCGAGAAACTGTCACCAACCCATCTCCGACAACTGTCTTTTATATCGGAATTCACCACCGACATTCAGCATGTCAGTGGGGCTGACAATGTGGTGGCAGATGCCCTCTCGCGACCCAATGAAGTCGAAGCCATCTCTAATCCAGTCAACTACGGCACTCTAGCGGAAGAGCAGGATAAGGATACCGAGCTCGCTGATCTAATAAAAAACAACTCGCTACAGAAACGACCTGTCCCAGGAACCCCTGTGACCCTCTACTGCGACATCTCAACCGACAAGCCACGCCCATACATTCCACGGAACATACGACGCCAGGTATTCGAGCGGCTTCACAGCCTGTGCCACCCAGGACCGCGTCCCACGTACAAACTGCTCTCATCGCGATTTTTCTGGCCCGGTATGTCAAAAGACTGCCGTATGTGGGTCCGTGGGTGTATCCAGTGTCAACTAAGCAAGATCGGCCGCCACACGAAGGCTCCAGTGGGGGACTTCGCACCAGTAACACAGAGATTTCAGCACGTCCACGTGGACATCATCGGTCCTTTGCCTCTTTGTCATGGTTTTCGGTACTGTCTCACATCAGTGGACCGATTCACACGTTGGCCTGAAGCATGGCCACTGGAAACAATTACGGCGGATGCTGTTTGCCAGGGATTCTTGACATCATGGATCTCTCGCTTCGGCGTTCCAGCGAGTGTAACCACGGACAGAGGGAGACAGTTCGTTTCCAGCACCTTCAAGGATCTCTCACGCTGTTTTGGATTCCACCTACACCACACCACTAGTTATCACCCAGCAGCGAACGGGATGGTAGAGAGATTCCACCGCCAACTCAAGGCCTCCATAATGGCTCACGCCACATCAGATTGGATCGAAGCTCTTCCTCTGGCCCTCCTTGGTATTCGCTCAGCCTATAAAGAGGATATCAAGGCAACCACAGCCGAGTTGGTATACGGCGAAACTCTCCGACTTCCCGGGGATCTCGTCCTGCCAAGCTCAGATATTCCAACCAGCTCTGACCCACGTAAGTTGCTCACTCGCCTGCGCCGTATTTCAAACAATCTTTGTCTTCTTCCAGCCAGCCGACACATCAAACCAGCGTCATTTGTCTCGAAGGACCTCAAGACGTGTAGCCACGCTTTCCTGAGGGACGACACAGTCCGCGCACCATTTCAACAACCCTACCTTGGACCATACGAGGTAATCGAACGCGGACCGAAGAACATCACTTTACGAATCCGAGGAAAACCCGCAAAAGTATCAGTGGACAGAGTAAAGCCGGCATACGCACTGCCTGATCCTGGAAGATCCTCAGTTGACCACGACCCACCTGCAACATCCACTGCATCCCACGACTTGCAAGCTGGACCCGCTGGAAAAAGAGGATACCTGACCCGCGCAGGGCGTCTGGTCCACCCACGGGTCCACTTCAACTAATGACCGACATCACTCCGCCGGGGGGTGGTGTGGCGTTTGACTAAGCCTTCCGGCCGTTGGAGCCGCAGGCGGGGAAGTACCGGTTTCCCCTACCGGTAGGGTGAGGGGGGAACCGGTAGTGTGGGAAAATTCCCACATAAATAGCAAGTCGGGAACCACCAGGAGGGAATTCATCGGTCGACGCGGAGCCGACTCGTCTGCTGTAGCAAATAGACAATAAAGTCTTCAACGGGAAATACGGCCTCGTTCATTCGCGGAACCCTTCAAATACATTCACAATTTAGAATCGTCAATCAAGTCGAATACGTCTCTTTACAGCAAAATCAACGTTATGGACCTCCGACTCGCTGATTCTCTAAGGAAGGAGAACAGGTGCATGGAGCAGTCACATTTTCTTACCTACTGTCACCAACATCATCACGTATATTCCCGATGTGTAATCTCAGACAACTTCTGAAAAGTGATAGCGTACCTTATCTCTGATATTTTAAATGGATCTTTAGTAATACTATTAAATTTCATCTACATCTACATCTACATAAGTACCCTGCAAGCCGCCTTTCGGCGTATGGCAGGGGGTGTAAACACCAAGAGAAGAATTACTTCTTTAATTTATTATTATCGCGTATCGTTCGCGGAAAAAAAAGTCTCTAAAACGACTTGTCCTCGCGTCTATTTCTCTTATTTTACGCTCACTGTCGGAACCTTTGCAATGTTGCGTAAGTGAGTTTAGGTATTGAAGGGATAAAACGAGAAGTTAAAGACTTCCTAATTGTTATTTAACGTTTATCTTTTTTTCTTGCAGATAAAAAATCACTTAACTTCTGTCTAACATCGACAAGTAAGACTGAAAATCAAATAACCAGGAATAGGGGCTAACCAAGGCACTTAAAGCAAGCCGCAAAGCGCCAACAGCTACTCGCACAGGGTTTGCGTCAGGCACCAGACGTGAGACGATGGACGTAAAATGAACGACGATAGAGATAACGCGCTAGGCCCTAGACGATAGATAAATAGTGAGTAGACGCCAGACGAGAGACGGTAGATTGAGTACGCGAAAGTAGAGACGCAAGACGATTATCCTAACACCTTCTAGCATCTGGCGTAATAGACGCGATATAAGAAACGCTAAACTCTAGAAACTGGACGTGAGATGATAGAATCGAGACGCTAGTTCCAATGCACTAGAACATGGACGGTTGTTAAAAAGATAGAAGACATTAGGCGCGAGCTGACGAACGCCTGATGCTACACGGTCGGCACGAACCGATAGACGCAAGACGCCTAATGCGAGAGGTTAAACGCTGGATGCGAGACGATAGGCGCAAAAACGCAAGACGCCATACGCTAGGCGCAAGACCCGGTCGCTAGACGATTGCCATTAGAAATTTAACGTTAGAACTCCGACGCTATTTTTTAGCCACTAGACCCTATACGCGATTTCAAGACGCGATTCCCTACACGCAGGATGCTATCAGCGAAACGCTAGACGTCACATGAAAAGAGTTAAACCCTAGACGCTACGCAAGAAACGCTAGATGCGAGATCCTAAACGTCAGACGCTAGCCCCTACACGTAAGTCGCTAAACGCTTGACTATAGACGTTAGAGTCGAGACGCTAAACGCGAGCCATGTATACCTATACCTCAGTTACTCTACGCGGTTGCTTACCCTACATTATGCTTTGAATGACTGCCAATTGAATTAGGAAAGACTTACATAATTGGGCAATAAAGAATCTTGACAATTATAAATTATATTTACATCAATTGCTACACTAGGTCACAGAACAAATACCATATTACAGTAAAACCCGGTTGAGATGTTTTCCGGGAGACCAAGCGAAAATCGTCTCTTTAGCGGAATAACGTTAAAACCGGGTGATGTAATGATCGTCACCTTACTTCATATTTATGATGAACGATCTGCTTCTCGCACAAAGAGAAAGTCTCAGTTATTTACTTAATTAATAATTCCATTTCATCACGGAAAAAAGGAAACAAATGGTACATTTTCATTATACCCGCAGTTCATTTATTTCTTCCCCCTTGTTCAAAAAAGAGGTTCAAGAAAGTAAGCAGGAATCATCACCACGGCGTCCAAATTCATCATTGGATGAAAGACTTGCTGCCTTCGAGGGAAAAATTCTCGAGTGTGTGAGTCGTTTTACCGCTCGCACTGACGCACTAGAAGAGCGTCTGGACTCCCTCGAGCAATACTCGAGGAGAAACTGTTTATTAGTGCATGGAGTCCAGGAGAAGAACCAAGAGAACTGCATCAACACAGCAGTGGCGCTCTTCAGGGACAAATTAAAGGTCCCAATAGACGTGCGTTGCATCGATCGGGCGCATCGCGTGGGTAACCCCAGATCCAGGACCGGCGATACACCTAGGCCGATCATTGTAAAGTTTATTTCATACCAGGACCGCCACCAAACATGGTTGGCGAAAAAAGCTCTTAAAGGAACTGGTATACTCGTCACCGAGTCTCTTACACCAAAGAGAAAGAACATCTTACAGGTGGCGAAAGATCTGGTGGGCCCGCGCAATGTGTGGACGCAGGACGGCAAAATCATATTCCTGCGTCCAGACGGGAGTAGGGTCATCGCGACATCCCTCAGAGATATCGACAATGTGAGGAGGGATTTTGCTCCTAAGTAGTTTTCACCAGGAGCGGGCGAAAATCTTCGTTAGAGAAAGAAGTGTCGGTGTATCACACCAAAAGCTAGGCGGACAGCGGACGGATTAATACGGAGAGCGGACAGATTGATCCAGACAGCGGAAGGACTACATCCCTACATCGAAGANAAGTAATATATTTCCTATTATGGATAATGCGTAAGCATTGTAAAAATATACCTGAAATTAGGTTTGTATACGATCCGTTTTAATCGGGATTGTCCAGATCTTAGCGCAAAGGTAATATCTTAACTTGATCACAGCATGAACACAGTCAATTATTCTGTTATCCCGGTTCGAAGTAATAAACCAGAGAGAGAACATAATGCAAATTATAAGCAAGATCTCAGTGATAGAAATCATTTGAACGCAAATTTTCATTAAGTACCTATTGATTTTTCACGAACTTAGGTATGTACATACATTAGATTAAGCTCAGTTTAAAGTGAAATTTCCAGTTTCGTCCCGATTTCACCCGCTTTAGAATTTGATATGTCCCGATATATTCCCTCTAGAATAAGGTATCCCTACCTATAATGAGTGCCTATTTTTACCGGGAGTTGTTGAAGCGCGTTGAATTAAAGTTGGTCATGCTCGCACGCTAGATTTTGGTCATTATCTCTATCCAGAAAACGCATTGCGATTATAAATGGATGAAACATAGCGTTGTTGCATGTGTTTCAGAAGTAGCATATTGTCGGCTCTTCCTGCACAATTCGCGCTATACGGGGAGCACTAGCGCTATTAGGAAAGATTAATATATCCTCCGCCTCTATCTCTGAGAAAATGGAGAATACGTCACGCGATAGACGAATTGCGGATTGGTTTAGATCTAAACGGAGACATTATTAACTCCGTATGTAGGTCATGTGATTATTTAATTGAAGCCATTTATTAGGATATAACGCAAACTACACATTACTCTTTCCATGATTCCGTCGTGTGATTGAGTTTCAAATATCACCGAGATAGGTATTTGCACAGAAGGGCTTATTTATGAAGATATCATGCCGATCAAAGTGAAGCTACCACTGCAATGAATGTCGAATGATATGTTATCCTTTAGGGATAGCATATTTAGTCGACTCAGTTTTCGGTAATTAGTGAAATAAAGCAAAAGTTAAAGGGAAAACTTTTTTCTCCATTGTTATAGTTTTATTTTGAACTATATCAAAGTAAATCTTATTAGAACTACATCTGTGATCTTTTGGTCCTGAAAATGAGTAACCAAGTGTTCGAAACCATCGGGTCCTTCCTAATTTTGGATCAAAAGCTTATCCTAAGAATTCTTCAAATAATTCTTGCAGTAAACTCCTTATTTGTAGAAAATCTGTGTGATAAATAAGTGAAGGATATTGAAATGTATCAACTTTATTATTAAAAACCGCATTTAACTAACTAAGCTTTAGCATTTGACCGTTACCATATAATTTTCCATAACCAGTTAGACAATAGAAACAGCATCTAGTCACGTAGCATGAACACACGTTTTCTTTTGCGATTAATTATAAAACCGCTTGTACGAGTATTATGCAGTATATAAAGATACTGAATTGCAATATATTATCCAAGAAGGAAAAAAGATTCAGCATATCGCATGACTTTTCATATCTCCTAATATTAATCGCTATGAAATTGACCCAAAAATATTCAAATTACGTATTTTTTACGAAGAAATGAATGCTATTATTCTAAAAGTAATATGGTTTCTCCCTTAGTTTGATTTATAGCTTGTTCGCCATTCAGTAGGAGGTACCGGGTTCGATTACTGCTCAAGCCCAATTTTTGTAGAATGAGTTACCATCTGGAAAGACATCCACTCATGATGTTGACCCAAAAGCCGAGATTATAATCATCCAATAACCGACGAGGAAAAACTCTAACAAACTATTTTTACTTCCCAATACCTCCAGAAACACGTTCTTGACATGGGGCTCCTGGATAGTCAAGTGGGCAACGCGTTCGACTTCGGTGCTGTCACGTAAAAATTAACTATGGACGAAAACTTTAAAAAAATGTCCTAACCAAGTAAAACCCGGTTTGCCTGGACTCAAACTTCAAGCTGGACAAAAACTAGACTGAAACAAACATGAACTTAGAATGAATACAAAAGTACAGATTGGGTTATAACATATGTATGTTTGGACCTAGTGCAACCAGACTGAAAACGATAAACATAATACACCATTACAAATTGTTATGTGTATGAATTCTCCTGAACTCAATGATATTTATTCTGATTCATAGCTACAAAAGTGAAAACATCAGTAAAAGCTTCTGCCTCCACGTAACATTCCTCTCAGAACCAAGCATCTCTGTTGATCTATATAAATATATTACAGTCGATTTCCCTATCTGAGAAAGAAACGAATGTATCGGGACCCAGACAATAGCTCGTAATGAACCCGATGAAAAAAGTCGTAACATATTGGTCTGAATGAATAAGATGGAGGAAAGGGGGAGCAGGGAAACGATTCATCTGAAAAAGAAACAAAACGCAAAGACAACAGTTCCGAAAAGGTAGATATAATACATTTAGGAAGGATAGACATAATGAGGTACGAGGAGGGCGCGGGATAAAAAAGGAAAATCGATCGTGAGACAAGGCAGGAAATCAAATGAAAGATCCCCCAGATAAGGGCAGAAATTGAAGGAAAAAAAATGGGGGAACGAAAACAGGTTGACACAATGGAGCTGGTGCCGAGAAAGAGATAAAGGCTTTCATTCGAGAGCAGATATCCACTGACAAAATGAAAAAAGATCTGACGAGGTCATAGTATTACTTTCATCGCGTTTACTTACAAATATCCCTATGTTTAACGGATGGAGCGGATAATGGTTTTTCGTTTACAAAGGAGCGGTTCGGGATGGAACCTCCTTTTTACGTACCGCTGCTTTATTCAAAATTATCTGTGAATCGCTGTTACGTAGGGTTAAAAGATTGACGAAGCCATGGTGTGAATGCAAATTCTGTGAATTATATTTAACGCCATGAATTGGTGAATTCTGAAAAGTGAAGCCGGTTATAATTAAATTAGTTTGTATAAGTAATCCTGCCCACGGAGTGAAAAAGCTCATTCCGTAATTCTCTTTCACGAAACAGGAGAAAAATTTTATTTCAACTCATCAACCGATGACTGTTCTTCACGGCTAACTCAAACAATATCGACGTATTTGGAAATACTCATCAATGAAAAGAAATTATTTAGAAAAGAAAACGACATTGCCAGGATTCCCTGAACAATGGAGCTGAATGAGTACTTCTGTAAAACAAGTGGTTTTATAATGCACAATCCCATATAACTTAATCCTTATTTATGTCTCGGAGAGCATAAATTGGAAAAAAATATTGGTATTGATTCTTAAAATTAAGGAAGCCTGGAGTAAAAATCTGAGAAGGAGAAGAAACTGCCTTTAAGTATTTATTTCCCAATATACTTTTTGCATTATTTACTTGATCAGGAAATATTATCTGAAGTTTTCAAATTTTTTATCTTTCGACACTTTGAAATATTCGTTTAAGTTTTTACCAGACACGTTAACTCAAAATTATCTCGTTATTTGAAGCGTACCGTGTTCCCGCATCTGTAATTGAACTCTTAATTTCGAGCTTGCTTAACCAGATAGATATTTTCAATGTTATGCCTCCAAAAATCCCATATAAACTCATTTACTCCCTCTCGAAATACCCTTTTCACCTGCGTATACTTACAAAATGTGAAAAGAAGACGAGGAGAATAACTTGGGGAGCAGGGTAAAAGCTAAAAGGATAGAAATGGCGGTGGAGCTGAACAGTGATTGTGAGCAAAGACGGATCGCCTTGGAGATTGAGAACCCGACAAAGTGTTGGTGAGCTGAGAAGTTACGGGAGTCACTAAGCCCAAAAACCTTCTTCACGTCAATTCCCACATCTTCGAGGATAATATTATCCCTGGGGGTGTGCGAACTCCAGTCCTCTGAGAGACGATGCCACTTCCCCATCCCCAGCGTATGCGGTAGAGGATCACGGACTATAAGCTTCTGGTCTCCATAAAGGAGGCTCTGTTAAGATCTGTACTTCTCTTGAGGCTTTAGCAGGTTGCATCGCTCTGTAGCTCTCCGAACACTTTTTTGCGGAAGAAACTTCAATGGGTTTGAGGAGTTATGCACTGAAGTTATGAAGCGACGGAGTTGGTGTGGCAAGTAGCGGAGGGAGAAAGAGAGCATGTTTTTGTGAACGAAAACGGGAGGAAAAAAAGATAGAGTTGCGGAGTTGGTCCACCGAAGGGGATTAATTGGGAGAAGAATGCTATTGTTAGCCAAGTCGCTTATTGCTCCAGTAGGGGAAGAATTCAATCCCAACATATACATATCGATGTGTGGGATTCATTTTTATCGAGCTGCTGCTGTACAAATGAATTTTAAACTCTTATAATGGCGAATAAGTAGACTGAGAAAGTTGTGGCAAAAGAATAACATAGAGCATTTTATAGGGAATTATAGATTTCGAAAACCAAACTACAGTTGAAATTTTAACTATGAATTATCCAGACCTTTTATATAAAAAATAAGAAATAAAAGTCATTGTATATAATATGAACAGCTACAATTTATGACGAGGGAGAAAGTCACGGTAGGCTATTTTATACCGGCGAGAATTTTTTACGCGGAAAAAATCCTATTTTCTGTCAAATCTTAATACTAGCTAAAATTATTACGATATCTGTATGATAGAGAAGTGTTGCTGTTGGCTTTGATTAGGTACTATGCCATTCGCGATTAAACACACCAGCGTGACCGTAGTAAATTTAGCTTAAGAAATTTATTTAATATGGCTTATTACATTTGGTTCTCATAAGCTTCAATTCAAATGGTTAGAATTGATATACAATAATCATTGAATACATTACTTACTTACTAATAATGTAATGAGATGTTAACCACTAGATGGTTTGGTTATAATATCAAGTCCGAGCCACCTGAATGAAAGAACCGACAGTATTAGATGTTTGTAAACTACACAACCTTAGTTTCCGTACTGCAAAGATTGCGAAATTTGGTTAACTAGAAGTAATAATTAAGTAAAGTATCCACCACTTGGCAGCCATTGATTTTCAAAAACTATGATTACATATCAGGAGAAGTTTTAGCAGCGATAAATTTTTTTAAGATATTTGATAGCGATAA
>KZ308721.1:1328-20081 GCA_000376725.2 Ladona fulva
ACTGAACCTCTGATGTATCCGAAAAGAATTTTATGAAAAGCCTAGAACAGGAAAAACCAGCAGACTCCACCAACAAAATTTTTAATTAGGCCATTCAAATCCTCTGAATTATCAGATAGGAAAGCAACGTTAAAAGATGCTTAAAATGAATAAGAAGGGTAAGAGATATGTGACTAATCATTTACTTTGGAAAATAAAGGATATGTACACAGTCGAATCAGTTGCGAGATAGTGAAGAAGCCGAAATAAATCAATACGATGAAAGTATTTATTTCAATACGTGTACAGGTAAGTCCACATATTGTGGACTTACCTGTACACGTATTGAAATAAATACTTTCATCGTTATGAAGTTCCACCAGATCTCCCTGGACTGTATTCATTTTATAAATCAATACATTTCTAAGAACCGATATCCAAAGATCACTCTCGCCTGCTGTATAATGTTAAAAATTAATGCTTTCGTGAAACAGAGTAAACTTATGCAATGGGTAAATCAAATATGCAACAGGAATACTGGCTGCCATCAGAATCTTCACAAAAAACTGATTCTATGGAAGATACCTAGATTGTGTTTACAAATAATACAAAAAATGAAGGAATTATTTGTTCCTAAAATTAATTAATTACTTACACCTATTTGATTGATTGCCACACCATCCATTCACCACACCACTGGGTCGTCAGACTCTCTGGTTATCAATGCAGGTTATTCCGTAATCATTTCTACCCTAACAGCCATTAGGATTTCATGTTGTCCCGACAATAATCTGACTATAGCACTTAGATAACTGTATTGAGCACGGAGCGAGAAAGGGCTCGACGAAGCCGAAATCCTAACTTTCCGCAAGATTTTCTGCCTCCGAAAGGATTACATACTACAATGACACGTTGGGGTGTGTAACAGATTCCTTTAATACGTTGATAGACTACACAAAAATAATTCCGTGTTAATAATAATTAAGGGCTAATTACTTTTAATAAAAATTAAGTAGCGAAATATCTACCATAAAGTACTTTGGTTAACCGGATAGACTGGACGATCCAGTACGAGTCAAATGAATACATCAATCATCACCACGGTAAATATTGCGATATATTTTTTCACCCACTTAAAATGCTCGTATTTTCACAATATTTGAACCACGTACGCAGTAAGCCTTGCGCATTTTAGATATATTTTAGTTTATAATTTTCTTTGAAACTGCGGTAATGGCACTAATTTTAAGTGGACAACTACGACTACTACCAATTTCACTCTCCGCCATGATGGATTTGCCTCTAGTTCTATGGTTCTATCATTTGCTCACGAGGGGGTATATAACTTCGGGGGCGGTTTTTCGGTCACATCGGTGTAGGTAAACACCGATTTCTAGGGAAAATTAGCGAAACATCGGCATTTTTAAGAACGGAAGGCTTTTCTGGTTACTGTGGGACGATAAAAAAATAGGAAAAAATCTTCCGTTATTTTTCTTTTCTTTCACTTTTTCTTTAGATTTTCCCATTCTTTCTCCTGTTGATCACTATGGAACTACGGTGTTTATACTCAATTGTTGTAATAATTGCCAGTACGAAATGACAACAGCAATGAAAAATAACATCTCACTGACAAAATTTTTTAAATTAGTTAGTATTCGTTTTTTAACTAAAAATATCTTCATTTCTGTTTAATATATTGGGCAATCCCTGTTAATTTAGGTCTCTATCGCCTTTTTTTAAAATCTGGGGTTTGGGGTTGGCTTTGTCTGGGTAGGGTTGGGTTGGGTTGTGTGGCTTCCTTTGGTTTTTTAAACAACTATCTCTTCAGTTATGTATTATATTTTGGCGTGTACATGTTATTTTAGGTCTTTAACGCCTTTCTTTTTAATCCGGGGTTTGGGTTAGCTTTTGCTGGATTGGGTTAGTGTGGCTTCCTTTGGTTTTTTGAGAACTGTCTCTTCAATTCTCTATTATATTTTGGCGTATTCATGTTATTTTTTGTCCCTATCACATTTTAAATCATCATATGTAGAAACGGAATCCTCCTTTTCCTACCTGTACGACGATTAAAAAAGTTGGATAAAAATATAATAGAGAATTGAAGAAATAGTTGTTTAAAACACCAAAGGAAATCTCACAAACCCAACCCTACCCAGCCAAAGCCTGCCTATTTCGTATGCTTCTGCAATTCACGACGATAATTTTTAAATCTGTCACTTCGTTCTTTAAATCTGAGTCTGAATTCTTGTCTCGTGGTAGTTAATTTATTTTAGCTGCTGATTCCTCTTTTACGCTTCCGTTAGTATCAAATTTTACCGTAGGGGGCTCGTGCAACTCATTATGCTGATTAATGTGGGCGTTTCTACTATTTAATCTGAGCATTGTCCTATTCGATTTTTTTATCACTTTAATATGTTTATTAAACGCTAACCTAAAAAAACACCCACATGCCTAAACATCCTACCCGCTACCTTCTCCGCCGCCTCGACAGTGTAATGGACACCAGTACGGTCTAGGGGGTACCCTGCACGAGCCTAGAACGGGGCGCAGGTCAACAAAGCTCACCCTCTANAAAAAACACCCACATGCCTAAACATCCTACCCGCTACCTTCTCCGCCGCCTCGACAGTGTAATGGACACCAGTACGGTCTAGGGGGTACCCTGCACGAGCCTAGAACGGGGCGCAGGTCAACAAAGCTCACCCTCTATCCTGACAGAAAGCCCACAGCAGACGGTTTAGACGACAAACAACGCGCCATCGTGAACTGTGAGTGAGACAGAAGAAAAACGATAAATGTTTCTTAGCGGGAAAAATTTGTTTTCTACAACCTTGTATACATGGGAGCCATGAAAAGCAGATTTTCCTTGAAAGAAAATCGGTTCTGTACTGTACGTCATTCTTTGAAATCACCCTTAAATAATTAAAAGAGATTATCAGGTGGGAAAGGCTCTTACATTTTTGAAATAGCAAGAGGTAAGTATTTGTGGCTATTTAATAAAGGATAGAATGGAAATATGAAATAATAGCAATGTTGAAACAATGAACATAGAATGAATCGCTTAGTATCTAAAATATAATATCCAAATTCTGTACAGTAAACTGTCCCAGTTCCTAAGAAAAGTCAACCAGACTGACACAATCAGAGCAGCACTTGGGTACCGCAATTTATTACATTATTTAATTTTAATCAATTTATTTAATTACTGTGGTGGACCACATGAATATGTATGGTAGAATAAAATAGTAAAGCATAGTTTATTCAAATACACCCAGTAGTCAGGTACTTACTGTTATTTTGAATACAATAAATAAGGTGTCTGCAGGATTTTCTTGTGGTCAAGAGGCGCTAATAGGTATGAGAGGGGGTCAAAAAGTAAGGTAACAAGAGCTCTCACTGGTACAATTTATTCTGTAGCGCCATGCTGATCCACATTACAAAAAACTATTACACACTACTTCTCAAAATAATTAAACTGCTTTTACAAAAATTTTTTACAGGTAAACCATGGCATTGATGTAGGAATTAAAGAAAATGGGGGAAAAAGGTGTGAATCCATGTCCAGACAGCATTCTGAAGTTCCTGTCTAAACACCAAGAGCTTCTGCAATGGCCCAAAGAGATGAAAGTCACTGGGTGCTAAATCCAGGCTGTGGCAAGGAAGGTTGAGACGATGCCTGTCCCACCTGAGACAATACAACAAATCACACCTGGCATGGGTAATTTTCTTCAATGCATAGGTCTACCAGTGGGAAAAAATGTTTTGACAAGCAGGGTGACTATGTTGAAAAGTAGTGAGTGATAGTGTCTTGAAATGTGTATTAGTTCATGAAGCTGCAGAAGGAATTGTATCAGTGAGTACTTACCTAACTTTTGGATCTGCCCTAGTATAATTATTTACCCTCATCCTGAACATGAAAATAAATCTTTAATTGTACACCAATTATTTTAAAACTGTTTATTTTTTAAGTAAATATAAACAATTAACATTTTTCTATACATGGAATCCAAAATAAATAACAAAAAAATATTCTATGCTGAAATAACAATGCAAGAACTGTGTGATTAGAAACATTTTGATACTCCTTTCAGCTCACTGGGATTAACATGTTTATTGTATTAAACAGAACTGTTAATTGCCACATAGAACACATTGTCATAGATCTCAACAGTCAGCACAAAATGTAAGACAGCAGCATGGGATGGTCAAGGGAAGCCATGGATCTTCAATGTATTCAGGTAGTTGGGTTCCACTGGTTTAAGAAGTCTACACACAATATTTCCACCAATCAAAACATCTCTAAGCCCACTGATTCAAACGTGATAGCAAAATTGAAACAGGCAGAAATGTGGACAATCCAAAAGCATTTAGGCAGACTATTGACAACCAGAGACTGTTGAGCATGACTAGGGTTGTATGGGGTCATTGTCAGTTATCCATCACCTCCTTCATGCAGGAATTTGGAATTGCACCAGGAACTACTCCATGCTCAAAGACTGTTCAGTGTTAGATGCATAAACTTGGTTACATGGTATAGCAGTGGCCCATAGGCTGAACATCTCACACTAATGCCAAACACTGATGTAAGAAGAATTTTCTCTGAACCAAAGAATAGAACCAAACCATTGTTTCAATCATGAACTACAGATTCCATTATTATCAACAAATACCAGAGGACAAACATGTTACAGATTTCCTATAGCAGTGAATTCACCAATCTTTATGATTACTTACACATGAGACATGCCTTTGCCATGTGGGTCCAAGGCTGTTGGCATCTAAACAGAAGACAGTACAAGTACGTGGTTTGTTTGGAGCTCCAGTGACTGGTAATGGACCATGACAATGAATACCTTGATTCACCATTGCAGGCAATGAGACTTGGCTTTCCTATCATATTATAAAAGAATTTTAGACAACCAGAAAGAGACTGTTGCTAAGAAGGTACTGGATCAGGAGACGTCAAAGTATTATGTTTTTATTTTCATCCAGCAAATCTTCCAGCCAGATAGACATGTTGAGCCAAGTAGATGCAATCAGTGGTTACTGCTTTGAAAAAGACTACACAAAGCTAAAAACCTGCATACTTTACTTTGTCACTACAAAAAATCATTTGGCTATCCCTTATGATAGATCCATCCATGGAAAAAGCCAAAGAATTCAGATAGATATAAAATTAATTGAGCACATCTTGATTTGTCGCAAGGAAAAGGAAGTATCTTAGCTTGGATAGCCATGCAGCTTAAAACCAAAGGAGAATAAATCAATATGACTAGGACTTGAACCCAGGTCTCCCAATTCTGGGCAGCTATTTTTTTCACTACTGTTTCTCCTTTGATTTTTTATTTCTCGATTTATTCCTATCTTTGATCGAAGCTGGTGTCCTAAACTTTAAAGTAACTTGCAACATTAATCAAAATTGATATAGTAACTGAATTTTCTGAAGCATTGGTTGAATAGCAAGTAATTCAAGTGTAGTTAAGAATGCTGAGATCATAATACCAAATCTATCAAAGAAAAAGTGAGGGTCATATTTTTAAGAGTTAGCCTGACTTAAATAAGAGACAATTTTAGATATTTGGAAACCAGAATTAAAAAATTAATTTCCTTTTCTTTCGCACTGGAATTTCCAAGAATTCCTCCAGCTAATTTCAAAACTGAAGCGCTAAATTTGTGACACCAATATTATTATTTATTTCTACATAAAAAGTCTTGGCATGTCTGAGAAAATTTAAACAAATAAAATATAATACATTATAAAGTTGCAAGAAACTAATCTATTGTGAAAATAATTTGCCATAACCCTCAAAGTACTTAAATGATTATCACATTTTTCTACTAAAAAATTTCAACTAATTGTTTATGATTAGATGTAGTCAGATGAATAGTGAATGCAGGTAGCTGAAATTGATAACTAATGGCTAATCACACCTAGTTTTATTCTAGTCCTGCTTAACCTTTATAAAGACAACCAGTATGTTTTTTTTTTCAGAAGAATTTGAAAGTCGAGTCAAGTTTTCCAGTACTTACTGGAATCTTAATTTCATGAAAGACATAACCATATCAGCAAACATTTGCTTCAGTTCGATTACAAAAGTTGAGTTGACACATGTCAGTACAATGTTGAAAAGGGGAGACAAGGACAGGCACCAGTGATCACAATATTCACAGTTTATTTATGATACAAAAATACAGCAAGTCTATGTTATATAAACATAGAAATACACAACAGTTATCCATCGATTTACTGCTACAATTAATCAGATAATAGCAGTAGGACATTAAAATCCACATATGATAAAATTCAAAGACCGTCTTAGTCAGTCAGAGCCTTGGCTGAGAATATGGTAAAGAATACCAAATTTAGGATTCTCAGCTCATCCAACACAACGGGTATTCCTAAACGCCAACCTAATTCTGAATTCTGACTAAGAACAAATTTGTCCATAAATGCAGAGATCATTACAGCCAAGCCCCAAAGGTTCAAGGAACCGGTAACACTGGAAATGCTACACCATAAGATAGCAGCAAGATAACCAATGTTCAAGAAAGCTTTAGCATCAAAAGAATTGAATAAACGAAAAGTTATCATGATCCAATAAAATGAAAAGAAAAAAATAAAATGAAATATATAAACACCAATACAACGGAGAAATAAAACCAATGGATTCTGATCATTTAATGAATTTGGTATTAACGACTTTACAAGATCGTTAATTAAAACTTTGTTACTTTCTCTGTCATGATAAAAGAGAGTCTTGAACCAATAAATGGTACTGTCATTGTCTGGTCTCATATGAAACTGATATAAGTAAAATTCTATCAAAAAAAACGGCAAAGCAACATGAGAATGCACTTTTTTAAATAGCTCATACACCTGTTTAATTCTTGGCCCGTATACAGGATTACCTGAAAATATGAAAAATTGCTACAGAAATCCATTTTGTACATCAATTGAATCTCAATTTCTCAGAATCAACCAATTACCAAATATCAGCTAATTTTAATGTATCTCATAGTCATAAAATCGCATAGTAAGAATAACAATAAGAAAGAAATAAGAATTTAGAGAGAATACATATCACAGCTAGCAATCAATTAACTATAAAGGAAAGAGTATCTTAAGTTAACTTTACGAATGATTATATAGCTACATAATTTAAAAGAGAAACACTATACAATTATCAGAATAAAATAAACTACGAAAGTGACAAATACATGGATTTACATTGGTAAATACATTCTACGCACAATAGTAATAGCATAGGTAATTCAGAATGGCAAAATGAAATCATAAAATTACTTGTGTAACTATATAACTTTATTTTCATTTTCAGGAAAGAAACCTACCTTTCAGAATGAAAACATATGTTGCATCTATAATGAGAGTATCATTATGGTAAAACAAAACTTATACAGATCAAAAAACAACCAACATCGGTTACATCGATAAAGAGTGCAAAACGATATCTCCACATCTAACGATTCTTAATAGGTGATAAAATTGTCAACAAGCAATTGAGCGTTTCTACTGAACATATATAATTTTAGTCACCGTTTTGTAATCGGAAATTGATTGTAACATATCACTCGACAAAAATCCCGATAAGTAAAAGTTACTGAATCTTACCACTGAATATTCATGAACGAAGCGCATGAAATCGTAAAAACACCAAATATGTCTTTAAAAACATACTTCTATAAGTAACAAATTCACTCAGTAAAACTTTTATTCCAGAATTCAAGCAGTGTTTTTTTAAAGAAAAGAACCATAAGTACCTACCATATCTAAAAACACCAAGGGCAGATGTAGCCAAAGAGAGTCCATACAGTACGAAGACGTAAGAATGCTTGTAAAATGAGTATCTCTTGACAATAAAAATCATCCGTACATTGCTGATAAGGTGGATAAATTCGGCAAACGCACGAGAGTAGTAGGTTTCCATGGTTACTTTGCTAAAATCAATCCATCTACGGATGAATTAGATAAATATTTACTATTAGCAGGAGATAAATATTTACTATTAGCAATAAAATATCACAATTAAGAAATATAACAAAACCTATCATATCTACTTACAAATTTAATGACTGGTTAAATACAATAATCACTGTTGACGGGAACAGGAGGACAAAGTTAAAAGCACTCTAAAAATTGACATGGCTGAAATATAAATTCTATGTTTTCAGCTCTTTAAAATTAAAGATAATTCTTATGAGCGATAGTTCCGGTAGCAATTAATGTTTACACTACATTTGTTTACGATGATATAAAACAGCTAATTACAACATGCACATCGAGCAGTCAGATTACATGTTAATCTGGCCAGAAAATGGAATGATTCAGAAATTTAAGCATCTTATGCTCGCAAACTGTAAAATATAACTCCACTATTTCTGTTTACACTACTTCAAAAATAGTTGAAAGATGCATTCCGTGAACAATGCCGGGGTGACATTCGCTAACAAACTATAGCGAGCACTACGACGTTACGTATACATTTTTTGTTATTGTGCTTATTTTGACGGCTACTATGCAATCGACCCTATCGACTGTGCATTCGCGATTAATCGATGGTGGCAATGCAAGCGTTAGCGGCTTTCTTAATATGAAGAAAACCACTTTCATTAGTGTGATATTTTTAGTCTTTAATTTCCTAACCTTTTTCGCCAGCTCTATCATCACTGTTATTTTGATAAATCAAATGTATTTCCTTGGTCTCTTTTAATCTTTATAAATATTGTATTGTGCTTAAATGAAAGCATGTCTGTGTCCAGGACCAGAAAACTTTGGGGTAATCGTTGCTTTATCAAATAGCGTCGAGATTTGCGTTCTTCTAATATAGGGAGGGTGAAAAACTGGAAGCAAAGCAGCCCCATAATTATAAATTAATAAAGGAAGTAAACTAAATTAAACAGTACCTAGCCATTGATTTGTAAGAGAAAGTGTTGGAGATCAAGCCTAGAGCTGCTTCTATATAATCAACGGTAAAATTTTATTCGGAAATTTTTCAAAATCAACGTATTTTCCTATTAAGTATTGGGCAGATATCTCAACCAAACACAGTGTAGGCTAAGGAAAGAATATCGGAGGAACAAAGAGAATAAATAAGAAAAGAACAGGAGAGGTAGCATTCTAGAGGTGCATACTCTTCTCATTATTTTTATTGAAAGATGGAAATTAAGCACTAACAAATGATTTTGTACTGAGGGACAAGATGTCTGCAGGAGAACTTGGTCTTAATTATGTTTAATAAGAATATGAAATTATTTATTGGTAATGAGCCTTTTCAGTTTGAAAAGTATCAGTTATAATTTTAGATTCATGGAAGTAATGAAATTCAAGTTATTATTCATTCTACAAGATTCACATGACATGATATTTTAACACCTCAGCTTTACCTTTAGGTGAGTAGGAAGCCATGGGAAAAAGGGTACATAGTATCTCTGTGAAAATTGAGATTCATTATGCTGAAGAACATGACAACTAGATTCATCTATAAATCATCAAAAACACAATTGAACAGTGCAGGAGAATGATCAGAAATTCCAAAAAGTTCTATAAGGTACTACTGCTGACAGTTAAATCAAAAGAATATTTAACATCAAATAATTACTGGCACATATTGCTCTACAGTTAGGGACCTCCCAGAAAACAACTCAAGTGTAGAAAATTTTCCTCGTTGGTATGCCAAACTATCTGACATTCCCATGTACAGATGGATCTGTGAGAATATAAGACTGTTTATGAAGAACATTTGCAGGTGAATCCTACTTTGAAGAGCTAGAATCTTTAAGAAAGTAATATGTGTAAGCCAAATCTGAAGAACAATAGGTAGATTGCCTAGGATTGTATGATTTTTGAGCTTTATATAACCATGAACTCCTGCTTACATGCTCCTACCTACTATAGCTTGCTATTTCATGGATTCAAAAAGGCAAAACCAGTATAGGCTGCCTTACGCAGTATCTTACAGTAAAATGAATAACATCACATGGTCAGGCCATTAACTTCCTGACTTTGCCAGAAGGATAAATGAATTATCCCAAAAACTTTTTCACAATATTTTATGCAATATATAGTACAATAGCATATTTTATACTGATAGTTAAATGGTAACATTACTCAGCAGAGTGAGAATATTTAATAATCTGTTAGGCAAAATTTACAAAATAACATGATACTCCTGTTTGTAGTCACAAAAACAATTACTCTAAAGCATTCTTTTTCTGCTTGTAGATAGTTTAAAATTTATCAATAAGTTACTCCTTAATGATTTAGTATAATAAATATAATTTCAAAATATCATAAGCAAATTTCTGATAAATCCAGAACAAAACTCTGCTAGATGCAACATTCCTTGTGTTCAAACAAAAATTGGGACCTCATAATTGCAGGAATATTACTTTTTTGAATATGAGGAGAACTTGAATGTAAAATTCATGTTTGATTAACCAAAAGTATTCTAAAGTTTCCCATTTCTGTACATTTATTCTGGTAAACTGATTAATCTAAAATATGAAATAATTTATCAAATAAGACTTTCTTACTCATAATTTTTACCAATTCCCCTTAACGATATCTTTTCACACTTCATGCTGTTTTCATAATGACAAAACAATGGTGTTCTACTGACAAGAAGATTCTGAAAGTGGTTCATCAAAACCATAAAGTTACATTTAATGAATGACATACATGTCTTTTTGTTAAACTGTAAGTGTATGGTTTGAACAGAACATGTATTGGCAACTTTTGGCCAACAAATGTATGGAATGCAGCCTACAGTTTACGAAGAAACACTCAAGAATTTATAACAAAGGGAAAATACATTATAATGATTTTATTCTATGTGTAACCGTTGCATTGGTTTAATAATTATTGATATTATAGTATATTGCTTTGGTTCATGTAATTGACAAAGAAACAATTACACAAAATCTAAGGAACTAGTTCCATGACCTCATTTCAAAATTCTTCATGTGAAGCTGTTACAAATACTGCATCAGATATTTATTTTAAATTAAACAAAAACTTTGCATCAAGCAAGGAATCTCTCTCTAGGTAGTGAAAATTGCACTTTTTGATCCAGGAATTACAGTTACATTTAGTTGTTATAACTTTAGTTTAGGAGTTTTCATCAGATTAGTATTTTCTGGAAAATCAACTATCCATACAGATAAATGTAAAATTAAAAAATCCATAGAAATCTTTCAGAGAATTTTGGCAGCACTTTAACTTTAGCAGAAACATTAGATGAAATACTGAAGAGCTGAGAAAATTCATGAGTATGTATAACTTGAGAAAATTTCACTTGTGCAGCTGTTAAGAAGGTAATGCACTAATGGATCAGAGGCCTATTGATTGCAATTTTTTTTGTACATTTCTGTTTTACTGCTTCATCCCATAATCATACTCTTCCTCCTTCCCATATTTGAAACCAGAAGAGATATGTAAGATGACAGTAGGTCATCCATTTTGTAGCCAAGAGGTGTTTCAAACAGAAGTTTTTCTCCCCTGACTAGACTTCCAGCTGTCATATGGAAGTATGTGTTTCCAGATGACCAGTTTGAGATACGAGTGAATGGATGAGTTATCAAGATATCCTGAAAAAGACAGATGAGTTAAACAAGTTAAAGTATTACAGGCTATAATGCAATAGAGGGTAAGCTCTCTCTTTGTTATTCATTGTGAGTTAGTTGTGTATTTCTGGGCTACAAATGAGACTTCAGATTATGCACTCCAGTGACAAGCAGTTTCATGATATATTTGTTTTGAGTATTTCTAATTGAAGACATTTACATTAGTAAAGAATTTTTATATTTATGAAAGTGAAAAATTTTCATCTAATTTTATAGACAAGAACTTTAAAAGATAAGTTAATCAATCTATGAAATAATCAAGATCATTAGAGTTTCCTGGGGTGACTTTTGAGTTTCTGGTACACTGGGCAGAGGAAATACTTGTATCAACATAATATAATATAAGATTGTAACTTAAAGCATGTATTTTAAATGAAATAAAACATTTAAGACTTCATATTCCTAAATATACTATAACATCTCTCTTTCCTTATACTTTAAATTTTTTAGTGAACATGCTTCATCATCATCATCTGGTGTTCTGCCTGATGGTAGGTCCCATACACCACTGCTGTCTCCATCCTCTTCTGTCCCGAGTCTTCTCTTTTGTCTGAATATTGCTGCAGCTCTTCACTTCATCCACCAATTTAATTATTCTTCTTCCTTTCTTTTTCTTTCCCTCCACTGAACTTTCTAATGCCACTTTTAAATTGCTTTCCCCTCTAATCACATGGCCTAACCAGTTAGCTTTCCTTTTTCTTATTTCCTTTATGAGCCTTCTTTGTTCTTTCACTTTATTTAAGACTTCCTCATTTGTCCACTTATCCACCCATCTTACTTTTTCCATCTTTCTCCACACCCACATTTCAAAATCCTCTATTCTATTTCTTTCCCACTTCTTTAATGTCCATGTTTCACATCTATACAAGAAAATGCTCCATGTGTAGCACTTAGCTATCCTCTTTCTCAGCTCCAGGTCCAGGATTCTACTGCACAGCAAGTTTTTCTTCCGGCTGAAGACCTCTTTTGCCATTGCCATCCTTCCCTTTATTTCCCCAGCACTTCTCCATCTGTTACCATAGTTCCTAGGTATCTATAGCTTTTGACTTTTTCTATTATGCCTTGATTTATTCTCACACTTGTGTAATCTTCACAGTTTACTGTCATTGCCTTAGTCTTTCCTAAATTTACCTTCATTCTGTATTCCTTCATCCCTTCTTCCAGAACCTTTAGTAACCTTTGATGTGCTTGCATGTCATCTGCTAAGATTACCATGTCATCTGCAAATCTTATATTTCTTATCTTCCTTCCACCAATACTAACTCCTTCCTCCCTTTCATCAAACGATTTTTGGATCATTTCCTCAACGTATACATTGAACAAGGTTGGTGACAGAAGGCCTCCTTCCCTTACTCCTCTACCAAGTTCTACCCATCTTGTCATATCCTCATTTATTTTTTAATGCAGCTTTTTGCTTCATATACAATTCTCTAATAAGTTTTCTCTCCTTCCATATCAACCCCTTTTCTTTTAGGATCTCCAACATTTTCTCCCATTTAACCTGATCAAAAGCCTTTTCAAGATCAATAAAACAAATTACCATTCCTTTTCCTCTCTCTATATACCTTCTCCACCAAACTATTCCTCTCCTGCATATTCTTCCATTATGTTTATTAATCTTCTGTTCAGTACATTCAACATTATTTTGGCTGCATGCAAAATTAGGCTTACAGTTCTGTGCTCAGTATATTTCCTTGATCCCGGCTTCTTAGTAATGGGTACTATCACCATTCTGACAAAATCTTCAGGCCATTCACTGGTATGGTATATTTCGTTACACATTTAACAATTTCCCTTATATCTTTATTTAAGCATTTGAAAAATTCAATAGGAATCTCATCCATTCCTGTTGCCTTCCCTTTCCTCATTTCTTCAATTGCTTTTTCTACTTCCCTCTTCAACACTGATGAACCTCTATCTTCTGGAGTCACTACTTCTTCTGCCTCCAAGTCTAAATCTACTGGTTTCTCTCTTGAACAATACAGGTCTTCCAAATATTCTATCCATCTTTCTGTTATTTCTTTCCTCTCATGCACTATTCTGCCATCTTTACTCTCAATTTCTCTCATTTTACTCTTCATTCTCCTGCTATCAGTTGTTACTGCCCTTACCTTCCTATACATAAGGTCATACTGTCCCTTCTTTTCTAGGTTCTCTATGTCATCACATGCTTCCACTAGCCACTTTTCTCTTGCTTTTTGAGTTACTATTTTCAATTCATTATTCAACTTTCGATACATTGCTCTTTCTTGCTCACCTCTCTTGTTTTTATACCTCTCCTTTCTTCCATCTTTTTCAACATCTCTTCTGTTACTCACAGCTTCTTTGCTCTAATTCCTTAATGGTATCATATTTCCTTTTCTGCTACATTTACTATAGTATTTTTTACCATGATCCAAATTTCTTCACTACTTTCCTCTTCTTTTTGATCTTCTGTAATTGCTTTAGACAGTTTTTCTCCTATCACTTCTCTATCCATTTCCTCCATCTTTCCCAGGTTCCAGTTTTTTACTATTTTGGCTTTTTCTACTCTCTTTAGTGTTAGTTTAATTTCCATCCTTATTAGGACATGGTCACTATTGATATCAGCACCTGGTAACCCATTTGAATTCTTAATTGCATTTCTATATCTTTCTTCTATCAAGAAATAATCTATCTGATAATGATCTTCTGCTGGTGAAGTACATGTATATCTCCTCCTTTTATGATTTTTGAACCATGTATTTGCTATAAACAATTTTTTTCTCTGCAAAATTCCACTAATCTGTCACCTCTATCATTTCTTACTCCCAAACCATATTTTTCCACTACAGTTCCCTCTTCTCCTTCTCCAACCACAGTATTCAGTCTCCCATAATCACTCTACAGCAACCCTTCTCCTCTTCTAGTACATTATCAATCTTCTCATACATCCTAACAGTATCTTCCTCCTCATACTCTGATGTAGGCATATACTCTTGTATAATGACTAGATCCTTTGGTAACATTCCAATTCTTACTGCTATTTATCTATCATCTACATATATTACCTTTTGTACCCTTTCTGCTACTTCATTTCTCATGATTATTCCCACTCCATTTTTTCCCCTCTGAGCTCCAGAATAGAATATGGTTACTTCACCACTCTTTAGTCCCCTTGTCCATCCCACCTCACTTCACTCAGTCCTATTGCATCCATCTAATTTATTTTCATCTCTCTTTTAAGGTTCTCCATCTTTCCACATTGTAACACTGTCTTTACATTCCGTGTTCCTACTCACATTCTCTTTTGTTTCTTATGATGACTCTCCTTTTATTGCTTCCCCCGGAGATCCAAATGGGAAGCTATTTTACCTCCAGAACATTTAGCAGAAGAAGCCAGAATCATGGTGTAATGCAGGGAAAATAATCTTTGGATCTTTAATATAGTGGTTTTCCGTTTTTTTCTATATTCAAACACCGTTGTCTTCACAATGAAGATCTTCCACTTTTAGGGACAGTTTCCTACCCCTAGGGCAATGGAGTGCCCTGAACCCATCACCTGCTCTTCCGTTCTCTACGAGACCATTGGTACTTGGTAATGGAGGGACTCTTTATACCGGGAGTCATTCAGTTGCCATTTCCTTGTCAGTTTTAAAACAGGGGATACCACAGGAAGGTGAGGTTGGCATATGAGGGTGAGAGGCTATTTGAGACGCATCACTCTCCTTACCCTCCATAAGGAGAGTGATGCGAAAGAACATATTTAAAACAGCAAATTTCCTCAGTTGACTTTTATTCATTTTCATATACCCTAGCAAATATTATAGCAGAACTAATGATTTCTACTTGTTTCTTATTAAATATAGCATAAACTACACATTAAAATTGATACTTAAAATCAGTGAGAATTGTGATGCGAAAGAACATATTTAAAACAGCAAATTTCCTCAAGTTGACTTTTATTCATTTTATATACCCTAGCAAATATTATAGCAGAAATAATGATTTCTACTTGTTTCTTATTAAATATAGCATAAACTACACATTAAAATTGATACTTAAAATCAGTGAGAATTCTCTAGACAAGTGAATTTTCAGGGCCTCTCAGAAGGCTGTTAGTGACTGTCAGCATAATGCATTGTTTTCCTTACCTTTGACTGAGGATGGATAATGCTAACACCATGTTTATTGATAGCCACAATAACATATTCTGGCAATCTGACATCACTGCTTTGTTTGACTTCAAAGAATGCTGATCCAAATGTTGGCCATCGAGCTATCAGATTGAGTGCAGCTATTTTGGCCTCCTCTTGAGTTACAACTTTAGTGAAATGAAAAATTGACATTAATGAAATCAGAAATTAAAGATATAATTTCCAGAAAGATGACAATCTCTCAGAAAACTCGAAAAGATAAAAAATATGTATGAAGCTTATTAGTCAACAAATGGTGAGATTTTATATTCAACAAAACCATAATTTTCAACAATTAATAAAAGAGCATTTGTTCATGAGGATAACAATGAAGTAATTAACTAACCAAAAGCATTAACTCATGATTGGAGTCCTGAATGCAAATTTAATTTTAGAAATTTATTCTTCTTTCAAATACATGTGTTAGGAGATAGATATTTGATGTAATATTTTTAATCATACATCAATCAATCCCTTTTGATATGATCACTTTTCTGAAATGACCATCAAAATAAGATGACTAGATTTCACCTATCACCAAAGAATTTGTATGTTTATTTTGAACCTTGAGACCACCAGCCAATAATACCTGTAGACCAGTTCCATCGGAATCTGCAATCAAATTTCTCCAGGGTGGCCATTTAGAATATGAAAAATTTTACCTTTAAATGTAAAAAAAATTCAATTCCATCAACTTCAAAGTGATGGCATGAAATTGAGTTAAGACCTGCCTAAACAGCCCAACCTGAAAATTAGGCAATGTTAGGAAAAGAAATTAAAGTAATTATTTATAGGACCATACCAGCATGGTAGTAAGCTCTTCACCAGTATGCATACTACCTACAGAATGCTAACTGAGATATTATCCCTCATTCCCTTCATATAAACTTCCCAAAGCTTTGGTTTCTATTAGACACAAAATCTATGCTCATTTTTCTGTACAGTACATGGTACTTTAACCATGCTGACTTAAAATATAACTACATAGAATTTCACTGATTTATCCATTTTCCTTTCTGTCTCCATTTCTGAGTTTTTATGATAAGTTCAAATTAACTATGTCTGCTAACCAATTAATAGTAGATTATTTTACTGCTATTTTCTCATTCTTTATATTACTTATTATTTTAGCATTCTCTTATAACTAAATGTTGCTCCACTAACTATTAAGCTAAGGTGACTTAGATTGAGCTTATACTGTAATTTATGTAATCAGAATTTTTATCTGCAGCAGCATCCTAAAAAGGTTAATTACTAAAGCCAATAGAATAGAATGAATTTAAAGAAGAGTTTGATCATGTAGACAGCAATCACTCATCTGAAAAAGCATAGCTTCAGCAAATCCTTTTTTTGTACATATGCAATTAAATCTAAACTTGAATTTAATAATATTCAAATGTATGCCAGACTGTTTAACTTGTGGTTTTATTCATAAAAGCAACTTGCAAGAATCTGAGGAATTAATTCCTTAATGACTCCTATGAGGATTAGTTTCACTGATAAATATAAATGAATTTGAAGATTTAAAGTGTATGTCCTTCTTAATTTGAAATAAAATAAATTTTTTAGGTAGGCTTCTTTATTAAAACTTACCAGAATTTTTCTTCAGTGATTCTGATATAGCCTTGGCCCACTCACTGTTGGCTTTAGTTCTTAAAACATCAAGTGGTATGAGCTGTTTCATCACTTCCCTATAAGAACGATGATTATAATATGCAAGCTTAGAAATTCTGAATGGTTACCTTTATTATGTTCAAAATTCTGTTATTATTGTATATTATTATACATGTTTTAAAATTTTCCATTTCAAACTACGATATGGATCAGCAATGAAATAAAGAAAAAATAAAATTGTTTGATTAATTGAAAATTATTCAATTAAAATTAAAATTCACCAAGACATCATTCTTTTGTTATGAAATTAAAACAGCCATAAGTCAAACTGTCATAAACTTACTAAGCAGTAGAAAGAATAAAAAAATGTTTTATAATTACCCAACATTTGCATTTTCAAAAGGCCGTTTTCCATATTTAGATATGTAGATATAAGTTGCTAAAATGACGGCTTCTTCCCTTGAGCATTTATGATATCCTGAAAAACATTTTCAACGTTTTATGATGGAATGTAAATAGGTATCTAGTTTATTATGCCTTCTTCAATGCAGCCAGAACTTTGGTCCGCGGAGATTTGGTCTGCTACGATTTGGTATATAAATACATTAAAATCTGTTTCCCCTTTTCATTGAAGAAATATAGTTAAGATTGCTTCCAATGATTTTGATATGAACGATTGCCTTTTAGCCTCATAAATGTTTATGTTAATGTTTATTTCTCAGAAAGTCCAGATAAGAAAGGGCGATGGGGGATGTGACCCCAACTTACTCCAACCAACTCCATTATACATATATTTTTTTGCGTTATGTATTGTTTATTCGTAATCTGTACAATGGTACGATTGGTTTGATAGCCATTACCTACCTATCCACACACATATGTGTGTGGATAGGTAGTTACTCCTCCCTCCCCCACCTCCTCCGCCTTACAAATAACCATTTCTGTTTGTCCATTTGAGTAATCTTTATGTAACTGCCAGGAGATTTATAGCAAACATCAACGTCCTGAAATTGTCTACCCTCCACCTCTTCTACCAATGATTTCGATATGAACAATATCCTTTTAGCAACATAAATTTGTTATTGTAAATTTCTATGGTTATTTGCAGTCTCTCTTCCTAAGTACCATTCAAATTAATCATCTATGCCGATTTCCTATCTTTGATATTTATCTCTGAAACAACACTAATTTATCTCAAGATGCATATTCCTTGCGTATCAAAGACTTTAATTTATAAATAAACAATACTTTTGTCATTTTTTTACGTCCGGATAACTGTTTTCCTCCCCTATTGCACGCTCCGATTCCAGTAAGGCATACTTCTAATTATTGTTTAACAAAAGGTTAAATACTAACAAAACTATTG
>KZ308721.1:20274-30602 GCA_000376725.2 Ladona fulva
GCCACTGATTATAAATAATGTTTCATAATTTCCAATATCATAATAGCAACTCATAGTTAATGAGGCTGGTGTAGGTACCAACATTAATTCAAAATATCAAATATTCTCAGATTTTAAAAATTTGAGTTTGAGGGGAAAAACTACAGCAATCAGCTCATTTCATTCAGCCCAAATCCTATCAGCTGCTTAAACTTTTTGTTCATGTGATCTATTTCTTTACTGGAGAAGCTTCATGATCTTCCCTAGAATGAGGAAATATTAGATTCCAATATCAAAGTGTATTAAACATATTGAGAGGGACAAAAGAAACATCAAAATATTAAGAATCAACAAAAATAAGAAAAATATTGGGATTGCAAATATAAAGATCTTTGGGCTCCCAGATAGCCAAGTATGTGTGTGTCTATCTACATCTTTTACTAAAGCAAACAAATTAAACAACACATTTGATATAAACAATGTAAATGTGTTTCTTGCATACAGTGTGGATATAATAGATATTTATGAATATGTCTGTTTTATAGGTAGGTACAATAGGTTTTATGTCTGATATAATTTTTTCAGTTTCCTTGCCAAGGCCAACTGGAATAATACCTCTAAGTACATGTGATTAAGTGGAATACGATCTACTCAAAAACTTCCAGCAATTGCTTGGTAGACTGCGATAAACCACTTTGGAACTCTTAACACATAGGGATGGCTGACAATAATGGAGATGAGTTATGATGATGAATTTTGGTTTTGGCACTGTATATATAGTTTTACAACAACAAGCCTTCTTGACACAAGCCCCCACATCACCTTACCTCTAATGTATTTTGGAAGCTCTTGGTAGAAATGGAAGATGAGATCTGCATTTCTATCTCTTCCAGGAGAAGCATTTACCCATAGTTTTCTCATGAAGAACACCTGATATAGGAACTGAGGTGCAGCTCCTTGGAAAGAAAAGAATTTATAAAACTCTAAATGTAAGGGAAACAATATAAAGATTTCATTAAATTCTAATGAATTATTAGCATAAGATTTCCATGCAAATTTTATTTAGGGAACAAAGTGTTGAAATGTTATACTCTGATAAAGCTATATGATTAATATTCATTTTTAACAAGCCTTAGAACACATCTTGTTGCTCCCCACATATAATTTAAATAGTTAAACCAATTTTTTTCAAACAAATGAAGATTCATTGAGTGGTACTAAATTTTACTTTTTTTCCTCAGCCAAAGTTGCTATATATTTATGAATTTGAAAGATCGGGTAATTTTAAATCACTCAGAATATTAATATTTTCTTTTCCGCTCTGAGTTCAAACCATAACCTTGAAAAAGTTTTAGAATTATTTAATTAAATGTTAACATCATAAGCTACTACTTATTTCAAGTAATTTCTCTTAAGATAGGCACAAAAAATAATACAGGATTTCATAAAATAGGGTTTTTGGGAAAAAGTAACTGAAATAAAAAGAGAGAAAAATTGCTATTGTTGAAAGTGAGAGATTAAAAAATATTCAAATCAGGGTCAGGGAGGGGAGTGTAAATAGATTTTATTATTAAATAATATGATGAAAGAAAAAGTGTGCATAACTAATTATAAGGATATTTAGTATTACCTTCCCTAGATGGTCGTGTTCTCTTTATGTATTCTGTAAGGTAACGAACAAAGTCAAAGAAAAATTCTGTCTCAGGAACTGAGAGAACTTTGTCTGCTATTTTAACAAAAAGGCTGAAACCTTCAGCAGACCTGAGCTTGAGTCTTTTGGCAATCTCCAAACAAAAATCTTTGGCCCTTGTTGAAGAGTCCACCTCAAAAGCCTGCATAAAATAATTATTTCAAATAAAATTTTATAAATACTCTAAATCCACTCTTTATCAATAATTTTCATTTTAGGTGTTTAATTAATTCATAAAAGGGTTTGGAATATATGATATATGAATAAATGTAATTCAGAATAGACTCACTCACTCTAAATGAGTTTTTAATTATATATTTAAAACAAAAACAATACGTTTTTATTAATTAAACAGTCATTTCAATTATTTTAAAGTTATAATTAGAGTTTGTACTGTTTCCAAACAATCAATTTCAAAATCAATGGCATTGTCTAATTATGAAGAACCTTCATTATCTTATATCAAGTACATATTTTTAAAAAATCTATCGCTGTTGACTACCATACAAAGAAAATTGAAGAACCAACAAAACATAAAACTAATAAAATGTAATCTTAAAAAATTCAGTGAGGTGATAAAATAACAAATTAAGATGTAGTTATGGAACTTACCTCATCTGTATCATCAGGGAAATATACTTTGTGGAAAATCTGAGTTGTTTTATGGTGAATTGCTTCTACTTCAACTTGATGAGGTGGATACTTGCGCTGTCCATGACGCAAAGTTCTTTGTATGCGTTGGAGAGAATCTGCTGCTACAGGATGACGTCTTGTGCGTAGAAACATACTAAGCTCCTGCATGAGAATTTAAAAAAATTTAATGTCCCCAGGTAGCCAAGTACATACTGCCTTTTCATTTGAAAAAAGCATTTCCAGTCTTGATTCCCAATGGGAGCCATTGTGTTGTCCCAGTATTGTAATAAAATTATCTGAATTGAAAGATAGCTGAATCACTATATTTTGGAAAAGGCAGTAAGGTGGTGTGGGAATCGATTTGCTGGTCTAGTATCATCCATTGTAAATGCTGCTTAGGTAGACCCTTACTGTAAATGGGCTTTCATGTTGTTTATTTCAAATCTATGGTTGACTACCCCCAAAAGCTCAAATCATTCTCTTATCCCTGAAATACTAAAATAATCATAAGGTTATCTGTTCAAGAATTTTTTACCATATACCAAAAGTTGTGATTTATTTGTTTTCTATCATCATTTATGATGAGAAAATATATGTTTAGAATTTCTTTTCCCAAAATTATGATTCTTATAGCTCATTTAGAAGTTAATAAATAAACTCCAGATGTTCTGACCAAACATTGTGGAATGCCATCTAAAAATAATTCCCAAACATACTTCATACTTTCCACAGATTTATTTAAATATGAGCGGTTTTGACCAAGACAGTCATAACTATATCCAGAAAATTTTATAAATAAAATATGTTTTGGAGTTATTACTCCTCATTTAGAAATTTCATGACCATAACTTTTTGAATTATCTCAGGACTCTTCAAAAGTACTCCATTGCACCTAGAGGGTGTCATAAATCCCTTTGAGATCTACTGCTTAAGAACAAATTTCTCAATTCCCAATTGATTTGCAATTGTAAAAATTAAGCTTTCTTTGCTACCTTGAAGAGTAAAGATGCTCAGTCAAGATGGATATTTTAATCATTTTGCACTATGACTAAACCTAGTCTCATGAGATTGATAATCAAGGGTAGCTGAACAACTCAATCATTACTTCAGGTGGCAAAATTCTGGAGATAAAGACCTTGTTTAGCAAGAAAATAATCCATCACCACTGCATTAGGATGGGACACTGGCAATATCAGACAGTATTAATTTTAGAAGCATCTAACAATCACAACAACTGTTATTCATTCACTTTTTTCAGCTGAATTTGCAAGCTTTTAATTCAAGGGGCTCTCAGAACCCACCACAATTCTAGGTCAACAGTGGCCTAGCATTGCACTTGTATTGCTAGCTCCACAGAATGCTGAATACTGTACCACAGAATATTATTTACATTGCTATTCAGAGAAATCTAAGCATGCATTAGTTATCACAACAAATGAAGTGAGCATTCCAGAGATACATACATTTCTGCAAATTAGGCAGAATCATTCAGCGACTGAATTTAAATCTGAAGGTTAATTTAAGCTTAACAGTGAAATATGACCTCTAAATCACTTACGCTGTGTGATATTGCAAAGGACACAATGAATTGGAAACAGTGACAATTTTATAGCCTGAATGCATGCCTGAAGTCCAGGTTCGCATTTAAAGGTTCTGAATGGATGGAAGGAAGATTTATCACTTGCATAGTGAGTAGGCTTCAAGTTTGATTTCCATGTAATTAACAAAAATTGAAAAGTAATCTTAACCATATAAGCAATTAAAATCACTACCAAATTTAATAACTGCTTTACCTTCAATAGCCCAGGGCTGCAAGCAAAGAGTCCTGTAGCTAACCACATCAGTTCCCAACCCCTCTCTTCACTAATACTATTCCTGTTGTCCGTCAATTGCTTCATCAGCTGACAGTATACCTCATCTCGGAGTATTTCCTAGAGAAAGTATAGAGGAACACAGAATTATTCATTTATAAATATTGGAATAAAGGATTATATTGAATTAATGTTAATTTCACTAAATTAAATCAAAGCTAACTAAATTAAAACTGTTGTATCAAATTCGTAAAAATTAAAAATATTTGTTTTCTATCATCATTCAATACCTCAAAAACAACAAACAAAACTAAAAGAAAAGTTTCACATAATTATACATAGAAGATGAAAATTTAAACATTTCTATTTTAGCCAACATTTTTTCCAGAAAGGAATATTTAAAATACTGCAAATTTATGAATGATTGATGATTTCTATAAATCCTTTTCCTAAAGAACTATCAATGTTTTCAAATTCTCTTAAAATTCAAATAGTGAAAATATAGCTTACATGTTTCAGAGGACCATCAAATATTTGATCAGTTAACTCATTAGAATACTTTTGCTTGCGAACTGGAAGATCTCCCATATATTTGAGGATTGCTACGGAGATGTAGCACGCTTCTGCTGCAAGTTCATCCTTCCCCATAAGCTTACGTAAGAGTGGTAATTTGAGAGGATCTCGAGAATGACGCCATAGGTCAGTTATTGCACGCCTTGCAGCTGTCATTGAGTTTCTTCTGGAGATAGACTGCCTAGGTGTTGCACTGTACCATTAAAGAATTAAAAAAATATGTAGAGTTGGTTACAGTTAAATGAAAATGAAGCCCTGGCAACATTTATATTCATAAAAGAATTTTGCTATCATTATTAATCTGAGTTAACTTTTGTGTCCTTTATACATAAATATTACTGGAACCTTTTTTGCATCATTTGTAGTGTAAAATATTAAAACAATCAATGGTACAAATATTTGTATTCATAACTTCTTTGTCATGTTATTAAATTTGCATAACAGTTGGCAAAATAATTAGCTCAGAGGTAAATTATTTCAACAATCTAATTATTAATATTACTGCACAAAAAATAATAAAAAGGAAACACACAATGAAGGAGCACTGTAATATAAACAAATGGTAATGAAATTCAGCTTCTAAAGTGAAGCTCTAAGGTGCATAACTTGTATACATAGTTTCCTTAGACTTTTGTTTTACTGAAGCATTATGCTGATAATGGCTTAAGAATGCAAACCAGAGATTTTCCAGAGCAAAGCTGTTGTTTATGAAGAAGACTGTGACAAGTTAGTAATAACTGTTTACACATTAATGCTCCATCATAGTCGAGGTTATACATTTGATATTTTTAATCCAAACCAGTTACACAGATGTATCTGAGAGAGAAAGATACATTATTGCAGGATTATTAATCATGGTATAACCCTGATGAGTTACAAGGAAAGTCTACAAGAGTTTTCATTTAGAAGAACAATATCCAAATCTGAAGTCAAATGAATTGAAAGTGCAGTATCTGGCTAGTTGATCAATATATTGGCATCATTTTTCATTATGTAAGGGCTTCACTTGTGAGAGTTTAAATAACTTATTCAAAATTATCATATTGTGATTTAACTAAAGAGACCATACACACTAGTTTGGCTGGGAAAGCACAAATTCTTTGTCTATGTCACAAAAGAGTAAACAAAAATACTAATTTATTCTGGTCCTCTGATATCTACTATCAAAGTTTGGATAACATTATACTCAGAAGTGAGAGAACAAAAGAAACTGGACTAAAGGATTTACGTGACCCTACACAAATGTCTTTGATAAAGATCTTATGCATGGCCCATTTTGCCATGGGATGCAAATTAGATCCTGCACAACAGCTTGATCAGAGATATGTGTGGAAAATTGCCTTAAAAGGAACTGACAATTTATCCTGATTTTGAAGATCTGAAATTTGGTCACCTTTAGTATCGTTATTTAAAATGCACGATATAATTTAATTAATAAAGCTTTAAAAACTACCCTCATAAAATTAACCTTGACAGTAATAGAAGCTAGGGGACAGAGAATACTTTCAAGAATTTAATTGACTAGAAAATTATTATTCTGATGAACGTACCTGAAGTGGTCTTGTGCATACATCTGCAGTGTGTGTGGTTTCCTTGTTGAAGCAATTGAAGCATTAGAACTCTGAGAACGATTGGCTCCTTTCTCAAATATTCCTTCCTCTTTGAATAATGCCTAGAAATAATGATAACAAACAAGAGCTTAAAATTTCTGAAGCTCAACTTTGTACTGGTTATTCTTCATAACAGACTTTTTCCTTCAATTCTGGCATATCTTTTATGGTATCTTTCTTTGGAATGACAGAAAAGAAAGTTGGAATACAGTTGTTAATGAATTAGAAGTTTAAAAACACTCCATGAGCCATATGTTGGTAGGTGGAACTCGCATTTAGAGGCTAACAGGAAGTTCCACACTACTGACTTCTGGAAATCTCCCTATGCACATTTAGGAAAAAATGTCTCCATTCTCAAGGAATTGGAAATGAATAGGAGAGGTCAGGCTTTTATTTTTTGTGAAAGTGGATAAGTAGGTGGGGTATTTCTGTTACGATGTCTGGAAGGAGGGTGAGGGCTCCTTCTTTCCTGAGGGCAGTCAAACTTTTATCTTTTGTGAAGGTGTGGGGTGGATAAATGGGTGAGGTTTTTCTGTTGTGAGGTCTGGAAAGTTGGACATTTGCAAGGTAGAGTTATTTTAGGAAATTATTCTATGGAAAGAAAGGTTAAACCTGATATTATTTTCTGATACCTTTATTATTTCAGGTCTCTATAAAAATATAAAGTACAAATATTATTCCTAAGTCATTATACAATAAATACATATATTATACAACTATCTTAATAGGTACCAAGCAATTCAGTGAGAACATATTACATTCTTAAAAGTAAATGAATATTAGCTTACCACTACATTAGGAGGTGGTTGTAGTAGAGCTGGAAGAACATAAACCGTTTCAGCATGGAAATAACCTCTTGTTCCAGTGGTATCTGAATGACCTTTCAGCCAATCTGTACCATTCTTAGCTGCCCCAATGTATGCATCGTCAAGGACAAGTAACTCTCCCTTTGGATAAGTTAGCATTTTAGTGTTGGGTGAACCTTTCTCAGCACCTTAATAAAGATTTTTCTCTTTTACTAATGCATGTCTATAAATATGAATAGATAAGAGATTAATTAATTGATAAAATATGTGTTAATGAACAAGCATCCTTCACAAAAGCTTCTACATCCTTGACAGTAGAAACTTCATGATTATAATCGGCCATAAACTTAAACAATTCTGTTTACGTTAGATATGTCATCATACATATATTCAAGTATATTAGTTAATACAAGTGCATATAGCTAGGGGTCTAGGATATTTTCTTTTCCATTTTGCAAAACTTATAAAGAAGAGTTTTTCATCATATCTGTGAAATATGAAAAGAAGATAATCTAACAACTACTATACTACCATAGATGAGTTGCTTCACTGTTGATTTTATTACAGACACTATCTATGATTTATCATGAATGAATAAAAATGAATTTTTACATTATTTACAATAAGTATGGAATACTTATAATTATCATTTAAAATTATTAAGAAATCTTGCAAACATACTGTTATAATTTTCTTTGGTTTTAATTGGACAAGTTATTGATTTTAATGTGGCCCTTAATGATATTCTGATCTTGTCTCACCATGAGGAAGTTTTTGTTTGCAGTAAGATATCATGGTAGTTACCCGCATTCCCTATAATATTTCAGGTTATCCGTTGCAGTTCGTGAGGCATCATAAATACCTAGGTATTATGCTCAGTAGTAGTTTTTCCTTCAAAGAGCATATTTGAAACGTGGTAGGTAAAGCGAATAGGATGCAAAGTTTAGCCAGCAGAATTTTAAGGGGATGCTCATGGAGGGTAAAAGAAACAGCGTACTTTTCCCTGATTCGACCTCTCCTTGAGTACTGCTGCGCGATTTGGGATCCCCACGAAGTAGGATTAACTTCCAGCCTTGAGATGGTTCAACGTAGGGCAGCTAGGTTTGTTAAGGGTGACTTCAGATTTGACAGCAGTGTTTCAGCTATGATAGAATCTCTCGGATGGAATTCGCTTAGTGATAGAAGACTAGATTACCGTAGGAAGCTTTTTAATAAATTTCTCACTACGGATCTCAGGGAGGAGGTTGTTGATATTGCCATCCCAGTTAGTACCGAACGTGATCTTCGGGACAAAACGAAGAAGCGTTACAGGGAGATAGTTGCCAGGACGGTTAGTTATTTTTGGTCATTCTTTCCGCGATGTATTAGAGAAGCGAACAGCAGTGCAGGTTAGATAGGTATATCGATGTTTTACACCCCCTGCCATGCGCTCTAGCGGTTTGCAGGGTTCAAATGTAAATGTAAATGTAGTTGCAATTTCTTTGTTTCCTAACTTTTAGATGTTTTGCACCTCTAAAACTAAAAGTAAAGAATCTGAAGTCCATGTTGCACATGGGGAAGCCAAGCTTTTACAGTGGGTGATGCATGGTGAGCATATCAAATTCCATACCACCTCATTGATTTTTCTACACCCATTATCTAATAGACATTATTATATCTATTATTAAAGGTATTATCAGGTATTAAGTCTATTCAAGTAGCTTCCCAGTATTTTTATGATGCTGCATCAACATCATAGCTCTCATAAGGAACCAAACCCAAGACTGCTTTTACTGAAGACAAATGCGCTATTTTGGGGATTAAAGTTCTAAGACTACCATTTTTAAATGTGATTTTTTTAAATATCACAATTAAATGAGCAAGACCAAAAAAAAAGGATCAAATACAGAATGAATGGAGTACAGCTAAATCAGAATATCTGAATGAAGATTAGAGAAAAGGCTTGAATTGGCTATTTTCTGAGAAAAAAGGATTGCAGTAACATCTTTAGTTTTGAAATGATGAAAGCTTTTCAGTGATTTGTCTGCAGTAATGTTTTGAAAAAATTGAATCATTCAAAAAAGTTTTTGAAATCTATATTAACTACTCAATATAATTTCCTTAGAACATTTACATAATTTGCATTTTCTTCTGTTATAGGAATGATTATTGTGATGTCATCTTAGATAAAAAAGGGCTCAAGAAATTTTATAATTACTAAGCAATTTATAGAAGTAATAGAGCCCTATTAAAGTTTTAAATTAAGATGAAAATACAGTAAACACTATAACAAAAATTAGAATTGATATTGAATAAATGAGTAACTTTTTGACTCACTTTCTTTGCCTTCCTTGATCGCCACCACATATCTAGATCTTTCTTTTAGACCAGAAATCAGTTCCTCTAGAAGTGCAGCAATGGTGCTTGCATTGGGAGTCAGGAAAATTTGATCTTCTCTATGCACAGTACTCAGGCATAATTTAGGAAATGCTAATGGATGTACTCCTGTAACTGCTTTTCTAATGAATGTTAAAATAAAGAACCATGTCATTATGAAAATCCCATCCATTTCTATATTATATTTTCAAAGTATGATTTACTTAATAAGCAAACATAATATTTATTATAGGTAAAAGTTAGATCCATAGGGTTCAAAAAAAGATAAAATATATGAGAAAAGAATGCAAAAGACTACATGACTTAAAACTAATTTATGTTTTAAAAATTAAGAATCATCATACTTATATACTTATTGTACAAATGTAACAAGTGTTATATATAAAAGATTCTGTAAGAACTTCCTTCCTTTGCCAAACTTTCTCTAACTCAAAATGCGGAATGAACAATTCATTTGCAGGACTTCTAACCAAATTGCTATACAAACTATATAACAACCTTTCACATGTTACGTAAATTATTTCTGGAAAGGAGAGTTCCAGCAAAACTTGCTCCTGCTCATCAACCACATAGAATCCAGTCCAATTAATAGCAATTATGATATTACTCTTGGATTGGTACTGTCCTGAAATAGAATAGAGAAGTTACATAGGATGTTTGATATGAATTATTTTATCTTTCTTTTACCACCTTCTTTCAAATTCTCTCTTGTAATTGTTTACCTTATAAATTTAGTTAAAATATTTTAAATGATATATTTACTAATACTTGAAGTGTCTGTAAGACTTCAACAGAATACAAGATAAAGAACTGAAATTTATGTATATTGAAATAATCAAAATAAGCATCA
>KZ308721.1:34415-88973 GCA_000376725.2 Ladona fulva
TTGGTCTATACCCTTTTTCAAATCAAAACGTCCCCTAGAAACTGTTTCCCTCTCACATCTTAATGTTCATAGAAATTAAATAATTGAACAAAAAATAACTACAGCTTCCAACAAATTGCTAGTTTATCTTTACATATGAAAGAAAGTACAAAAATATAAATATTTAAATATTCTCAGGAACAAACACCGCTGGAAATTTCCAGGATATGCATGTAAATGTGTATTTTGCTATTTTTAATATGTTTTGAGTGAAATTTTCTAGCCCCTGGACTATATGCAATTATGGATTTACTCCATGGCTCTCCTGACTCCCACATAGAGAGATCCTGGCTATGCCCTTGGTAGTAGTGTAATGAGGAATCTCATGGATGAAAGGAGTGTGAGTCAGTGAGAAAAGGAATGAATAGGTTGAAGATCATTTAACATATTGCATTTTACTAAGAAGAGTTCTGTTAAGAGCAACTTCTAATCAGACTATGTGGACTTCATGATAAGTACCCATGTTTAGCGACTGATGGCACCACTGACACAAAATGTGTATGCCATAATTTAACACCATCTTTAGATATATGACTGTCAAAATTTCAGACAGATTAATCGAGTAGTTTTGTTTTGATAGCTGTTGAAAGTAGTCAAGTTCGTGTTTGCTTGCCACCATGGAGAAAGAGCAATATGGATCAGTGATTTGATTTCTTTTTTTGGATGGGAAGACATGTGAGGAAATCAAGATGAAGTTGCATGCTGTTTATAAGGAGCATGCACCTTCAATGACTACCATCAGATATTGGTTTAATGAATTCAAGCATGGCCAAACATCTGTTTTTGTTGAAGAGTGCCCAGGTTGTTTGGTTGAGGTGACTACGGAGGATATGGTTAACAAAGTCCATGATATCGTGATTTATTGGACCGATTTGATGCTGAATTGAGGAAAAAACTGCCCCATTTGGTGAAGAAAAAAGTGCTCTTCCATCATGACAATGCACCAGCTCACTCATCTGTAATCGCCACAGCAAAACTGGTTGAATTAAGGTACGAATTGCTACCTCATCCACCCTATTCTCCAGATTTGGCCCCATGCAATTTCTTTTTGTTTGCAAATATGAAAAAATGGCTTGGGAGAAAGCGATTCACGTCAAACAAGGAAGTCATCGCCACAACAGAGGCCTATTTTGGATAGCTTGAAAAAGTTAGAACATTGCTGGACTAAATGTGTTGAGTTGAAGGGAGACTATATTGAGAAATAGATTTAAAAGAAGTTAAAAAAATGCGTTTTCTTGCTTAACACAGGTACTTATCATGCATCCCTTGTAATTATCCACTGTCAACTGATGTTGCTTCAGTTTTTCCTTAGTATTTTTGTTTGTAGATTTGGTAAATACCTTTCCACACCTATATTCTCCATGTTTCACTCCTCTGACCACCTGCTGGTAGATCAAGTCAGTGGCAACTTGGTCAATGGTTGGGTCATGCCAGGGTGCAAAGATTTCCTTACGGAAGAATATTCTCCATGGAGCATTTCTTTCTTGAGCACCTTGCTCCTTGGCATACTGTTCACACTGTGAGATTGCATCCATTACATGTTCACTTCCACAACCAAGAGATGACACCTAAAAAATTAAAATGAAAATGGTTTAACCTTTTGTTTCAATGAAGAAGAATGGGACATTGAATATGTGATGAAATATCAATCCTAGTATGAAAGGTTGAAATACTCACCTTGTCAAAGAGAGTAATAAAAAGTGAGAAGCCAAAACTGTCTTTGAGCTTGATCTCCTTGCATAATTGGGTGCAAATTTCATTCGCTGATGAAGCTGAATCAGCACGGACAGTCTTGGTTTGACCATCCATGAAGGTTACAGCTAGTAGAATTGGTTTCTTTGATTTGGTAGCCTTTAAATGAAAACAATAAGGGTGATGGTGTGAAATACTGACCAAGAACACTAAACATGTAAATTATTATGACTTTTAAAAAATCAACTTTATTTTTATCACCAATCTCTGTTGCAGATAATAACACTTTGATTACATGAAAAGTTTGAATGATTTTATCATCAGTTTGTGATATTATTCATGTTTGCTTAAGGGTCAGCATGTTTCATTCTTCTCTTACATACTAATACTATTGCATGCTTTCTTATTCTTTTTTTCGTAAAATACGTAAACGTAAAATACGTTTACGTAAAATTGACTATGATCAAGAAATAGTTACCTGAAAACTAATAAAGCAGGGTAAAACCTGTCACCTTGTAATTAAATTTAAGTGTTAATCCTCATTAATGATTACTATAAAATATTTTAATCATAAACAAAAATGTCCTGATTTTCATTAATATTTTACATCTACTTTGGTTGAATGTAAATTGAAACCTCAAACTAATTCTCAACAAACTTCTCTCCTAAGGAATTAAAAGATTGAAACTGAATACTTCCAAATTACATTGGTAAGTTACCAACAACAGACATACCTGCAATTCTAAATAACTTGGAGGCTGAGACCTAGTGCCATTTTTGAAGGTGCGCATTAGCCGATTGTGGCAGTAAGGAGCATAACCAGGAGGACCTTCTTGAATGAAGTTCCGTAGGTATTTCACAAAGAGTTCAGATGGAGCGAAGCAACCGACACATAGGGATAACAATATCCACCCTCTGGCATGTGAGGTTTTTGATGGATTGTTGGTAAGCTGCTTACAGATTTGGCAGTAGATTTCATCTCTAAATTTGATAAAGAAATAAATTCAAATCAGCAACAAATAAATTTCAGTAATTAAAAATACATCTACATCTACATTAATACTCTGTGAGCCGCCTTTTGGCATGTGGCAGGGGGTGTAAACATGAAATGTTTGAGTTACCTCTTTAGCTTATTGTCATTGAGTAGTGTTCGCAGAAAGAATGAGTCTCTAAAACGACTTGTCCTCGCATCTATTTCTCTTATTTTATTCTCATTGTCAGATTGGCCAAAGTAGCAGGGGGGTTGCATAATACCATTAATTTCTTCTGAAATGCACATACTCTTTCTGAATTTAGCAAGTAATCGCAGCCTAGCTTCTAATCTCCTTTCTTTCAAGGATTCCTAACCTGCATCTGAGAGGATTTGCGTAACACTTGCTTTACTATCATAGCACTTTTTAACAAATCATATCACCTTGTGCTGTGTTTCCTCGAGTTCATGAGTATTTATTTAACTGCTGGGTCCCATATACTCACCTCATATTCCAGATGGGGCCAACTAAGGTGAAATAACATTGCTCTCTAACCTATTCATCACATCTACCTAGAATGCGCTCTATGAAACTGAGCATTTTAGTTGCTTTACTGCATGTTTTTTTGAATATGTGTGCTCCAATATAAATTATAATAAATAATTAATTTAGTAATAAGGTGTACAAATGGGACAATTATTTGGATGACATCAGACAGTATTAATTTTAGAAGCATCTAACAATCACAACAACTGTTATTCATTCACTTTTTTCAGCTGAATTTGCAAGCTTTTAATTCAAGGGGCTCTCAGAACCCANATGTGAATGGCAAAAAAATAAGTTGGGATTGTACTGATTGAAAATTCTTAAAGGAAATATAAAGGGATTTGCTTAGTATTTAAAGGATATTGCTGATTTCTAATGGTATAATTTAAAAAAAAGCTAATTTAAAGGTATGACAGCAACAATGTATCTTTTTCTAGAGACATATAAAGCTGAAATCTTAATAAGATATCATAAATAAATCAAGACATTTCCTAAATGAACCTTAATCATTTCTGAGAGAAACTCTTGAAGTACACCAACTATAGTTGGCCAAGTAATCCTCTTATGGCATGATCCTATAAGAGAATTACTTGGCAAGTAAGCAATGGGTGACTAAAAACCTTCAATTATGAAATACAAATAGAATATAGAAGTATCATATTAACTCCAAGTAAATAGATCAGGTAGGTGTTACAAATATACAGAAAGAGAAATGGTGTGTCAGTACTTTAACAAAAGAAACAGATCATAAAACTCCTTACACTATATAAATAAATCATATAAGGGATGGTGAACCTTTTGTGGCAAGAATACTGTATTTGATAACTATAAGAGACTTTGTTGCCAAACCATAATGTGAAAGGTAAAACTATCTATTATATAATTTCAACAACAGGATGAATATGTGATAATTATATGAATATGTGAAAGTTTATGTGAAAATTCATTTGTTATCATCAGTTATGGAAATAATCCACATTTATATTCTCTTGGGCTTTATTTTTAAGTGAAGAATACATAAATAGGATAGTGAAGTAACTAAAGCCATTTAGCAGTTACAAAATATCTCAATGACCTGTCATAATATACCAAATATCTCTCTGCAGCAGACACATAAATCAGGATTAGCCAGACCTCCTCTATAATTAAATGAATCGTTATCAGTCAATAATAAAATCCTAAGGCCAATTTCTTAAATAATTATAAGTAGTATTTAAGAGATAGAACATCACCTGAGTTGCTCTCTTAAAATTCCATGACCAATGATGAAATGAAGCTTTTCTAAATTGGAGGTAGGGCGGGATTGAAGCCAATTGTGATAGCTGTCAGTTGCATATTCATCATTTAACAGTCCTCTTCTTACATCTTCGCCAAGTTTGTTCTTGCGTTTCAAAGTGAGGGAAACCAGTTTCTTTCTTTCTTGAGTACTCATAGTCTTAAGTTCCTCATCTTCAGGTATCTGTGATGAATTTTAAATTCACTTACAATCGAGTATATATGAATAAGAATCTATCAAAAATGGAAACCACTTCGGCTAAGAGCAACTAAAAATAGAATTTTTTTCAATTAATAAGAAAAGACAATGGAAGTATGAATATTCTGTTTCTAAATAGAGTATATTTGTTAATGAAGAATGCTACTTTTTAATTTTAATGCACTAAATAGAGTTTTTGAACTTTTCTGCTTAAACAAAGTTTAAGTTTTTCAAGATACTTTTTATGAGGACTAGAGATGATTTAGAAATTCTGTTTTATGTAGATACCATGAAAAAGATGAATCAAATTTAAATGATGGTAAATAAATCAGTTTAATTACCAAATCAAGTAAAAAAAGTAGGTTAACAGCACTGGTATATTCTGAGGATTTAGAACTTAAAAGTCTATTAGCAAAATATAAAATGAATGAAAATAATCTGAAAATCTTTTTACATCTTCACCAGCTATGTACTATTTATCTGTTTAATAATTAAGAAATGTAAGGGATAACATTTGAAAGCTAATACTAAGGCAAGTGAAAACAGGTGCCTATCCTTTGGAGGTAGGAGTAAATGATAACTTTTATTCTTATGTCAAAGTTCCATGAAGACGATCCTTACACAGGAAGGAAATTTTTTGATGATGAAGAAATACTAAGACAGAGAATATGCTGGTTACCTATACTAAACAATGAACATTATTATTTCATTTTTAGTTGCAACAAACATGAATAGATGACTAGAAAAGAATTCGAAATTGCACAGAATTTATTCACAATGCTTTTTATGGATTTAAATAAAATGATTTTTACAATAATAATTACTGCATATATATGTTTTTGTGTATAGTTATAAAATCACTGAGCTTGGCTAATTATTTATGCTATTGATAATCTTTCTAATAAATATTGATGTGATAAACAGTTCTAAAATTAAGTTTTGTTTTGGAAAAGGAAAAACCAGAGTGAAAGCAAAAGGTGAATAAATCTTTTGGTTAACGTATGTAGCAAAAGAATTCATATACAGTGTGAAGGAAGAACACAGAAAAGCAAAATCTAGTTTTTTTCAAATGTTAGTCATGTCCTTAAGCAAATTTATAGCAAAAAAATGGCTTTTTAACATTCAATGAATTTTTGTCACTAAATCATGAAAAATAACAATGATTAGGATGATAAATCATGCATATTGACTTCAAACAAAGTCAAATGTGGTCATGATCAAATAAAGATCCTCATAATCTTAGCTTTACCGCATCTTCATGTCCATTTATTGTGGTCAAAAGATTGTTGTTGGCCTGTCCCCAGTTTCTGCCAAGGGTTGTAGACACTCTTGTCATCACTGAAGTGCTGTCACGGTCTGTTACTGTATAACGTGGCTCAGGCATGTCCCCCATGAAACGTAATATGGTGATCCAAAGAGCCTGGGCTGCCTGGAAAGATACACTTAGGATTGATAATCTTGTTTTATTAATCCTTTTAAATTAAGAAATTTTTAATTTGTCAGTAAAAAAGTAGTTTTCACAATTTTAGCACATTTTCAACATCTTTTGTAATTTCTAATCACTGCATACACAATGAATATAACATAAATTAATATGTAAAATATATTAATTCATGTTAGTGACTGAATTAATGATGTTTATCACAGGTGATCATTATTTTTGCACAGTTGATATTTGACTCATTCATACTCCAGTTAAAAAATGTCCTGACTTGGGAAAATAATATACTATAATGCTTCTTCTAGCTTATTATATTTCTTCCTTTAGCAGTAATATATGTACCTTGTTCATGATCAAATTTTAAATTTAAAACTATTAACAAAACTGACATTCAAGGAACATAATGACAGGATTTGTGTGATTGTAACTTAAAGGTGTAGGCATCTTTCATACCCTCTTTCTCTCAAGACTTTTCCATCTCTTTGAACATAGTATTACCAATAAAATATTTTGGAAACGGGAAAGTTTTGTAATTCAAAAACTTTCTTAAGGAAAACAAAGGGAAGAAATAGGGTCACTAACCAGATGGTCACCAGGATTAGAGAGCTGCAGAAGTGGATGTTTCAGTTGCCTCCTAGAATACATGTGATTAATGTTGCTTTCAAAATAAGCAGATGCAAATTTCTGGAAGTTGAATTCACTGAGGTCTTCAAATTTCGATTCCTCTTGGGGTAGGTCAATGAATTCCTTTTGGTTAGGACCTGACTGTCCTAGATGCTGAAAATGATGTTTCATTAATACTAAATAAATTATTCTAAAAATTCTTGAAACATATTCTCCTAATTTAGAATTATTCTATCCAGATAAGATCATGAATCATTTCATAATTCATAGCCTTAAACATTGTTCTTAATTCCACCTAGAATGAGGCAATAATCTTTTGGCAGAGTGGGTTGCAAAACTACCTGAAGAATCCCAGTGTGTTTTTCCCTTCTCAAATTAGGCTTTCAACTTTCTTATAACTCAGAATGGACACAATTTTCTCTCTAAATATAGAGTTAAGAATTAAACTTGGTTTTACCATTTCTTTTAGATTTCAGTATTATATAGAAACCTGCAATGATCTGAATGCAGAGTTGTTTAAAATTACATTTAATGGCATTAAATACTAATAAGACTTGTATTTTATGCAAATACAAAGAAAGAATATGCTACATTGTTATGTTTTCTGTAATACTTTCCAGCTGAATGGCTTGAGGAAATGCATGGAAGAATAACATGAAGCAATCAGAAATCTGAACTCTCGTTACAGCACCCCAATCTGAAGTTTAGAGTTGGTATTATAATTGTCACATTAGAATCCCTTTATATTATATATTCAACATACAATTAGATCCAAAACAAATTGACAATTCTCCACTTTAAATTAAAAAAATTTTTTTACATGACTTGAGTTTCTCATTTTAAACTTTCACATCAAAGTTATGGTGTAATCAGGGGTACAATGCCAATTTTAATAGTGTTCGAGCTATGGTGGGCATTACAAAAGCCTTTAATTTCCTATATTTTTTTATGAATTCCAAATGATTAAATGTTTTGTTTCGATTCACTGTTTATCATAAAACATAAAGAAAAAAAAGAGCAATGATATATGTATTCATCAATTTAAGAGTTTTCTGCCACAACCAACCAGCACTCTCAAGCCTTCATCTCCCATTGCCCTCTTCCTCTCCCCCTTTCATAACCTACTTGCAGAGAGGTTGGAGGGGTCTCAAACAAGTTTGAGAGTCAGAGAAGATACAGGAAAATTTAAACATACTATGTCTAACTTCAAACATCTGGACACCTGTGTACAGAAATCCTAAATAGATGAATGAGCTGAGCTAACCTGGAATATAGATGGACCACTGTCAATCGGAACATCTTGACCAACACCTCCTTCACCTTCTGAATGAGTAGTGGTAATACCTGGACTGGATACCCTCAGGAAGTCAAACACATCATCAACCAACCGATTCTCATCTACAGGTCCACTAGGTTTCCAAACCTTATCACGTGTCATTATTCCAACCTTATGTTCCTTCCTCCAAGCTTCCTCTGCCTCTTCTTCCCATGTGTTTTCAAATTCTGCCATTTTAACCTAAAAGTATCAATTGCATACTAGTGAAACACAAAATAAGCTTCAACCAAATGCCACCTCCCAAACTTATATATGATCTAACTTGTGATAACTTGACATTTGTTAAACCCTCCCTACATTAAATATTTTGCTTTGCTAAAATGTATTTATATTGAAAAAATTTCATGTTCATAGCACTATATTTAAATTTATTTGGCATGATGCAAACCAACACTGTTACAAACAATTTCTGTCTGGCAATCTCTATTCAACTTAAAAGTTGGAGAGACTTTCAATCAGTTTCAATTCAATTTACCTTACATCAACTGTCAGCCATTAATTAATTCCTATCATAAGCATATAAATTAAATTCATTATTCTTAAAATTTAATTTTACATGTAATTAATACTGCATATTATGAGACAAATGCTGAAGAATATGGCTAAAATTCAAGAATAAAAAATTATTGCTAATTTACCTTACATCCACCAAAAAAGATGGACAGAATTGGAAGCAATGAAAAATGAAAAATTTATTGCATTATTTCAGATTTTATAACTGGTATCTTCTTTTTAAATTTATGAAAATTGAGACAGTGTCTTCAGATTCGTACTGCATACTTTTAGGGGAAATTAATTATACACGTCTTTCATATTTATTGAAAAAGAAAATGTTGTCTAACGTGGAACATATGAGAAAGAGTTGGGATTAGAAGTACAAGATTTCAATGTATAAGAAAATCTTTTTTGTATCTTTGCAGGGTTCTACAGAGTAAGAGTTGGGCCAATGAAAAAGTGATAGAAAATTGAGAATTGGCAAATAAGCAAACAAAAATATCTATTGAATATATATGAAGGGATCTATCATCAAGAATAAAGAAAATAAGTTTAAGTAGGGAATATCAGAATGGTACACTCCTGGACGAAAGGAACGCAACAGTTGCGCAGCGCCATACCTTTCAGAATTCCAAAGCTCTTGGTCTGAGCAAGAGCTAGGGATATGTGACAACAGCGTGACTGCTAAGTTCGGAGGGGTGGGGAGAAGGCGGTAAAGGCGGCGGATCTGGTGGTAAAAATGAACCTCGGTGCCTCGGTCGGTATCTCTGCCTGTTTANAAAATTGAGAATTGGCAAATAAGCAAACAAAAATATCTATTGAATATATATGAAGGGATCTATCATCAAGAATAAAGAAAATAAGTTTAAGTAGGGAATATCAGAATGGTACAAATGAACCAATAAAGGAATCATATCATGATATTCAGAATGACTACTTATTATTGAAATATCAATTTTTAAATGTAATTTGATATAAGATATTTTAAATATATGTTACTCAGATATAATTTATTAAAGGACAAAATCTACCATACATATGTTGTTTAACTTTTGATTGGTTCATGTACATACCAAACTGACCAAACAGACCCAAACCATGAGAAAAAATTATAATATTTTCTCCCCTTAAGTAAATGCATGTTTCTTTTAAGGAAGAGAAATAATGTGAATAATTTAGTATCTTTTCAACAGAAAGAAGCTAATATATAAACATTTACCTAATTTACTCTAATGAAAATACACAAAAAATTTATGTAATCCATAATCAATGGAATAGTTTCAAAAGCAAGCATGATCTAACTCAACTGCAAAAACTATTCCTTTTGAGATCGCTATTTTTAGGCTTGATATCTAATTACTACTCCCAATTTTATAATAATATGTAGACAAATGTAGTGCAAAGTTAATTAATAATTTAGCTTATTACAACTAATAGTTAAGTATATTATTATTGGGCAAAAGAAGTTATTATTTTATTAATTTTCAACATCAAATTAATCTACTATAATAATCAACACAGTACACAGTAAAACCTGATTAAGATGCTTTTGAGGGGGCTGAGTAAAAAACTGCAAAATAACCTGGATAGTGTTTTAAACAGGTTGTAATAAAATGACTTGAGGCTTTCCTGGTGGATAGCTTGGGTAAAAAGCTCTCGGGTTATCATCCAGGTGAATTCCGGTAACCATGTCGCCAACGTTTTGACGGCCAACTCTGCCATCTTCCTCAGGGCTGCTGAGATGCCGTTTGAATTTCCAGTCCAGTAAATTTACTGGCCTGGAAATTCTCCTCTCATCACCATTTCCTTCACCTCCTGGTAACTTACTCCAACTTTTATATCATCTAACAACTTTTGTTACTGTCTTCCCCTCTGCTTTTTCCCTTGTAGTCTATCCTATGTAAAATTTTTTAGCAACCCCTCTCCTCTCAATATTTAACCTACCCATTTCTTTTATCGAAGTTTAATTACTTATATTAAAACCCTCTCCTCCCCAACCATCTCCAGTACCTCAGTGTTAGTTTTCTACCAACCCAACTTACCCTTTCCATTCTATGCGATACCCAGATCTCAAAAGCCTCTAATCTTTTGATGTTGTCCTTTTGTAAGATCCACGTTTCACACCCATACAGCAAAACACTACAAACCAAGGGTATTACCAATCATTTTGTGATCTCAAGACCTTTAGTAATCAGTTTCCTTCACTTCATGACAGCAAAATAAGCGAGTAAATCTCATTAGTTTAGTTTTTCTCACATTTACATATTTTCATTCCAAATTCCCTTGCTTTATCATTTAGTGCATTAACTAGTATTTGTAAACCCCTGTCAGAATTGTATGCAATAGCTTTATCGTCTATAATACTGAATTTAATACTTCACCAATTTTCACTCCCTTGTCTATTCCTTCCAGAGTTTCATTCACCATTTCCTCTGCATATATTTTAAAAAGGGATGGTAACTCAAACCTATTACAATTGGCACATCATATTCATGAGATAAGTGGTCGAGGTTGTCTCTCCTTACCTTTCTTAACAGTGTTTTTAACTTGACACCATCAATTGTAATGGCCCACTTGGGTATGTAAAAATTACTATTTATTTGACAAGAATACTTAGAATTCCTTCATTTATTTATCCTTTAAATCATGAACACTTTACCTCAAAATTTTGCTCAGCAATACTCTTGTAATTCTTCTTTCCTTCTTTCTTCATTTTTGCCTCTTCCTCCCTCCTCATACTCAGAATTTCATGATGTTTCTTTCTCCTCCACTGTAATGTCAATTGCAAAAAATTAATCAAATCATGCCTAAATGTTGTTCACCAATAGAAAGATACAGCTTAAGTATCCTTAAACTGAAATGCTTGGGATCAAGGTTATTTTCACACTTTGTGATTTTCCAGTTTGGAATACATGATTTGGTCAAATTTAAGAGAATCGAGACAAAATCAGACATTCAAAGAAATTACTTTTTATTTGAAATTTAAAAAAATACGAATAAAAATGTAACAAGGAAAGAATGTAAAAGTATATTTATTTATCAAATGTGGCTAATGGACTAAGAACTGAATCATCTAGGATTATAGGTCTCCTAGACCTCTAGGTAAATATTTCCTTTAGTGTCATTTGCCTCATTACAGAAAGTGTTTTCCATTAAAAGTCTTTCTTTCATCTTATATATTGGAAATGGTGTTACAGCTGATTTTAACATTATCCAAATATATTTAATAATGGTACTGAAAAGTGAACTAAAACAATGCTATAACTTTCAGAATATTTCTGATATTTGACTTTTGACTTGGGAATCTTTACCTTTACTGGCTTTTACCTCCTACCTTTGCTTTAAAGAGTAGCTTCTGAGCAATCATGCTTCTTGCTAAGGCTTGTATCTTGATAACAGCCTTTCTTTTCAGACGAACTTCTAGTCGTATGAGGTAACCTCGGCAGTAAGCCTAAAAAGAATCATCAAGAAATGTTTTTAGTCAAAGAGAAGGGACAAATATAACATATAAATTAAGAATAATATATGAAGAACAAATGTGTATCACTATTTTAACGAATTTCAATTGATATAAGGCAATGCTATTGTACTCGTATAACACTTTTCCTAAGATGTTTAATGGAATATATTATCATAATATTTTAACAAAAATCTTTGAATTTTATCAGTTTCTGCAAAGAGATAACTTTAACATGAAAATGTGATACTTTATTGGATGCTTGAGTCCTGTGGTTTGTGCCTTAACTATGTAAGATAGTAGATTACAATTTGAATTACTAAGAGAAAATAATTACGAAGATTTAAGAATCAATTTCTAAGTGTATTTAAATGATGCCTTTAAACATAAGTGGCAGATTTACCTGTAGATTAATCATCCTCCTGCGCATAGTATGGAATTGATATGTGAGAGCACGAGACTGAATGGATGCAGCAAGCCTGAGGAATCCTAGTTTCCTAGCCAAATAAGCCTTTCTTGGTTTACGACCACGCCAATACTTTTGCAGAACCAAAGCAGCAGCACGAAGCATGAGAAATCTGTGAGGATAAGACTCCTTTTAGGTCATGGACACAACTATATTTATATATATATGGTAAACATGTCCCTTTTCTGTTTCACTGGCTGGTCAGAAGTTACAATAATAATCAGAGAAAGTGACTCTATGACCAGTTAACTCAAAAATTAGAAATATCTTGTTAAGATGTGAAACAGTAAAAAACTGAAGAAACAGGTAGAAGAGTGCTTCCATCCCCTGACACATGGCAAGAGATAGTTTGTAAATACATACTATATTGTTACAAATAAAAATGTAAAGGGTAGAGGGTTAGCTGAAGTAAAGAAGATAAGATGAATTGAAAACTTTGGCAAGCGAGATAGTAAATGTAAAAAGTAAATGGAAAGTAAAGGATTGAAAAAATAGAAATTAGAAATAAAAATTCTGAGGACAACCTATAGATGGGTATATATAGTAGTCCTTCACTATATGTAAAGAAAATAATATATTCGTGGTATACTTCTACTATTTAAAACTACAAGAGGAAAATTGTAAACATTAAATTCCCCTTCTTATTGGTTATTCTTTCCCAAAAGGTTCTGAAAGGAAAACTTTCTTTGTAGGAATGCACTCATTGAAAAAAGTACTTTATGCAATTCATTCATATAAAGTTATATCATCAAAGTAGGTGTGGTAGTTGTGAGAAATACATATATACAGTTAGAAATTTACTTCAATTAATAGGAAGCTGAATGTTGTACAGTAACCTTTATAACTATACTTATTACTATAATTTGATCATGATGTTTTTTTTGGTAAAGACACATGCTGTAAAATAACACCTTTACCCAGAAAAATAGATAACAATGTAAGGTTCAACAAACCTTCTTCTACATAGCCATCCACGAACACATCTCTGAATTATGAGAACTTTCTTGGAAAGAGATTGATCTCTCAATTGCTCCAAATACAGATCATGAGCATCCTTCAGAAATACTTTAGTATGTCCAAGCTGGTAGTCTGAGCCTTTGGGCAATACAGTTGAGAGAATCCTCTGAGAGGCTGCATGATTGTCACCCTGTAGATATGAGAAATAAATTTTGAGAAAAGCATCCACTTTATCTTTCCTTGAAACCTTCTCTAGAATCACCATCAGTTAAAATAACTTTTTGGATGACAATCCTAATTTTGATAGTTTCAATAAACAATTTGAAAAATCAAAAAATTTAAAAATTAGCACATTTATGATAAAAAACAGATAAATAAATTCCTTAATCAAAATCTAAGCAACATTAGGAACAATTCTTGACATTTGAGGAATGACTCAATTGCCCAACCTCTTGTTCTTTTATCTGGATAAAGAGGGCTATGAAGGCTTACAAAAGAAGGTTGAATTTTTGGAAAGAGGTATATGGAGAAAATCTCAAAATTAAAAGATTGAATTTCAACCTTACTGAAAAATAGTAAACAATTTGGTTGTAGAAGGGCAAGAGGAAAATGTATGCAAACAGGAACTAGGGAAAAGGAGTATCAGTTGAGAGCTCATTAAAATTATACACAAATATGAGCTTCATTATGAGTATATATAACAGAATAAATGTAAAAGAAAAAATCTAGATAAAATGTTTAAAAGTACCATATTTATTGGCATATAAAATGTACTTTTCTTTCTAAACATTTAATTTCACCCTATGAAATTCTGCCAACATGTTATGCCTGCATACTAATTCTTTTAAATCAATTGAATGAAACTCATTTTACCTATCATATTTTGTTTCAGTATTTTTTATTAAATCTTCTTTTGAAAAGCTATATAATTGCTTCCAGTGCTAATACATGTGTGTATTGAGTAATCTAAAAAATTTTGGAGATCCAATTCTTACTTATTTCTTTTTTATAAAATTTCCTTCCTGAAATTATACTGTGAGTGATGTACACTAATAAATACTAATTTACTTAAAATCTATTCCGGAAAAGCAACAACATGACCAATCATTCGGTAGCAAAAAAAATTACAACTAATTTTCTTTTAACAACAAGAGTGTCCTTGATGCTATACAGAATTCTATCAATGCCCTACCTTATTATTTCAGTCTGTAAGTGAAGCCTTTAAATGATTTTCTCTGCCTTTAAATCTGATTATTAAAGAATATTTTGGTATTAAAATAGAGAATTGGAAGGAAGAAGTAATGGATTGAGAGGCTTACAAATGCAGAAGATAATACTTCTTTAGTAAGCTTCCTTCTGGCTTGTACATATTTCAAACATTTGATATGATCGGTTTAACCTCTGATTTCCCACACACACACATCATCTACTGAGAAGGGCCTTTTAATTTACTTATGTAATGTTTTAGTATAAGAATCTATGTAAATAAAACCAATATGAAACATTATTAGTAAATTATCAAAGCAAAAGCCATCAAAATCAACCATGGAGATAAGTTAAAAACTATTTATGAATTATAAGCTTAGGAAACAACTTCTAATAGTTGCTTACAAGTATTTAAGCAATATTTTTATTTCAAATCAATACCTTTGAAGATGAAGGGGCAGGTTTTACAAGCACTCTGTATCTGTCCACAAAGTCCACAAATGTATGCCGTATAGGATATCCAGCTCGTCTAATCCTTATAGTTTCCATCATTCCAGAATACCTCAACTGTCTGCAGCACAATGATCTATCAAACATCTGCAAAAGTTACATGACTTAATTAATCAGTTTCAATTCAAAGCAAAGAATAACCATAGTTCCAAAACTTAATTTCAATAGTATACTGTTATTCTAATAATAGTTTCAATAGTAACTTAATTTAATAATATACTGAAATTTCATAATACATAATAAATTGACATAAAATTNAAACCTGTTGGTGTTAAAGTTTTCAAACCCAAAAATATCCAAGACTCCAATAGCATTCTGAGATGAAAGTTTTGGTTTATAAATAGCATTGTTTATCTTGCTCACAATCAAAATGAAAAGTCTGCCATAAATTCCCTTCACAAAAGCATCTCTTACATCAGCTGATTGCTCCTTTGACAGTCTTGATACCTGCATGCATAATCAAAACCAGCTTATCAGTCAATACCTATTTATGTGCTAGAAGCACAGCATTGTTCAAAAATGAAAAACATACTCTCCATGATAACAATAAATTAATAAATAAAGAATAAAAATTCATCCTTCTAAATATATAATAAGACTGCTAAAAATGCAATAACAACATTTTATAATAATAAGTGGGAGACCTGGGTTCGAGTCCCAGTTGTGTCGCTATTTTTCACACTTGTTATTCCTTTAATAATGATAACAATAACTCTCATACTTCATTTGCATATTTCAAATTAATAAATTTACACAGTTCATCAATTCATTTAATAGTTACCTTCACATTTCATGAACTCCATGACAAACTGGAATTAAATCAAATGGAGGCCTATATATTTCTTCATTGAAGCTTGGTGTTTAAAATAAAATAACTGATACTTTTATTATGAATTGTGTGCTTAGAGTTCTAGATGAATTACCTTAATTAAAGAACCATCACTTCTGTATATAGTTATCCATAAATTGTCCTTTATATCCAGTATTTCAATGAAGAAATATAAAGTCAACTTATGCTCAAGAGAGGTACCAATAGTTGGTTAAACAAAATAAATTATTTGATGAGTGAGATAAACTTTTAAAAATCTCTTTTACAGATTTTAACAAATGATGAATAAAAACAGTCAGCCAAAGAATAGAAAACAGCTTAAAAACCACCATAATTTTAACCCTTTCGCTGCAACAATCAACTAAAGTTGATTTAACATACATAGTCCTAAAGCTGCATTCGAATCCAAAAATGCAGCAAAAGGGCTAAAGAAAATTAACCAACTTACAAAATATCAACTTAAAGAAAAATTTCAGAGAATAACCTGTACATGAGTGCAATTGGTACATGCATAAATTTTCATACAGGGAGTGTTACATTTCACTACTCTTTTAGCTGTAACTTCTCACTTACATTGGATTTCTTTGCTTCATTTGGCTTGATGCAGCGAACAAAAAATGGCTGGCATGCATTCAAAGTCTTCATAAGTTGATCCAAAGACTTTCGAAATTGAAAGGAAAGCGTAGGATTCCTCCTCTTTGAGTCCAGAGTGTTTCTCATACTCATATTCATTATTCCGCCTGAATCGCCTCCTACACCATCTTCAGCAAAGAGGAGCTGAAGAAAACTATTGTTTGATATGTGTACCAACTGCATGAGATCCAAGCTGAATGTGTCTCTGTTCTTCTCTAGGAAACCTAAGATGTCAAACCAACAAATCTTCCTTTAGAAAATGATACTAACATTTTTATCATAGTCAATCCAGGAAGACCAAGTTGACAGTAGAATTGTGATTAATATTCAATGAAGTTTTTTATTCTTTCTATACATTCAGATCTGTATATATATATATTATTTTTTTCTGGTAGTAAATGTTTATGATTTATTACCTCTAATATCATAAAAAACTACCCCAGCAAAGTGACTGAGTCCAAAGGATGTTGTTGTGTCCGATTTTGGCTTGAGGTAATTTTTGTTTGCATGGTTTGCACTGTTGATTTTGGCGAGCATGGTCTGGTCGGTACCCTGAAATTGAAGAAGGATATTTGAATGTCCAATTCAAAATCATCCTTAAATTAATTTTGATAATTACACATATTTTTTTATCATTTTATTAAGTATAGTAATTTTTTGCAATGATACATCATATTTAAACCAAAATTGCGTAGAAATATTGGTGTTTTTGAAAACACCCAACTAGAATATAGCTGGAATTGATATGTACTTGAATGACATAGATTTTGAAGAAGGTCATGGGATCCAAGTGTGGTGAACTTCAATCTAACGGAGCATTTCTGAAACTTATGGGAATCTGGTATTTATTAGTTTAGGCCTAGCATTTACTGCTCTTATTTTTTTATGATAGGATGGTCTTTTCAGGGAATGACCTTGTAGCTTACTTACTTTAGGAAACTTGGATTCCTCATCTATGAGAGACATGATGTTCAAAGACTGCTGACCAATTAGATCTAGGATATCCTGATTGTCAATAAATGTCATATGAGTCCAACTGATACCTTCCCGCTTGTACTCTTCTTGCTCTATTTTGAAAATGTGGTGTACAAAAAACTGCTGCAGATTTTCATTTGCATAATTTATGCAAAACTGCTCAAAGCTGAAAATAAAATTCAATTTTTGTAATTTTTACAATAAATAAAATATTTTTGCTAAAATATGTGGACAGTGAAAGACCAAACTGTTTCATTTACACAATAATTTGCACAATATCAACTGAAAGGTGGTTAACAAATAGTAATACATGAAAAATTGAAAAATAAATTTTTATTAATTGGCAGCTGAAATTTTCTGTGCCATAGCTATAGTCAGATAAGAAAAATAATTCAAAGAAAGAAATTTATTAAGCCATTAAAATGTTTTACAAATAAAACAAATTATCCAATAATTTTTTAATAACTTCAGGAATTACTTTATAGAACTCACCACATTAATATTACTCAAAAGAATTTGAAGTAACTTGGAAATAAATTGTCAAAATGAAATTTGTTTAAATTTCCATCCACAAACCTGTTGGTGTTAAAGTTTTCAAACCCAAAAATATCCAAGACTCCAATAGCATTCTGAGATGAAAGTTTTGGTTTATAAATAGCATTGTTTATCTTGCTCACAATCAAAATGAAAAGTCTGCCATAAATTCCCTTCACAAAAGCATCTCTTACATCAGCTGATTGCTCCTTTGACAGTCTTGATACCTGCATGCATAATCAAAACCAGCTTATCAGTCAATACCTATTTATGTGCTAGAAGCACAGCATTGTTCAAAAATGAAAAACATACTCTCCATGATAACAATAAATTAATAAATAAAGAATAAAAATTCATCCTTCTAAACTACTTCATTCAGTAGTACCTTCTCTCTACCAAGGTTTTGAGTAAAAAGCATAATCAATCTCAAAAGATTATGTTATTTTGAGTATTGTTTTGAAAATGAATCAATCAATTCAGTTAACTTCTCCAGTGAGTTATTATGCAGATTTTATGGTTTCTGTACAATATCACATTTACTTTGCAAATTTTTCCAGACCCCTATTCTTTGTGTATTTTCTATTAGAATGATAACATTTTTTTCTCTATTATATCACAAATCTCATTGCTCAGGAATTGATTTTGTTTCCATTTGAACCTCTGATCATACTTTTCAATGTTCTATTATTGCAGTTTTGTAATATCATTTAATTTACTCAAAAGGGGAGCTGATTTGGACATAACAGTAATGGGGATTATGCACCAGCATGATGCAAGAAAAAGTTGGGTATGAACACTGATTATAATCTGTCCATTGAACAGAGACGTCAATTATCTTTAGAAATTTCACACACATCACATTTGAAGAAATTTTTCATACCTTTTCAGTTTTATTTAAATTATACCAACATTTTATGGACAGTATTCTACTTACCACTGCCTCTCCTTGGGCAAATATTGTTTTCATAGTCAAAGCATCAATTAGCGGCTGTTCTCCAACACCGAGGAGGGCACTTACCCTCTTCACATGTGTTTTATCTGGGATTTCTGTGGCATCCATGTTGGCTAAAGAATTAAGTGAGATTTGATGATTGAGCAGTAACAACTTAATCATAGCATCATGAAAATTTCATAGTATACTTCTGTTTCATCTAAACCAGCAAAAGAAAATGATTAAGACATGAAATCTCAGAAAGCAAAATAAAAGAGAATTAAATATGGGAGAACTGACAAGTGAGAAATTAAATGTGCATTTTAGCAACTGGATAAGATATTGTAAATGTGAAGGGATTACATGTAAAGGCATCTAAATCCTTTCTTAAAGATTTAAAAATATAAAAGATTTAAAATTCAGCTAAGGATGTAAAGTGCCCCATGCCAAATGGGAATTTCATTCATTTCAACTCTTTCTACCTGGCAGTCATCGAAAGCAACAGTTTGACAAAAAATAAGGATATGCTTCCTCATGCAAATATTTTTATAGAAGTTTTGTACCATTTATTCAAAATTAAATATCTGGTAATTTTACACCAAGTTTAAATTTTATATTCCCAATAATTAATTTAATTACTGACTTATAATCCATTTAGATAATTGGAGAGCCGAAACTCTAATATTCTGGATTTCATAGGGTCAAAGAAAGAGTTACATATATACTTACCAATAGTAGCTGCTTTATATTTTATATTTCCTATATGCAACAGGGCTGCAAGTAGTTTAAAGATATCCCAAATTTCCTGCTCTGAGAACATTAATACCTTCATTGCAGAACGAATGTCAGAAAACTCAGATTTATCATCACGACCTTCACAAATGATGCTTCCACCCTATGAAAAGGAAAAGATAACTGAGAAGCTTGTATATTTTAATAGTTTTTATTCATGGTTATGATAATATTTATCTCAATTACTACAAAATGAATTATTTTAACTAGGTTTAGAATGTATGTACAATGCTATTGCAAGATGATTGAAATGAAGTACTAATTGCAAAGTCATCAAATGAGTTGGACGTGCTGTTGGATAGCATCACTAGAAAGAATGGAATGTTGAATGGATGCAGACAGAATGGATTTGAGATTAAAGTTACCAAACCTAAGGCTATTATATCTGAAAGAATGGATTAATGATCTGAGGGAGAGCTAATCTAATGAAGATTAAGACTGAAGTAGCTAGAACATAAACCTGGATCTTGCACTTGCAGGGTGATTGCTCTAACCGTGGTCACATCAGACTTTTTCTCTTTTGAAGGGTAGAATATGAAGAAAATGTTAGTGATTGAAAAGAAAAACACAGCAGAAAAAGGTGGTTGAATGAGGCAAATGAGTTGATAGAGAAAATAGATGTATGAAACTGTGAATAGGATGTAAGAGAAGATGTATGGTTATGTCTGAAGCAAAAAGTATACATGCTAGGTTAGGAATGTATTGAAGAGTATTGACAAAAATTTGAGGTTGTATACTCATACCCAAGTAGCCCACCAGCCACGGTGGTGCAGTGGTTAGCATGCTAATGCTCTAACCCCAAGGTCCTGCATTTGAATCCTGGCTATTCAGATTTTTCTGGTTAGAGAATGGTTGTGTGTGTTAGTCTGTTGTTATTGTTTAAGCCCACTACTATAATTACTCAGTAAAGATGACTCTGAGGGCATGGGGAAATTTAAAAAAATGACACCATACCACCACCACCACATAGCTGTGTATTTTGAATGGATAGTATGATTGCCATCTACGCAGTCCCATGTATACAGAATTTTAAACATTAATATTGGACCTAAAGATTTTAGCATGAGAAACAACAACTGTTATGCTCAAAATGTACTTTTGTACTGTTTTGTAAGTTCAAAATCTGGATACTTTTAATTTCTGAGCAGCTACATTGATGAATTGACTCACTTCAACAACATTTATTAGTTATTTATACATATTCTAATTAAATAAAACATAATTAATTGAGACTTACACCAGTAAGGTACTTGTAATTAGATGCATCCTCAAGCTGAAGCTTTTGTTTCTCCTCTTTGGAAAGGCCAGCTAACATGCAGTAAAAAATATGGTAATTCCGCTCATCTGTACTTTGAGAAACTATCCGAGATTTTTCCAGAAGATATTGTTCTATCTTAGCCCCTTCAATCACACCCTCATGGTTGAAATGGATGTCAATGTATTTTCCAAATCTTGATGAGTTGTCATTTCTGATTGTCTTGGCATTTCCAAAAGCTATTCACCAGGATAGTTAAGAATAAAATATTCATTTTATTAGGAACAGAAATTAATTTTCTCAAAAGCAAAATAAAAACTCTCAATGATTTGAACATCAAAAGTAAAAGTTGTAGACTATAGCTTAGGGGCTTATAGAGCTCATGTTTTACATCTTCATTGCCTTAAGTCTGAAAACAGCTACTTTTTTATTTCCCAGCAGTGAATGCTAGAAGTTAATGTTTTATCAGAAGAATTTTGTAGATTCTTAGAATTTTCATTCTACTGTTCATGATGGAAGTGATTGATGGATAAAAACAAGCACTTTGAAAGGGAATGTCATTCAAAATGTAAATTTAAGAAATCTAGAATACTAATAACAGTATTATTACTGTTGTATTTGGAGCAATATTTTTTTGACTGGTCGAAAAATATGAAGTTAGTAAAACTATTTACAAGAGTCATTATAATGATGATATTTTAAGGGCTGCATTATCATAGCCAAGTATCAATGTGTTAATTAAATAAGGATACTGTGGAGCAAGAGCTAAATTACAACTAAATTTTACTACGATTTAGTAGTAGTAAAATTTTATCATAAAGGGAGCTAATTTAATAAAAAACTCATTATTTTATCCCATATTCATTATAAACGACATAGGTTCATATCTTATATTGATATTACTGCTGTTCATATATTTATATAATAATCTTAGAGGACATACATGATGAAAACCAGCCACTATTTCTAAAAAAGCCAAAACTTAATTCATATTTTGTGATCAGTTAATAATATGAAACGTAGCTCCAGATTTTTTCTAAATAAGATTTTAAAATATTTTATACAAGGAGTAATTGTTCCTTAATAACTTGTTAAATACATCAACATATATGGATGAAAGGATTCTATGATATTCAACAGAGTATTTACAGCTTCTCTGTTTTTATATCACAAACTTTCATGCCTCATAGAAACTAACCTTCTAAAATGGGATTGGCCTCTAAGATTTGCTGCTCAATCCATGAATGTTTACCACTGATTGCTGCAAGATACTGCAAAATAAGCTTTGTGCTTTCAGTTTTTCCAGCTCCACTTTCTCCACTGAAAGAAATTACAGTTTAATCACAAATTGAAGAGAATGCAGAGGTTGCTACAGATTGAGTAACAGCAGTCTTGAGATACTACAAAAAGGAGTCTTGGACATTTACCAAGAGAATAGCAAAAAATAAGAAATGGTATTTCTATCAGTAAAATTTCTACCTCTATTTCAATGCTCCAATAAAAGAATTCTTTGGATTTTCACTGGAGTCAAGTTTTTTCTCTTCATACAAGAATTTCTCCCTCCACAAAGGAGGTTGTATTATAGAAAGGTCACTTACTACTTTCATTTTTACAAATAATTTATTTTCATCCTTATGCTCAAATTATGTGATTTAAGATTAAGATAATACCTATTCCTTTGAGTTACAGCTGAGTTATCACAATTAGATATGGGCTATGGTTGAACAGAAAACAGTTGTAAGGAAGTGAAAGTTTACTGTAATTTACTAAAGTCAGAAATAAAATTCAGTCATTTAACATCCATTTTGAGCACTTAATCACTAAACAAATTTTGCTGATAAGAACTTGTAGATTTAGAAATCAAGCTTTTCTGATGAAAATAAATCTGGATAAGGCAAAGGATCAAGTTAAGTTTAGTTGCTTGATTTCTCGAAAAAATGTTTAAGAAATAAATATATTGAAACCATAAATTAATCCAAATGAAAGAAACAAAGCAGAACTTATTGACAGTTTAAATGTATATTATCTGAAAAACAACTGAATGAGTTAACAAAACTTGGGTAATACTCTTACATAGACTACCTGGTGACCACTTAGGAATGTTTTTTTAGATCTTAAAATTTACAGCAATGATTACTTATGTTCATCTGTGAAGCAATTTGTTTGGTACAAGGATTTAACACCAAAGAACTATTTGTGATTTATATTTTTGTAACTTGTTTAGAAGCTACTGAATACAGGTAGGCCACCCATACTTTACACCAACAAACTTAAGCAATTAAAGCATAAAAAATCACCTTATTACAACACATTGATCTTGACTATAACGCTTCATGTTAGCATAGCTGTTGTCTGCTATGGCAAATATGTGGGGAGGAAGCTCTCCAATCTTTCTGTCTTTATACAACTTGATCTGCTCAGCTGTGTAGATTGGAAGCACTTGATATGGATTCACAGCAACCAATATCGACCCAGTGTATGTCTGTAATTATACCATTTTTAATAAGATTAAAGCCTGAAATCATACATTTTTAGAGATTAAATAAGGAAGGATTGCACAACATTTTCACAGCTGAATATTCATTCCACAACTTACGTATATGAGGTTGGATCGGTATCTTATAAGGAGATTCCTAAGAATGCCAGCCTCATGAAGGTCACCTAACAATATCATATCTTCCACTCCTCCAAGGGAAGTTTTGTGCATGACCTTGATCTTGTTTTCCTCGAGAATCCATCTTTTCTGAAAAACAATTTCTCAAAATCATGCATTATATACATAAATTCAAATTATTACAAAATAAAATAATTTTTTTAAAGATGAAATGGAAGTTTTACAAGAACAGTACTCTGACCCTTATGAGGAAAATTGGCTGCAAATAATTCCTTGTGGTGGACAATTGCTCGCCGTACAATTTTTGCTGCAGACTACTTCTCATGGGGACAGTTGCTCACCCCATACCATTTATAATTACCATAATAGCAGGGAATATTTTTAAACCGAATTCATTACCACTCGCAAAGAAATTTTTTACCAACTCTTCTGAAGAAAATGTTACAGAATATCTTGAATACTAATTCTTTGAACTAATTAATTAACTTTGAAGGAGAAACGGACATGAAGGAAGGAACCAGGACTCGCTTGGGTCTCCCAATTATCAGTCAGTTGCTCTTGGGGTCGCTATTCTCTCGGGGTTCGAGTCCCAGTTCCGTCAGACTTTTTTCATGTCTGTTTCTCCTTAGGAATTTTCTTAGGTGCATGCCTTATCGTGTAGGTACCTAAAACCCTTTTCCTTGGTTGATTAATTAATGTTTTATCAATATGTGAAGTCTGCAATTTTCTCAAGTAAGGTAAGTTTGCAAGCAACTGTCTGCTAACCACTCCAACCAGGTGGTTGCTTTAACCATTGAGCTATCTTGCATAACTATTTTATACTGTCTTTAGGGAAGCTTTGATAAATTTTATAAAATCCTAAATTTCATCTTATTATTTATTTTAGAATATTCCTCTATCATTAATTTTTAAATTACAATTATTTTTGGCTCCTAGATAGCCAGGTGGTTGGCACATTTGCGTTTGGTGAAAGTGGTCCCAGGTTAGATTCCCAGTGTGCACCCAAATGTGAGAAATGATTTCAGATGTCAAGCACTTTAAACATTACTTCTACTACAACTCATAGAAAATTTTATGCATACCTGACACACAGCTACATTCCCCTTCCTTCAACTTTCTTTTTACATAACTAAGACTAACTGTCAAATGCCATCTCACCCAAGGGTGAGATATGTTGATAATTAAGTGAGACATGTTGATAATCAGATAGCTTAGAATCACTAATATTATGTGTTCAGTATAAAGTTATGTGAAGAATTTTTATTTTTATTTCACTTCCAACAAATTTTGAGGTTTTTTTAATTTTTATACCTTCTGGGCATTCACAATTTGGCTTTGGTAATGTTCTTGTTGGAGCGTTTTCATATATTGAGGAATTTTTTCAAAGGGAAAGAAATGAGGAAATCACTTTTGCATCTTCATCTTCTTAATGTTGTATTATGCTTGATCCACAAATTGATCTCCAGGAAACCAGAAAAGTGGAAATGAATAATGAAGAGAGGCATACTTGGGTCCAATCTTAATGACTAAGGGGTATTATACAATAAATTAATTTATAAAAATGGAATTGAAGCATTTTACATGAAATTTGTTTTTGTAGAATAAAAGTGGATACCAAGGGAGGGGGTATGGGGGAATTTCTCCTCTATAAACTTATCAAACCATTCAGATGTAGAGATTGGTTGATATACAAGTTTACTAAAATTTGAAAAGTAAAGCATTTTTAGCACATATTCACAAAATTTTAATTATTTATGGATTTTATGGTATTAATCAATGACATTTACAATAATTAGCATAGAATTTGTTATGAAGATTTTAGCATTAAGCTATGATTTACCCCCAAAAATCCTAATTTTGGGAATTATTACGCCTAAATATGTTATCCTCTTCTTTTAATGAGTAATTTCACACAAATTTCTCCATTCAATCTCTCTTGTAGAACATTTTAATTCATTACTTGTTCTGTCCATTTTAATTTCATCATTCTTCATCTCTATGCACTACGTCTCTATTATTTCCATTCTTCTTCTGTTGTTACTGCCCATGCTTCACTGACCAAAATACTTTTTACAAAATAAATTTTGTAAAAATGATTTTATGAACCATTTATGAACATTCATGCTTGTATTAGCATAGAATACCTTTTTTGTCTGAGTCTACATACAATTTCTCTTTTAGCACTTCCATTGCTATAAATTCAGTTAGTCATAGCTAGTCATAGAAATAAATTGATCCATTCAAGTGCGAAAAATCCAGTTAACCAGAAAGTTTCCTTTTGTGGGAGACCTGAGTCATAATAATTTCATTTCTGTAATACCTTGGGTTTTAAGATGAATGCCTACATTTGCAAAGTCACTACCTTTTCCTGACTTCATTCCCTTCTATCATGTACTACATTAAAGAAATAAAAGATGATAAGCAGCAACCCTATCTTTTTATTCCTTTCTACTTCTTCTATTTCACGACATTTGATCACTCTTATTTGGTTTTTAGTAATCAAGTCCCGACAGAAGAAATGGGTGGGTCAAATATTGAGAGAAGAGGGAATGCTGAAGAATGTAATTGAGGGTAGAATGCAATGGTAAAGAGAGAGGGGAAGGCAGAGGCAAAACACGTTAGATTACATCAAGGGGGGGGGGGTGAGTTATCAAGAAACGAGGGTATGCATGGGAAATATTAGGGCACATGGACCTACCGAAAGATAGAACACGTAAGTAAAATATGCTTTTATAAAAAAACAGTGATCGATCTCCTTCAGGGATAATATACCCCCGTGTTTTCATGATTTGTATACTCTGTTCCTGAAAATTTAATGCCTTCTGACAACAAAGCGGCTATTCGCTCCTTGAGGACGTCATGCGTCCGAATAAGGCACTGTTAATTCGTCATCTGAAGAATCACTTCAACTTTAGACCTGAGGAGTGAGTGCTTCGAGTGATATTTTTTTTGGAAATATTTCGTCAATTCAAATTCCCTTATAAGTCAAATTTATGTAGTAAACTCGTATACTTACGACACTTAATCGTTACCTTAAAGAAGGTCATACGCGGAAGTATGATTTGATCTAATTGTAAACCGTCACGAAATGGTAAAAATTTAATTTGAGCTTTCGGTAAAAAGGTGGTCAAAACAAAAAATGATATAACGGAACGGAAGAATGAAAAAAGTCGATTTTTTCCGGGGGCTATATCACGATTTTCTTCCAATCTTTGAGGCACGAGTCCATCCTTTTAACAGCATCCGAATGGCAACTCACGTTTCTGGAACGTGTCTCTCACGAGAAAGCGATCAAAACTTCATGGCCTCTCTCTAATCTTTTTCTAATCATCCTCTCTTACAACCGTTCCAGTGCTGATTCCTCTTCGATACTGTTTCCTTACGGCCCAACTACCTCAGCAAGAGCGATAATCAGGGATACCAGATTTTGGGAAGTTCTCCGCAGTAAATTCTTACAGTTTCCATTACAAAATGTTCCTGGCCACATTTCGGCGAAGAATATTTCAATCTTGAATCCATAGAGATATCGAGCTTAGTGAATCGGAATTTGTTGGGCTCCCAGATAGCCAAGTGGGCAACGCGTTCGACTTCCCGGTGGGGGCCTACGTGCGAAATGACCAAAGCAGACGAAGCACTTCTAACAATACTACTACTACCGGAATTTGTTTCCTCTATGCCCAGTGAATAAGGCTCTTTAATACGGGGAGGTTAGTTGCGTTTAGTATTGGCGGCCAGAAATAAATGCGAATTCACTTTCCGGACAGTAGGGTTATACACAGAGACAGTATTGATTTCCATCAAAATTCTTCTAGTGACTGCCAGTACTTAGTGAGCTGTGGTAGAGTGAATCAGGAAGAGTCGAATTTTTAAACATAATGAATAGTGATAAAAAGTATGAGAAAGCCTTTGATGTTTGGCTAAGTTGTTATTTGATTGAGTGAAGAGCTACAAGAAATATTGCATGGAATTAGTGTGGGTGAAAGACTGGGTGGATCAAAGAGATAACCTTCGAGCTCCAACAACATTATTCCGGGAGCTCGCAGGAGAAAATTTTCTTAAATATAAGAGACGTTGAATTATTGCGGCAATTATCCTACGGAGCCAAAATTCTATGCTCGGTAAACATTCACTTAAAAGCATGACAATAACCCCATGAATAAAAATTTGAGATCTTGTGCTGTATCTGAAAGCAAAAACAGCTCGCGATACAGTAATTGCCGCCGAGGCAGCCAAAATTTAGACAGTGGCAATCGGTGTCTCAGGAAGCTGCGTGTTTGACACTGGTATTGCCAACCAGAAGAATCAAGCCAAAGTTAGATCCGAAAGAAGATGAGGTGCCAATTATCATCTTAACGCACAGAATATTTTTATTGTTGAATATTGAACAGAAATAGGATGGTTTTACCGTTATTTGTGACTTAAGCTAGAAATATCTCCGCCGTATCGAACCATGGAATCAAACCGAGAACCGAACTTTCGGTTCTCGGTTTGATTCCAAGGGGGATTCCCTTTAGGGGAAAAAAACTAAGCAGGAGTGAAAAAGGAATCCGATCCGAAAAATTAAACTTCTCAAACTCGAATCGAAAGAAAAAAGTTATTCGAAATAAAGACCTGTCCATAGGAATATATTATTCATAATTGTAATATTAGATTAGACGCAACACAAACGGTTCGAACGTAGCCGGTCGAGCGAAACCAAAACTGAACGGAAATTTGGCGTTTTCGTAGAACTGGAGAGAAAACAGGAACGAAAATAATTACGGTTCGATACCCTGGATCAAGCCTGCAAGACGCCGCTTTATCTCTAAAACACATAGAATATATTAGAGAGATTTATATATAGCCCCTTTCCGGCTAAGTGGCTGGATTGGACCTCTATCCCTAAAATTTCTAATCGTTGTGTTATACACAAAGTTAAACAAATAAAAGCGTGTGCTTGTGGATGAAATAGCGGCATAAAGTTTACGAATAAAAATACCCAAATTACAGGTATATATCCATGCAAAAGGTATAGTAAAAAGTACGAAATAAGTTGGAAAAAGAACAGTTTACAATTAATATATCTCCAATTGGAGAGTTTGGAGGACTCAGAAATTATAAAGAATCAGATTTTCTGAAACCGTGGATATTCAATTCAACGAAACGAAATTCCTGAGCCACTCTGGAAAATTAAGAGTACTCTCAGATTCTTGAAATTAGGTATCGTAGGAATATAAATCACCCGGAATAACTCTTCAGTGTGTTCGAAATGCTCAAAATTTATAAAATACTTTAGTTCAATCTGAATGAGAATATTTTGCGTTAAAAGCTTAGCAAAATTGGAATAAGAATAAGCGATAAACAGAAAGGAATAGAGTCGCTAACGGGCAGTGTTCATATTAAAAAAAATATTAATGCCACTTTAAGATATTAATGCGATCTTTTACTCGGAGTAAGATCGGAGGGGATATTCTAATTAGAAGAAAGGGCTCCGCCATTTCCATATCTTTATTTTTCGTCTGAGGTCATCGTTCCTATAAGTTGATTCACGAACAGCAAAAAATCTTGTTCTGGAAAACCGAAAATCTCCGGAAAGAATCAAGTAATTAGACCAAAAATCTTGTGTATTTTTGCGGAATTCGTGGAATTTTGAAAGTTTTATTGAAGCTGTTAACTTCATCGACAGCAGTGCACCACCCAACAGAAAACTTAAAACGCCAATTAATGGGCAGTAGGGACCAGGCTGGCTACCACTGAACAACAGTGCTCTGCTCGTAGGTCCAAGGTGTCCTTTCTCCTTCCAGTTAACCCTTTTTTCAGATTTCTCTTCAGTGTTCTACATCTTCCTCCAGGCTTTACACTACACTACATAACCCTTCATCGTCTCTGAACCCCCCTCCTACTGTTCCCAAGGGCCTGTTCTACTGTTCCAGCAATTGAGAATGCAAGGTGACCATCCCTCTGTTTTACTATAATAATATTAACTTTCCATAAGATACGATACTATTCCTTGCTCCCTCCCACTTCTCGACGACTCTGAATCTTCCTTCCAGAAAATCCTTCCTCTAAGGGTGAGACCAATCTAGCTCTTTTCCATATCCTGTACTACAAAATTAACACCTCTTTTGGCCCAATATCTTAGCACCTCTTAATTTCCAACTTTATTCGTCTATCTTATATTCAATATCCTGCTTGAAACTAATATTCCGAATGATATTATTCTTCCTCTATCTTTCTATAAAAGAGCCCAAAGGAAGCCATTCAATTAAAGATTTAGGTGGTATATCTTGAAGCTAGCTGTCTTCTGTCCATGATAAGTTTAAAAGGTTCCCCACTCTGGGGGCAGTGTGAGACGTTTCTGATTGGAATAAAGGATATATAGAGAAAATCCTATGAGTTAATGTGTAATGCAAAAAACATGTTGAAGAATGAAAAGCTGAAAATCTAAGGATAAATAGTAGAAAATAACGTATTAACAGGAATAAGTAAAGTACGTTGGGATGGAACTGCAGAGGAAATTACTGAAAACTGTATAAACATATTTTTATCTGTTCGCTACCAAAAATAAGGAATGCTTTGGACATTAAAGAAAAAAAAAAGAGATTGGGAAAGTAAAACTGCAAAGAAGCGTTTAAGGAGAAGCATAATGTTTATAATAAATATCAAATAATCAATAAAGAAAAGAATGGCTAGTAGCGTGTTGTAATATTACTGTAGGGCTGATGATAAAAGCAAGAATGCTATAAATCAGGGTTATTCGTACCATATTAATTTCATATTATCACGGTCATGAACAAGAATGAGAAAAAAGTAAACGTTGTGTATGAAATTAAATATATAAATTGAAATCTTTTTATTCCTCAATATACAGTAGAACATCTATAAGGAGCACTCCGTGAACCATGAAGCCAAATTAAACCAAGATATGGTAGCATGAACAATTTAAGAGCGTCGTATTCTAGAACCATTAGTATTTGCACATGAAATGTTTTAGAGGCCTTATGAACATCCGCAGGATGCACACTTATGACCAGGGCCGCGCCCGGCCTATCTGCCTCATGGGTGTAAATATAATTTGCCGACCCTTCAAATTAAATACCAAAACCATTCATTCAATTATTTTGAAAGACTGAAAAATCAGTGTTTTATGACTTCGTTACCCAGACATCGCTTAAAAAATATAAATAATTAATAATGCATATTCTGTATGCTGACAGAGTAAATAGCATACCTACAGAATGGTAAATTGTTAATAGTACGCATTACTTTCGAGTAACATTATCATCGAAATGCACATAGCTTAAAATGATATGATTTGTATAAAATCTGTTTTTCGCCACTAAATATGAAAGTTGCTAATAAAAATTGTATTGCAACATAAATAACATCCATTAAATACACTGAACAAATATTCCCTTCTCGTCTTGAATTATCACTAAGTTTTTACTCTATATATTTGCCAATCGGTAATTTCACATCATAATCTTTCCTAGATTTTGTGTGTATCACACAAAAAGCAACAATTAATGTTGTTGTAATAATAATAATGGTTGGCTATGCATCAGTTGCCGCCCCCAAGATGCCGCTGCCCGGGTGCGATGCGCCCCTTGCACCCATAGGACGGCGCGGCTCTGCTTATGACGCACCGATTTGATTGCGTATTTCATTAAAAGGAGGTTAATGGATTATGACAAACATCTGCGTCTTTATGATAAAATCTTTATTTTTATGCGTAATTGTAAAAACTCACCACCTGGGTTCTCCACAGCGATAGAGGAACGGTGAAATATTAATAATCAAATCAAAGCGGAATAAGACGACAGAAAGGTTATAGCTAAGCTCCGGATACATTTTTTCTTATCGAGGGGAAATTTCCGCTTGATTTGCATGTACGTCTTTCGCTGGCGACGCGGAAGTCGAGTCTAGCAAACGCCTAATTTCCTCCTTTTGTTTCCTAAAGCCCGGGCATGCGCGAGGGTCATATCGCCCAACGCATCGGCGCTCAATATTACGTGACTGTAATTGACGTGATCAGCAAACCCACGGCGCGTGGCTGCCTATTGGATGAGATTTTCTTGCACATGGAAAAAGGCGCGGCAGAAACACGTGAGAAACGGCCTGCGCACCGTTGGCACGGATAAAGAGAAGAATGAAACATTACAAAGACCTTTTCCATCTCAAAACATGAAGCGATGAAAGAACTGATACATACAATTGACACGCGATATTAGAGCAAATCAATGCTCGATCGCGTGAGAAGTGGCCGAGGCGCATTCAATCAAAACGATCGTCTTTTTTTTTCCACCCGGAAAAATGGCGTTACGGACCATATTACCAGGAAAAGTTGAGGCGCACTCGAATTTTCACTGCCTAATTGCTCAAACGACTTGAGAAGTGCGAGATAAAGGGTTTCATTGAGGAAACAAACGTCAATTTTGTAAATATAGGAGTTAATCAGAGAGGAAATAAGGAAGTGATGGTGTATTCCTCTTTTCTTCACAAGCCCAGTTCTTAAAAACGTGACGTGTTACCAAAACACATAAAATAATCTCCCGCTATCTAAGACTGATAAGAAAAATCTATTTAATAAATATTATACAATACCAAAATACTATATAGGGGCTCCCGATAGCCAAGTGGGCAACGCGTTCGACTTCAGTGAAAGCGGTCCCGGGTTCGAATCCCGGTGGGGGCCTACGTGCGAAATGACCTAAGCTGTCGAAGCACTTTTAACGATACTACTATACTACCCAAAATACTATATGATGTAATAAAATTCTAAGTAATATAATGAAATTATTCCGTGGCAAAATAAAAAAGTAAACAGATAAAGCAGACAGAAGTACACTTTTATGTTGAAATTCATAATTACTCGCAGACCATTTCACTATTTCATAATTGGAAAATTATAGCAAACGAAAGACAAAGACGCGGAAATCTGCTGTAAACCTCGCTATAACAATGAAATACCTCGCTGAAATTCCGACAAGATAACTCAATAATTCAAGTTAATTCTCCGACGATAGCGGAGTGAATAATACAATTTTATCTGTTTGATACCAGAAAAATAATTTCAGCTCTCATCGTCGCAAGAAATCTATCTCTGAGCTGTCAGATAAAGAAACTAATCAAGGTCTTTGAAGTAATTGAAACGTTCGATGTGATGCAGTGATTTCAAAAATGGATTTTTCGGCAGCAAAATACAGAGTTTTGAGTATGATAGCTGTAAAATACAAATTACGTGAACATTTATAATTCTCATCTTACTATGCAATAGAGAACTTCTTAGTGAAGACTTTTCGAATGGTTTCCCTCTCTTACATCACACTTACGCTAATATAATAAAAAGGATGTATTACTTATCTGGGATTTAGTAATGCTTCTCTTCCTCTCTTTCTTTTCGCAAATTGGTCGCTTTGGTCACAATAGGTCGCGGACCACACCGAATCGACGTTTACTGGCGTTTTTTTTGAACCTGTAGTATTCCATATGCAACGTGAGTGTGTGCTTCCGCAATTGCGAACAATTATTTTGGTATTTTTTTTCTCGAAACCGCTTGACTCTTATGATCTTATCTCGGTCGAGTAAATGTGGCGATACTAATCCCTTGAGGTCTTTTTAAATTTTAGCTTGAACGAAATCAGTCAACTGGTCGTGTTTTCAAGAATGTGTGGATTTTGCGTTTCACTAATAATTATGCATTAATTACGTTATTCAAATTGAACAACCATTATATGTCTTCAGTATGTTTGCGTATGTTGAACCGTACTCTCTTTTTCAATACTGATTGTGCAGTGGCAGCTGGGATACTTGTGCTGATGTCTAATATTTTATAATGCCATAAGTAACATCAATTTAAACATTTTATGTCAATTCTTTCGGTGTGAACAATTTTCTGCGATCTATAAATTCTATTTGGTGACACCTTGCCTCCTGGTTGTGACCCTATCCGAACTGCTACGTCTATTAGTAATAAAAAAATGATAACTCTTAAAATTCTTATAATATTACACACGGCTCTTCCGTGCTAAGTTGTCCACCTTTCCCTAATCCTTCTTCAAGATATTTTTCCGTACGGAAGGACAGAGAGATCTTGATTTCTTCTACATGGTAGGTATTTTCAAGTTTATTGAAAGTTCAGCATTATTTTTGGAAAAGACCACTGGCAATTATATATCCCCGTCGGCGGAAAGGAAAGTGATAAGAGTTGTAACAAATTAGTCTTCAATTTGATAAGCATTGGCGATTACCTCCCTGTTGTAATTGTTAATTCAGTTATTATCCTCTAACGTAAACAGCTTTTCAAATATTTTAGTGTTATGAATAATAATAATAACTATAATAATTTTGCAAACTTTTAAAAGCGGAGTTATCCAATGGGCGATTGGGAATATTAGACGAATCACATGATACGCATGTTCAGATATTTCACTTGCAGATTGGTTAGAGGAAATATATGAATTATGCGTTCAAAATTGTCATAAAAACTGGGATAGCTTTGATTATCAGATCGCCCAGAATCAAAATTTTCGTAGAAAAACTGCGATAAAGCTTCGTTCAAAAGTATAGCTGTTAAGGTCTAAAACTGAGTTGCAGAAGGCAAAGTAACATGGCAGCGATGAGGACTAATCATAAAAGCAAGGCGATGGGAGCAGGTGATATGGGATTGTGGGTAATCGGGTTATCTTGTCCGATTGCGATGATGACTCACGGATAACTTCGGAGTGAACTTACCGACATTAAGAGAGAGATAAATCCTCGCTAATGAACGAAATGTCGGCAGTTTATCAGGTAAGAGGTAGTTCGCTGAAAGCAAGCTTTCAAATCAGTCATGGAGGGAAAACGCATCATACGCATCAATGAAATATCGCTGAAAGTGATCCTGTATCACTCAGCATTGTCAATTACATGAATGGGTGATTAAATGTACAAAAAAACAGCAAAGGTAAATGCTACGTCACTAAGATAGTTCATGGAATATTTAATAACGAAGATTTTTTCTCCGTTTCTCGAACTCGGCCGACGAATGCCATGTATATGCGTTGCCAATTAAATCGAATGAGATCAAAACAAACTGGGTGATGCAGACTCTTGTCCATTCGTGAGGGTAAAGGGGGTAAGGCAGTTTTAATTTTTCTGTGTTTATGGGGAATTTCCTGATGGGGGCCGTGTAGGAAATCGCATTCGGAGTACTTAAATGATTTCAACGAATTTGATAAATTTACCATCGCTCTCCGTGGTATCGCTTATCTTAGTTTTGGAAAGTTTTCTCTGATAGCTAACGGGAAGTACGATGATACGAAGATTATTTACTGAAAGTTAAAATACAATGCAAGTAATATTGAATGTTTACAGTGTTTGAGAAGTCACATTGGATTTTAATTAAATTAGTGATGTAATGTGCAAAGAGAGTTAAAAAGATAAATGATTTTAAGAAATCAAAGCGACAATTTTGTTTCCCCTCGCCCGTTGATTTAATCATCACGTAATCATCATCACTTAATTACCTGTGTATCAATATATGAAAAAATGTGCTGTAATTGCATTAACATAAGACGATTTTTTCCTAATAGTATTTCTAAAAGTGCTTCGACATCTGTGGTCATTTTGGACACATGGGCCCTACCGAAAATCTAACTCGGGACAGCATTCACCATAGGCGAAGGCGCTACTGACTTGGTTAACTGGGAGCCCAGTTTACTCTATACATTTGTACAGTGCAGTTCCATATACAAAAAATCTTAATATTTTGCTGCTTTTGTATATAACACGTAAAAAAAGTTTATAAACTCAACTCTTAAATATATATATACACACACACACCCTAAGAAGTACCAAATAGAGGGGATTGTCTTAGATTTGGACTCGTCTTAAATACGCGCAAAGATAGTAATTTATCGTTGACAAAGCTAGTGACAAAATAAATCTGATTTTCTATCTCTGAGTAAAAGTAAATGAACACTTACCTTTCCCTCGTCGTCCACAATCTCAATTTTCTTCCCTGAGGTTGACACCACCTTGGCGCCAATGGGGACGTCAAACTCGCCATTGGCGAGCGGTTTCACCCAAATGTGGTCATTCTGAGGAAAGGGAAAAAGAGAGCATTAGAGAGATACAGCGTCGCATACAAATCATACTGAAAGATGGACGAATCAGATTACTGAAAATAGCGTCCCAAAGAACGCTCGAAGAGCTGGTGAGCACTAAACGTTTAGATTAGCGTACATGAGAATGCGCCATAAAGGAAGATTGAAATTTTCGAAAATTTCGCAGATTTTCTAAAAGGTTTACTACAATGAGAAAGAAATCGATGTGGGTAGGCGTGACTTTGTGGAAAGCCATGAAAAACAAGCGCACTTAGTAATTTACTTTCATTATTTTACTTATTATTTATTACACTTATTTTACTTACACTATTTTAATAAGGAATTTACTAAGTGTGCTTATTTCCAATGAGGAAGGTAGCTAGATTGAAATCAACGAAAGCGGCCTTCAATTTATCAAAATCTGTTCTGACACAATAATCAAAAACCACTTCTTTTCTAAGAAATCATATACTAAGCCCATCATATCAGTAACTTCGAATTGGAATTCTAACTGGTGTGAAGTAAAAATTAAACTGAAGAATTTTAATGGGCGTGATGCATCTACCTCTATTCTGTATTTTTTAAATGGTTAACGTGCATGAGTAGTCACATGTACTACTTTTTTGGCGAATAGAACTCTTGAACCGAAACTACATTTGAAGATTTGTTTTAAGTCTTTTTAAACGTTTGCGATTAACGTGATATTTTAGCGCTTTGAGATGAGAAAAGCTCGATGGTCTGGTTAACTCGGTATCGCCTTGAAGACGATGAGCCCTCTAGAACCTCCCTATAATCTCTGAGAATCCTACCCTCTAAACCTAAATGCCAAAAATATTTAAATCGCAGGAAAATTAAATAAGAAATAGGAAATGATCCGAAAAAGTCCAGCCTGACGGAGAAAATTGAGTTTGTTCAATGTCATTCATAGTATTTAAATAGCGTTATTCATCTTCAATGCATCAGAAACATGACTTTTACGGCTCAATCATAGCATAAGGAAACAGGCTGTACTGACGAATCATTGCAAGTTGTTGAATTTCGTATACTCATAAAACCATTTGATATTGAATCGAACCTCCGACAGAGCCCTTTTAAATGCCTTTCGCTCATGGGGCATTTATTATTGAAATAGTTTGGATAACGCTGTGTTATAAACGAGATAAATGTAAGCGACAGCCGCATAAATAACCCACAAATACTACGTGGAAAAATCCGAATGGCCCTGAAATATTAACTTGCACCTCGGCAAAGAGCACGGAAATGGACAGCGGTTCACTCCCACTAATAACACCGCACTTTGGGGAATAACGCAATCTGGAATGGCGCCCTTCTTTTTGGCGGGACAAATGGCATACGTAATGCGTCTAATGGGATACGAAAAACTGTGGAGTCCTCCCTTCCTTTAGGTGGTTCTTGAGCACAAAAAAACATGGATGACCTTTCCACCAATGAGTGACTCGACCTCAGACGGATGGAATAAGGTCAAATGGAGGGAAAATTGGCTCATTATGTCGAAAAGGGTGGCCAAAGAGGGGTTAGATGGGGTAAGATCGTTGATAAAGGGTCAAGGACGAAGGATTTTGGTTGATGAGGTCTAGACCTTCATTTAGGAAGCTGAATTACTGGTAGGTGCCACGCCAACCACTAAGGGATTATCTGCATTGAACGAAAATCAGAGCTAATCCTACTGATAGATCATACTGTTTGTAAGCGAAAGCCAAACAACAAAGGCCTTGCCGAATGAAGGTTCAATCAAGTCTGACATGATAATTAACAAATTGTACAATTGTAAATTTTTATTGTGTTACAAATTTTACTACTGTATAAGAGATTCATAGCACCAAAATGTTCTCTAATTTCATCTTTCATCCAGATTTAAACTATTGGTTTAACTGGTTGTTGGACTGGACTGGTTGTTATATCATGCATTATCTAGACTCCTGTGGAGACTCCATCGAATATTTTGATACGTAAGCAAAATGATTAATTGATATCTTTACTTGAGATAACAGATATCGGTGGATAGAATTATAACGCTCTAAATTTAACGGCGAATTTGAGCAATGGATATTAGATCAACCCTAAAAGTAATGCTAATTAAAGTTGAAATTACGGTGGCGCAATTAATAACTCATTTTGCGCTGCTGGGTCAGTGACTCTCACGGATGAATATCACATCAGAAATAGTTTGACACTAAATAATGCAAAAATAAATAAAATAATAAAAAAAATTGTAGTCTACTAAAGAATTTTCGTAGAAACATCCCTGCGTTATAAGGATAACGTGAGTTGTTAATACTTTTTAGATCTTTCAGACCCCCCGTAAATACGGACATTGAAATGCAAAATAAACCTAGAAGACAGGAATAATAAAGAAAGTTTCGCACTAATTATATATAGCATAATGTTGTTTTATATGTATATAGTTTTTATACTTGTTTACTATCATAGTGCTCTACAATAAAACTCGAGTACAATGTGCGATTTTCGTGGAGGAATGTCAAAGCAGTTGATGATATCGGAGTTGCCTTCATTAAGAATTTAGCCCGCAGTACCCGCATTCGAGCTACTTCCGGTATATTAATTAAAAATCTCTGATTTGCTGAGAGAATTCTGGGAAAGATAACGGAAAATTTATGGGGTTATACTCCCATGCTTCCTTAAAATCTCATCTACGCACACTTTGTAGATTCTACTCTGCAGTGACTGCATCCGAAAAAGTCTAACATAAGAAGATGCGTTTCATTCAGTTACACTGTAACACAATAGTAGTGTTTCGCTGGACCGCTCTCTTACTCTATACATAAATCCTTTAATGGTGCTTACGGAAGCTAGATTATAGTTACTTAAAAATTTGAGGACAAAGAACAGTTTACCTGCAACATTGGGCAATCCGTACAAAAACGATAAAAAATACAGGAGTGCAATAAGTATCCATATGCTGTATCAGTAAGTGGCAGTTAAGAGATTACCTTGAAATATAAAATTTCGTGAATTGTAGAAATGATGATACTTTCAACGTAGCTCGTTGTGTGGTGTTATTTATTTATTCTTATTTCAAAATCAGTTGTATATACTGGAAAGAGACGGTGACAATCTCTACTTTATAATAACCACCACTTCAACTAGTCAAAATACCAAAATCCCTACGCCACAAAAACAGCTAAGAAATGAAGAACAACCGTTTTACCTGTAAAGAGAACAGGATTCAGACAGTAAGCAAGTGAGAAAACAGCATCAGGGCGTGGTCATCAATCGAACAATCGAGAGTTGGAAGAGGTATGAATGCCTTTAACTAAAAAAAAAACAGAATTTAATCCCGTACATAAATAGGCAAAATGTTAAATTAAGAGTGAACGGTTGATGAATTAGAGGTATCTTGCAGTATTGTTAAATCTGAGCTTAATAATAAAGTATTAGTATTATCAACAGTGCTTCGATAACTGAAATAATTTTGCATATAAGTGTCACCACCAGGAATAAGAAACTGGAACAACTTTCACAAAAGGCGGCCGCGCTACCTACTTGGCTATCCAGGAGTCCTCTAAATAAAAAGCGATTGATAATTGAGCTGGTAGGAGTCAATATTAAAAATGTTGTCTCCTACCAGCTCCGCGTTGCCAGATGATGAGGTTATTACTTCGAAACCGGTTGCATATGCGTTTTTCTTTATTGGGGAATTAGTCTACTTTTGTTACAGAATCATTGAGAAATTATGGAGATGTTCCACCAAATATTGCTTGATATGTTTCGTTATGCGATCAATAAATTATTACTTCTTTAATTTTATCTCCACATGACAATAACCGAAGTTGAAATTATAGAAATACAAGTCGAAAAATAAAAAAAATCATCAATTGCGACAGCGAGTTAAAGTCATCTTCAGAAGGCCAAGTATATGAAACGAATTCTGCATGAAAATATTAAAATACACTCAAGAGAAGGTGATGAAGTAAAACGCTTACGCGGAAAAGAAATGAATGTTAAAGTTTAAGATACTTTAGCTCCTTTACAATGGATATAATCGCATATAAATGGACACCCTTAACCATTCGAAACAACCTTTCTAATCACATTAAAGCTTTTTCGAAACAGTCAAGGTCGGACTTATTTACCTTCGTAACGGATAGAGCTACCAGTGGCCGAGAACAAACCTGAGCACGCCTATTTCGGAGATGATTAATTTCTCCGTCATTGAAGCGTGAAGGGAAACTATAAATCGGTGACATTCACACATTAATCTAAGCTTTTTGAAATGTGTTTCTTCTATTACAGTTGTGACCTCGCATAAATTAGCGGAAGTCATTGCAATCTCTTCATCTAGAGAGTCTAGTTCCTAATTTGGCACGCGTGAGTCAAATTATCTGCTTCAGCGTCGCAAATACGGACATTCCTGCGTCAGACATATCACGGAATGTAGCGAAAACAATTTTAAAATAATTTATTACAAAAAGTTACATTTAATTAATCACAAACAGCGCATGCCCTTAGAGACTCTCTCGTGTTCTAATGACATCGTCTCCGAACGTTGCCGTTGTTTACGTTTGAGAATATCATTTACAACACTAATTTAGACTAAAATAATTTGAAAAATAAGAAAGAGATTTTCGTCTTCCTTAATGATAACAATTCGAGTTTCAAATTACTTTGTATTATTTAGATTTGTACCCCGCAAGGCACCAGTAGCGTATGGCAGGGAGTGCATTAACACCTACCCTAATCTACCATATTAGATTCTCTGATGCTATGCGGAAAGAACGACCAGAAGTAACTACCTGTTTTAACGATTATTTCCTTGTAACGCTTGGTCGTCGCCTCTCGAAGATCGCGCTCGTTGTTTACCGGAAAGACAATATCTTTTACATCGCTTAAACATTCTGGACCGATGAATTATTCGGAAAGTTTTTGTCGGTAATCAGATCTTCTTTCCTGCAGCGAGTTCCGCCCGAGTGATTTTATCATGGCCGTAACGCTACTGTCGAAACTGAAATCTCCACTGACAAAACGGGCTGCTCTACGCTGAACCATCTATAATTCTGAGACTAACCCTACTTCATGTGGATCCCAGATTGCGTAGCAGTAATTGTAGCTAAGTAGCAGTAATTGTAAGTAGTGAGTAGGAGTAACTGTAGCACGTAAGCCTGAAATGTGTATTCCACAGTTATCACTCCAGAGAAATTAAGTAAGCGTGATGTAATTGTTAGTAGTAGTATTATTAAAATGCTTCGACATTTGAGGTAATTTCTTACATATGGGCTACCATCGGGATTTGATCCCGGTACGGCTTTTACTACAGGCAAACACTTGGCTATCTATCTTGGTATTTCAACTAAATGGCAAGGTTGTTAAATATAAAAACATATCGAAAATTTTTAATTGGAGGCACTAAATAAAAAGGTGACCACCCAGTTTCTGAAAACCTCGAGCTTTTTAACATAATGGACAACATGTAAGGTGACAACATTTTCAATCAACTCATCAGGAACACAGTCTGTTTTCATCAGGAGTGTAGACTGCGGAACTTTGAAGAATTTCTATCCCATTAAATGAGAGGTTAGAACAGTTGGACCTCATAAGTCTCCTCTTCCCACACACTTTTACATTTCTTTTTCGTTCATATGGTATATGCCCAATTAAAAGTGCATGTGCATACAAAACATCCTCCTCATGGACGTTCTTTATGAAACGTGATTTCGCTATGTGAAAAATGTAATATTGAAATATGAGATGTTTCACGGGACATCTAATGGCACGGGACAATGGATAAAAATGTGGAACGAATGGTTACCCTTCCGTAATAAATATTAAAATTTAAAGAAGTTACCCGCTGTCACATTCTTCATGGGATCAAAAAATCATCATAGATAAATATGTAGCCAGTAACAACACTGAAAGGGCAGTTTAGAGAGGGCAAAATAATAAAATAATAATGATTTTTCAAAAAAGACCTCAGAGATCGTAAACACCGATTTTACTTGTTGCCGTTGTCACCGAAAATAATCCTACTCTATCACAATTATATTTATACCAACCCAGCAAACAATCAATGGTGTAGAGAGTTACCACTAGTCAAAAAATCATATTCATGATTTACTACGTATGTATTTGACAATCGCAAACAGCATTCCCTTTGTTTTCAGAGGAAGCAGTCGGAGGCAATTTCGCAAAGCATTTTCGTTGTATTTCATTGGCTACCCTGCCATTGCTTTTATCGCTCTCTTCCCTGAATCGAGACAACACCGTAAAGCGACCCATTTGACGATTACTATAATGGGACCTTTCACTAAATGAATTCCGCCTATATTCTTCCATTTCTACCAGCTGTAAATGCAGAAAAACCATGATATCCCGCCTCCATGCCTCTAATCTCTCGCCACCGACCTACGCCATGACCATTAAGGTTCTAATGGATTTTCCTCTATGCTCGAAGGCGACAATTCGCTTTCGCCCGCATGACCATGTCCTTGAATGGCGGCGTAGGGGAAATAGTTGCAATGCCGAAGAACACTTTCGAGCTAATAGGCGCTCTTGAAATAAGAAAACAAATTTTAGAAGGGGAATTATCATCAGCGTATTTATTATGTTCCTATTATAATATCTTGATTAATAGAATATTTTTCATTTCAGAACGATGTATCTTCACAATTACTCTCAGTCTAGTTCATGGTCTTGATAATATGAAAGCAACTGAATCATGTGTAGAGTTGCCAGGTTTTTGAAAGTATGTACAAATCGGGACATTTCTATGGAATTATAGATTCTATAAAAACTGAACGAGACAAGACGGGGCTTGGGAATAACTTCAAATTATAATTAATTATAATTAATCATCGTTCAAATACACAATACAATTAGGTGAAATATATTTCTATTAAAAACATTCTGATATAGTTTGAGAACGTTACATTTAATTTTTTAATGCGTCGTTATCATAAAAAAATTCATTATTCTTAAGTGAGTTTTGATCTTGTATCTTCAGCAAAAGTTTACGGCATTCGTAACACAGGTAGATGTGGAATTCTCCGTGATATTTTAAAATTATTTAAAGGGTAATTGTGATACGCTTACGCGAACTTTTTCCGTTCATAGAAATCTGTATGAGAAGGGAAGGCAAGAGTAAACTACCTCACTCCTCATCGTGCCTATATTTTATAATAACTTTCTCTCACCAGAGCTATTTCAGCCCACAGAGGATGTAAATCAAGGTCATAAATATCCTACCATTCTTCAGCCTGACATCGCCCAGTGGGTTAGAATAAAAAAAAGTTGGCCAAAATTTCAAAAATGGTTTCTTGTAGTGAGGACTTTGAAACTTCGCATGGCTACCGTTGAATAAATTCTGCATATGCAATTCTGCATATACAACTGTGCAAGTCATTTACGTTAACTCCTACGCATCACAATGATACAGAGGGTCAAACGTGACAAAGTTTTGCGAAAAATGACGGTCTTCGATTGTTCGCTAAATTCTTCAACTTCAAGCTGACGCTGAACCGAAATGAGGAAAATCATCGGCTAAAGTATGATTTCATGCTATAAATCTGTCCTTGATCCTTTTTTATAGTCGATCTTGATAACTACGGTTGAAAATATGCATACTTCATGTAACAAAATGGCGGACCCTTATTTTAGAGCAAATTTTTGCATAAAGCGAGGAAATTAGTAGAAATAGCCATCGATGGACAAGGGCTAACTTATGCCAAGGTATTCTTTGAACCTTCTTAAAGAGAAATCTAGATGAAAATCTTGCGATTGTTTTCGACGCCGATAATAAAACGAACTTTTCGACATCGCTGCAAGGACAAATCCACGCAGCGGACCACCACATTTCATGACGATCTCGGTTTTGAGTGGAATTACGGACCAATACGCTTCTCGTCTGTATGTTTCGTGGTTTATATGGATTTACATATGGATGCGTATAAGTTAACGCAAATGACTTGCATCGTTGTAAGCATAATCTATTCAAGAGTAACCATGCAAAATTTCAAAGTCCTCACTCCAAAAAACCATTTATATATTTTTGGCCAGTTTTTTTCGATTCTAGCCTACTGTGCATCGGTGCAAACAGATTTTCCTTAAGACAAGTCTTGCCTCTGCAGCGACAACTTTAAAATTTCTGTCGCCTTTTTAATTTCATCGATCTGCATGCCATTTGGCTTATATTATCTTTTAAATAAGGTATTAGATAGTTCTGTTGTGTACTACACTTTCAAAATATAGAGGGCAGAAGATAAATGATGGAAGGATGCAGTGATGAGATATCAATCTTATCGTATTGTCGAGGAGTACGCTAAAAACAAACACCAGAATAGAAAAGTATATTTTCTGACCTTTGTTAAAAGAGGACTCTACGGAACATATAAAAACTGGTGGAAATGAACGGCCAGCAAAATACGGATCATTTGAGATTTCCAATATGAAATAAGGGAAAAGGAAAAATATCTCAACGGGAATCCATTGATTATTTCTTATCGGGTAAATGACCTTCATCTATAAGCTCATTTATTGCCAATTTCATAGCACTCAAGTCATCGATTGCCTTTAGGGCTTTATCAAAAAGACTCTAGAGATGTACCACAATAACATTGCTGTCATTTCCTCTTTAATTTGACAAATATTAACATAAAGTCTCTAGTATCAGGTTATATTCATGAGCACTAAAATTCTCTCCTGCCGCCATTTCTTCGCATGCTACAAAGAAGGACAAAAGGAAAGGTCAAAACCAAACGGCAGCTACATTTGAAATAAAGCACGAGTCATTACATTAGGATGTTTTAAGAAAATTTATATTGGAATGATATAGTGGAGTATGATGACAGATTCAATTAAAGGCCGTTTTAACAATTACACAGATATTTGCAACCCACATTCATATAAAGCAGGAAATTAAGTTTTCTCGTATATCCGGCAGAAAAGAAAAGAATAGAAAGAATACATACAAAGAATAAAAATTCTTTTTATTCAAATATGCAAATATATATGCAAGAAAGAAAAGTAAATAAAAATAGAATCAAACAAATACATGATTTCTATTGATAAATTGGCAAAATGTGTTACGTAAATCCATTACAGTATTCCCTATGAGTAACACAACAAAGGAACAAATGAAAACTACATCTGAAGACAAGTTGCCGCTGGTTGGGCGGTACTTACTAGTTAAGGGAGGCCACTCAACCCGTGGCCGGACAACTGAGCGTGCGACAACTGAGCGCGTGACAACTGAGCGCGTGACAACTGAGCGCCTGCGACAACTGAGCGCGTGACAACTGAGCGCCTGCGACAACTGAGCGCGTCTCACAACTAAACTTAACCTAAAAACTATGTTATATTAATTTTGACAATCTGACAGATAGCATAATATGTGGAATACTGTTATAGTGAGTTATCTCTTTGTTTAACCACGGATGACGGCAGTATTTCGTTTAAATGTCGTCGGCAGTATTTATGTCAACTCTTCGATGTATGTGATATAAATTCTTTTTACATCAACTTAAAGACCCTTAAATCACACCTTATACAATTTTAACATTCTACATTGTATATTAACGTTATTTATGTTAAACAACATGTGTATTAACAAAGATCTAGACCAATACAGCAATGCGACAACTGAGCGCGTCTCACTACTTCACTTGATGTAAAACTATATTATATTAATTTCTGACAATCTTATTGTTAAATATTGTTATAGTTATACGCTTCCTTGATTAAGAGATGTAACCATAATATTATTTTTTAATAATCTGTTAAATTTCGTCAGCAGCAATTCCTTTAATTTTTGTCGGCAGTATTTCCTTTTACCCTCGAATATATGTTGCATATTTTCTATTTTTCTTGTATTTAAAGACCTTTAATCACTTATTTCAAGATTCTAGTTTTATATAAACGCTATATAATGTATTAATTTACATTAACACTATGTAATTAATTTATCACTTAAGTTCATTATTTTCAGCAATGTTTGAATCGGGAAAAATAATTAATGAATGAATAATATTGAAGTACAAACATTCAGCCTAGAAAAGAAGTACCAAGTAGCTTCAGGCAACAATTAGTATTCAATTGCTATTGCAGAATTTTGCTTCGATTACAGAAACTTTCTCTGAGATATATAAAATTTGATATTAAGCACCCTATTTATAAGCGCGGATTATCGGGTACTTTCTTCGTTCTACCTGTGACTAAGGACGAAAGTTTTGGATCGGAGGACGAAATTACATGCTTGGAAGCTAGATGAATGGTGCTAAAAGTGATGCAACTTCTTCGTCGGCAGTAAACTGAAGTATTCATAATGAAAATGTCTGACAGTAGGTCCTCAAACTCAGGTGAACGATTTTATTTCATTTCATTCTTATATAACATTTTTTATTGCAATGATTTATTTCTATAAGAGGGAAAATTATTAACATTTTAAAACAGATTTAAAGTAAAAACTTTATTTGGAAATCCAACAGAACATAGCGAACGGTTGGTTCGAGCATTGGGCACGAAGACACGAAGATTTAATTTTTCTCACTCAGGAATTAGTTGCATATATTCATATTACGTTTGAAACTAAAGGCTAATTAAGAGCAATCGGTATAAGCTTCACGGAAATTTCAATTATGAAGTACTTATCTGTTAATCATTAGTACCAGAAAGTGATGATGCAAGCAAGAAATTCCAACACTAAATAAATTGAGAGTATTGTGAAGTATGTATTGAGTATTATAAATTGGGAAAATTCTTAATTACGTTCAGAAAACTATGAGTATAATGATTTACCGTTTGCTTTAAGTAACAGTAACACAATATTATGGCAATATTCGTCTTCCCTTAACTATAAAAAGTATCATACCCTGAAAATATAAAGTTATGAGAAATACTTTGATTAACGTTAACGAATATAGGAAGAGTCAGCAGTCCGGGTCAAGATCCAAAATCGTAATTCAAGTAATTTGAATTCACGAAATAGAGGTAAGGAGCCAACTGAACGATACGCACACGATGAATACCGTAATGAACGGATTTCGTTTACCATCATCATCTTGGTCTTCCAACGCTTCTTTTACCTAATAGCTTCTATTCCATACTTCTCTTTGGAAATCTTTGTCTAGCATTCGTTATCCATGTTTTTCCCTTAAAGCTTCGTACTCTCAGTACTAGAATAGGATAGAATAGTTTATTGATACATAACATTTGCAACATTAACAGTACAAAGGAAGGAACCGCTTGCAGGTTGGTATCTCGTCTGTTATGCGCTAAACATTTTTACATTTTTTTTAATTTACAAAACATTTTCTAAAAAATACTTCACATTAATAAAACATTTTTTTACAAAAAAATCACATTTACCAAACTTTTTTTTTCCTTTTTAGAAAATTTATCATATTACATATTTACATTAGGATCTTCAAAAAATTCTCTTACAGAATAGTAACATTTTTTGTCAAAAACCTTTTAATTTTTTTAAGAATTATTGTCTACATTATCTGTAGACAGATTTTGTCTCATAACATTACTTAGTTTGTTGAATATCCTTCTACCAATCTACTGAGGGCTATTTTCAAATAATTTTAATTTGTGTATGGGATATTGCAGCATATTTCTTCCCCTTGTCTCATACGTGTGGTGTGATTGAGCGGTTTTCAGCTTATCAAGATTAGCACTGACATAGCACAGGAGTTCATACAAGAATGTGCATGGATACGTTAGTATGGCGTTGCTTTTGAAGGCTTGCTTGCAAGACTCTCTATACCCCAAATTTTACACAATGCGTATTACTTTCTTTTATTTTTTAAATATTGCCTCCCAACCTGGGGAATTTCCCAAGAGAATTATGCCATACTTCGAAACAGAGTGGAAATAGGCATGATACACTGTTAACTTTTTTGACAGACTGGTAACTGCAGAGATAACTATCTATCTGCCGAGTCTAAACCTGAGTATAGTTTTTTTTAATGTAGGCGCCCGGCAATCAATGCAATACTGGTTATGATGTAATAGGAAAAACTATCGCGGAAAATATATCACATATAATGATAACTATGAGTTTGTTGTAAGATGTCCGTAAATTAAATCAAATAGTATTTGTTAGACATTATGTATCGCTGTGTATATAATCTAAGTAAATATTTAGTATGTATTATATGGAAAACATTATATTAATTCCAGCAAATTTTTCCGTGCTTCGTCCTTAAAAGTCTATTGTGCCTTTTGTCCATTATTTGTTTATTTTTAGTGTATTGAAGGTAAATGGGCAAGTCTGTGCTAAAAAGCTGTGATTAGAGCCTAATAAAATGATTCGCAGAATAAAACAGGTAATGTTCTAGATGGAATACCAGCATTTCCGAAGGAAAAGTGCATCCTAGAATTCCTTCGAACAATTGGAAGAATTACAATCTCTTTCATCCTTTAGTACCCTCACCATCAATGACCATCTCTTCATCTCCGCTTTCCTGATCCTCTCCGCGACGGTCCAAGTCCTGTCACCTCTTCCCACACCCTACCCCACTACTATAACTCACCTACTAACACTTTCCTTTCTCCCGTGTTTTCTTGTATACATATACTCTGTTACGAAATTGTATTTTCACTCTTTTTAAATGCACATATTAGGTAAAGGTAACAACAACAGGAGAAAAATATGAATTCACGAATAAATATTTAATAGTAAACAGAAGTACTGCCAATGAAGTTTAATGTAGTAAATTTTAATCAGTAGTTAAAGAAATATGTATATAAAATAACAGTATATAAAAAACTGTAATAGTGATAAGGAAAAACTGCCGTGCAGTAGCTTTGTTGCTGATACGGTTGTCAGGAATAGGTTTCGCATAATGGAGTTATGAAAGAGGTATAATAAAAGGGTTTTAAATTTTATTTTAAGGTCTTACAATTCAAAAAAGAAAAAACTCATGTAATACTTATTTAAACAGTGTTATAAATTAGAAAAAAGGATTGCGACATTTTTCAATACTCGTTCGCAAACCCATCATTGGCAAATAAAGGACTAGGTAGGCAAAAGGAGACCAATACTAATTTTTTCAGACTTCTAAATAGCGTTACAATTAACTTAAAATCATAGCATTTCTATGTTATTATATATAATTAGAGTTTCTTAATCAGTGCTCGCTAAAAACGAGACGCACTCAATGTTTCGAATGAAAAGCTTAAAATATAAGTCGAAAATCAATTACATAGTGTTGATGTAACATAATAGATTATTTAGCGTTTATATAAAACTAAAAAGTTGAAATTTTGGGTTAAAGGTCTTTAAATTCAAGAAAATAGATATTATTATATAAATAGAAATTAATTAACATATATATTTGAGGGTCAAAGGAAATGCTGCTGACGAAATTTAACAGATTATTAAAAAATAATATTATGGTTACATCTCTTAATCAAGGAAGCGTATAACTATAACAATATTTAACAATAAGATTGTCAGAAATTAATATAATATAGTTTTACATCAAGTGAAGTAGTGTGACGCGCTCAGTTGTCGCATTGCTGTATTGGTCTAGATCTTTATTAATACACATGTTGTTTAACATAAATAACGTTAATATACAATGTAGAATGTTAAAATTGTATAAGGTGTGATTTAAAGGTCTTTAAGTTGATGTAAAAAGAATTTATATCACATACATCGAAGAGTTGACATAAATACTGCCGACGACATTTAAACGAAATACTGCCGTCATCCGTGGTTAAACAAAGAGATAACTCACTATAACAGTATTCCACATATTATGCTATCTGTCAGATTGTCAAAATTAATATAACATAGTTTTTAGGTTAAGTTTAGTTGTGAGACGCGCTCAGTTGTCGCAGGCGCTCAGTTGTCACGCGCTCAGTTGTCGCAGGCGCTCAGTTGTCGCGCGCTCAGTATTCGCGGAACCCACTCAACCTCCCAGCATTAAGGAAGTGTTGATTTTGACAATAAGTTATGGCGTGAGCGTGTTTGCTGTGAATCGCGCCAAAATTAGAATATAAGATCTCCCTGCCTCAATAATGACGGTACTAATTTCTCCTTAGCATTATGTAAAATTACTTTTAAATGTCTGAATCATGTCAGAACAGTAAGTGCGGCGACCTACTCAGAGTGTAGCAACTATATTATTAATGATAGTATTATTACAATTATCTATACTAATTATGCTACTTTTAAAATAATTTCTATTAAAATCTATCGATAAAACGAACAAAATTTAGCATAGGATAAGTTGGCACGGCCTGCTGTTTGTGGCCTAACTGGTCAGGTACAGACGGACAATCATAAGAAGGGAGTTTAGGCCTTCATCATGTTCACTGTAACTTCCAAAGGGTTTGGAGAGGGAATGAGACTCACTAAGCAATATAAAGAGAGAGACAGTTTGTCCTTGCTTCCCTGAGAGAACCAGAATGCTTTGAGATGAAAAGGTATACATAAAAGCAGCACAATTATCCTATGAATAAAATTTTCCCTAGGATTCAATAGGGAGCAACGCCATTGATCAGGAACTTTCATACATTAGTACCTTTCATATAACCACGGCCATGATAAATACCGAGTAAAAAAGACAGATTAAAGATGAATTTTCCTTGATCCTACACCAAAAAGCAAATAAAATAAAAATTAGGTTCCTTAAGGAATGGTAGCAATGATAATCTTACCTATATAATTTATAAAAATAAACATGGCATGTTACAAATATGAAACTCTACGTATTGTCAGCTCGTAAACAGAAAATATAAGGTGTATAAATATGAAATAGCACAGAAATAAATCACCACTAGCAAAACGGTCACGGCCCTTATTAATCCTGTAGTCTCTAATATGGTCGCGAAGGGTTCCTAAAGAAATAGGATGGAGATAAAAAAATTCGCATGAATGAATCAAAAAATGAAGAAAGGTGCAGGAGATATTTCCATTCATACAAAAATTGATGAAAAGTTGAATCATATCTAGATCTATATCATATCGCTTCAATATTAAAAGTTAAAAACGAAAATAAATTTACAAAAAAATATCAAAATATATGTTAATTAATGCTGCCGCTGTTCAGAAGGATGTTTTGAAAATCTCAGCGCAAATCACTTTAATTTATTTTGTATACGTAATGACTACAAATAGGCAACGGTCCTATGGAATTCAGCCTAGTTAGGTATGTGTAAAAATTATTTTACCTCCTTGTATCTAATTATCCCTCTTTCGATATTCTTGTTTTTTTTTTAAATTCATAATTACAAATTATATAAATCTGTAATCTATGACCAATACGAATTCTATAAATGAGAACTGATTTCAAATCAAAGTAAAGTCGCACTTAAAAATCATAGCGTTACTGTAACTTACCAAATTCTTAGAACGACAATGAGAACAGTTATAACCTGCGAATAATGGATCTTATCCACACCTTCTTCTGCTAATACTAATATCGGAAAAAGGAAGTAGAAAGAATTATTAAGATTAGGCAATTTTGGAGAAATTTCTAACTAATTATTCTCTGAACTTGAACAAGTGGATTCATCATCATTTAAACATATTTGTCACGCTTTTAGCGCCTAAAGCTTAAATAATAATTTTCTTTCGGTTTTAATAACTGTATTATTTGAAACATTGCAAAGAATCTCGCGGAAGTGCACGAAAATACAATTTTATCCTCGCAAATTCGCTTGTGTGGCTTTGAAAAGGCTTTCAAACGTTCCGTCTCGCGTCATAAAAACGGCCTGTCTCGAAATCTTCACCGGAATCGTCCTATCTATAGAAGAGATAATGCATTTTTAAGGCTAACCGTATCTCGATAACCATTAATGATGAGTAGAGCATACCATTTTTTCAAGGGAAGTGGATTGAGGTCTAAGTTTCCAGTTAACATTAGTGAAATATTTCTGAATGCGATGTTCGAGGGGACGGAAAACTGCGATAAGATAAAACAGATTTTAGATGTTAATGGAGTTTTCGGCTGACAATTCCGCTGATAATATTTCACATATCTTTAACGTTAGTTTGTTTTGAATGAGTTCTTGCCATTGTTAGCGTGTGTCAGTGATTTGTACACCAACCGACTCTTTTCATTGACTTTCGGCTCTCTTCAGCAGACTCTGAAAGTTTTGATGGTAAATTTCCCTCGTCTTTTCACAGAAATTTTCGAAAGACTTCGCCTAATTTGTTCCCCAATAGATTTCCTCATTAGTAAGATCAGTTTTATTTACATAACTTTTCCGTTGCACCACATTTCTACTTCTTGTAATCTCTCCTTTTCATCTGTTGTAGACTATATTTTACAGCCACACAAGAGAACATACATATAGGATTCTATAGGCCATTCCCACGTTTATCACTTGTACCACTTGCTTTCAACAACCATTGTGTTTCAGATGAAAAACAACTTTTCTTCGCTTGGGCTCTTACACGGACTACTGTTCTCTTGCCAGATTCCACCTTCAATTTCTGGTCTTCGACTGCTGCTAACTAAATTGCAGAATTCTTCAACTCGTCCATAGGCGTCCATTCCTTATTTCACGAAATTATCTTACGAGTTTCGGTGACATGCCATCAATTTAGTTTCTTTTTATTTCAAGCTACTATATTTCATGCTCTTTTTCCCAATAAAATGGAGCACTTTTGAAGCCATCTTCCTTCGCGAAGAATAGCGCTATTCCCAAGGAAAAACGGACATGAAATAACCTGGCAGGACCAGGACTCGACCTGCAATCTTCCATTTTCTAAACGGATGCTTTATCCAATTGGGTATCCAGCCAGAACATTCTAACATGCCGGTATGGGAGACTTTGCAGGCAAGGGCAAAGCAGTTTCTTCCGACTTCGCGGCATTGTCCTCAATAACCGGCCATTCAAAGCGGTGGAAAGGTTAAACCTTCTTAACAATAACACAAGGAAAAGGAAGAAAGGTAATTTCACGAGTAAAGGCGAGCAACTGAGAACATTTGCAAGGAAAAATCGGACGTGAAAAAAGTCTGACAGGCCTGGGACTCGAAACCAAAATTATTATTACGTGCAAAGTCACCTTTACCTTTACTTCTGTTATATTCTATGCAAAACGCTGCATATTGATTGCTTCTCCTTGAATTGAATCTCCGCGCCCCTATATTTTGTCTTCCCTTGATTTCACTTATTGTCTTCTCGATGTAAACAATGATTATGGTTGATGACATGCAGCATTCCTTTCTTACGCCATCCTTTACTGTAACTTACTCATTAATTTCACCACCTTCGACCCCGTTAAAGTAAAAGTGCGAATATAATGCTTTCACTCGCATACTTGCTCTGCAGATATTCAAAAGAAAAGGTAGAAATGGTGCGTGGGAACATTTTCCGCTACAGAAGGTCGACGAGGAGGGAATTCAAACCACGTTACGGGCAAACACTCACAAAGGGGTAGCATAAAAACAGAAAAAAGACAGAAAAATATGGGCTGTAAGAAACACAGACCAAAGAAAAATAGAAGAACTAAATATCCATTCGCTTCACTTTGAATTTAGAAACAAAAAAATATAAAATCACACGATTCCCTGATATTCCCGAGATGACGCTTTTCGGATGTGAAGAAAACTAGGTGAGTCCTAGAGAAAAATAGTATCTTTATAGAATGGTTCTGTTTAAATTCCGCGACCAACTCGTGAATTAAACTTTTCGCAGATATAAAAAAACATCTAAAAAAATATACTTATCAACGAATTTTAACCAATCTGAGGAGAAATTTTGGAATAATTATGTTATTTCAACGATGATGCGATGTTTATGAAATTGCGTATTCATGGAAATTAAGGAATATTAACAGTTTTTCGAATTTGAAATAATTTAAATCACGTTTTCTGTAAAATTTTCGATGAAAATGCAAGTTTTTGCAAAACTGCGCATTCTTATGAGAATCACTAGTACTGGCAAGTTTTACGAATTTTCAATTATTAAGCGTTGGTGCGTATTATTTCAGAATCGCGAATATTGTCGATATTTGCAAAATTGCAATTATCTCACGAAATTACGTTTACTACGAATTCAAGATTTAAAAAAATAATGTACAGAGCATATTTGCGGAAAAATTGCTTCGAGACTAACAGGAATCTTGGAAAGTAAATAGGAAAGCGATACTTGGTTGATAGCACCGATTGAATCGTCATAGTTACGGAAAGAATCCTACACTAGAACGTAAAGTCTCGTCACTGAAGGAAGAGAACAAAACATATTTTGAAATGGAATATAAACGGTACATGAAGTCAATTTATATCGAAAACTGGTTTAATCATAACGCTAACCAATTTATCTGTAAAATCACTGTGACTGAGAATTGAGTAAGTGATTGGGTCGAATCTGGTAGGGTCGGGGATGGCATTTCTCAGTCCATATTTGTAAAATCAGTCTATCCATTTCAGTGATACATCTACATCTACATAAATACCCTGCAAGCCGCCTTACGGCGTGTGGCAGGGGGTGAAAACACCGGGCGTTCGGACTATTTTTTTAGCCTAATATTTTCATGTATAGTTCACGGAAAGAATGAATTCTTAAAACGACTCGTCCTAGCATCTATTTCTCTTATTTTGCGCTGATTGTCGGATCGTCCAAAGTAGCAGGGGGGTCTCATAATATCTACTATATCTTCCGCAAATGTACATACTTTCCCTAAATTTATCGAGCAATCGCAATCTAGCTTCTAGTCTCCTATCTTTTAAGGATTCCCAACCTGCATCTGACAGCATTTAACGCTCGCTTGCTTTTTGTAG
>KZ308721.1:91769-108792 GCA_000376725.2 Ladona fulva
TAAAGGACGAGTAAATGCTAATTGAACTTAGTACTTTGCGCTGCAGAGAAAATGCATTGTTTTTTATACATTACATATACATTCTATTTTACTTAAAACCAAAATATTAGTAACTTCATGAAAAATGATCAGTACAAATGCGTTGAGGGTAACTACATAAAGAATCGGCATAAAATCTTTATTGCAATCGTTGTAAAGTATACCGTTCAAGATTTTCTTTATTTTCTGTAAAACAGATTACTATTCACTAACTTTCCGATTTGTCGAGCTTTAAATGGTAAACGTTGTGTAATTATCTTTTCATATTTCTTTTTGAAAGTGGGTTTTAGATAGATTACATCCCAGCTCGCAAGCTAATAATGCATTACTATTCTTTAAAATACTTACTTTTAAGTAATTCACTTTGTATTAAGAACTTTGATCCCAACCGAACTTAAAACCTTGAGCATAAAACCTTCATTTAACATAAAATAATTCTAGATTCCTGATATGCTCATTCTAAACACTTACGGACGCGAATTCAAATTTCTTACTGTGCGGTAGGGAAGCGAATTCAAATTTGGCGCGGCAATCCGGCGGTGAGTAAGTTTGGCAACAACGTTCCCCATAAGCGCAATACTGTCAACTAAATGTGGAATGCACTATAGAATTAAAGCGAAGATTATAGAGGGGATGAGGTCCCAACCGGCCTTCAGGCTGAATGCTTTACAGGTAGACTTTGATGAGACATGATTGCCAGTGATTCCTGCTATCATGTTGATTATGATGATGATGCAAGTGACATTTTCCGTTATGGAATAGGATAGAGGAATTTGTGTTCCATTTACTTTCGTCCTCAAGTCAATCTAATTCGTGGCTGCGATAGTATGAAAACTACTGAAGTATGAAAGATGCTGAATGCTAACATTCTTTCTTGTCTCCCAATATTTAATATAATTGCTGAACAGGGTGCGCCTTAACCGTGCAGCAATATGCACATTTTCCGCTCATAGCATTCTGGCTCAGGAGTCAAGATCAAACTACCTCACTCCTCATTTTACCTGCCGCGTCTCATTCCCTCTTCAAATCTTTTGGTAGCTAAAGGTGGAGGGCCATCCATCCAGCCTTCTGGATAATGTTTTTAGGTAAATTGCGGATATTTTTTTTTAACTTTGTTGTTGGCGGTGATTCTATTACCAAGTAAACGCCGCCTCGGTGTTTATTTTGCCACGCAGTGGTTTTGCCTTAACAGTTTCTGTCCTCATATTTCTGAGCTCTTTTGACGGGTAATACTCTGAAGCGCGGAAACTGATCTCAAGTGAGAACGATTTCTTGTGATTTGAACAAAATGAATGACCGGATTATTTCCGTAATTGCGCAAATTCAATTAGACTTAAAGCTGGAATGCATGATATCGCTCAGGCGTCCTTATCAGCGCGGATGTTAAAAATGAAAGTAGATTTTTATGTTTCTTGGCCTTTCCATCAACTGACGATAAAGCCTTTGTGTTCCCTATCAGACGCGTTAAAATATTGGGGATTGTAAAGGAAAGATTATAGTGGAAAGTTACTCAATCGCCTGGAATATCTTTCCTTAAATTTTACCTTGGCCAAATATGAATGAAAGACCTATGAAGAGGTCTCATAACGAGCTATATATGAAGGAAAGTGTTACCTAAGATATTATAAAGTTTTACTTTCTGTCAGTACGTTCTGTCGTTTGCAATAGTGTCCATAAAAATGCCTGTGAAGTTTATTTTCATTTTTTTCAGACCTTATTTATAAAAAAATATTAGAAATAAAGGTCCAACAAAGTCGACAGCCGTCGGTGAGAGACTGCGATCATTTTGTTAAATTGCGCTAAAATTTTGCAGCTGTAAACAACCCATCTCCTGGACGACCAACACGATCTGAACTCACGAAGTTTTTTCGTGGGAATGGACGGAGCCCATTTAATCCATGGAGTTAAGGATAAAATGACAAGTTTTTTTCCTCAAATAGTGTATAGTTGAAAATTGAGAGATATACGAGTTTAATGACCGATGATTTAGTTAGTCTTATCGGAAAGATATTTAGTTTTTATCATTTTTCATATTCTACGCATCTTCAATTTTATGCTAAATTCATCCGGTATCATTTTCTCCATTTAGAAGATATTACCACATTATCTTAATTATAGCAATAAAACGTTAAAGTAATAATTATCGAATTACAGTCCGATTTAAATTATGTTTCGTCATCCTTTGCGTGAAGTTGACTTGAAATGAAACGAAATGAGAATAGCCTCCTCTGATAAAATTTTGATGTTCAGTAACAACTTTTAAATGCCTTATCACTATCATTTTAGTATCGTTTATAGCAATGGGAGCAATTTCTTCCAATGATCACTTTCCCTAGAATGCACGATGCGTAAGCGCATTCTCTATAATACATTACTCAAAAGTATTGTCCCGCCTAAATTTCGCATACTTTGTGTATAGTTAACGGGTCGTGAATGAGATATATTTTATAAAAAACAACTATGCCTATAAGTGTAAATAATGCTGCAAAAAGAGATAATGCAGCCGTTAACATACTTGAATAAATGAATGAATGACAGTGATTCGTGTTACAGTAATTATTATTATAGGACAAAACTACAATCGCAATGAAATTATCATAAGTTTCCCAAGATCTACTGACATTTTTTCTAGTAATGTGTTTCGCGTTGAAGTACTTTATCTAATAAAAATAGGCCACATTCGTAGTGGAATCGAAAAGATGTTTTTCCTCTCAGATTCCACGCAACTATCAGCTTTACAGATAAAATCTGTGATATTGGTATATCGCTCAGCAAGAGCAGAACTAAATCTGGCCTCTTTGTGAAAAACAAGGTGCAAAGTTTTACCATGCAAAGCTTCATTTTCGATCAAATATGACATTTAGCTCGACTGTTTGTGATAAATAGAACATACTCATATCTGAAGATAAACTTTACTTATCATTGGGAAATTTTTTCATTATTATCTTAAACATACATTTAGGGATGCACTTTCAATACTAAACACCCAGTTGGGACCAGCGAGTAGTTTATCTTCTTAAAAATACAGTAGAGTTTGTGTGTGTTCGCCTAAAACTCGAAAATCAAAAGCTACACAGCTTTCAAACTTTACAGATTTTTAAATGTCTTCCCCGCGCAGATAACAGTCTACTTTTTATTCACCTAGCTGTCCCCGTTTTGACTTCAGACAATATAATCGTTTCCATAATAAATGCATGTTCACTTTTATCGCTTGAAGGGTTTATTTAGTTTGCAAAGTAAAATTAGAAAAAATAGCAGTAGGAAATTGAAACTAGCACCAAAAGAAGGAATATTGAATAAAGATAAGTATTTTGGTCTTGGAATATTGCTTTTGATTCGAAATTATGAGCATTTTGATAAAATACACGAGAATGTCGTGAAATTTAGAGAATGTAAACAACTCGTCGCCCCTGACGACCAATACTATTGTTGATTCTGAGTTCATGCATTTATCCATAAGAAAACACGTGGGGTTTACATCCATTTAAAATTAAGGATAGTTATTAATGATAGACTATATAAAGACGAGCTAATTTTAGCATTTTACATTTACGATGACATATCGCAGGGTCAAATTCACGGCCGATTAGGATTGTTTCTTAACGTGTTAATGAACATTTGTCCGTCAAAGTTATTACTCCATTTCATCAGTTAAATTACACACCTCATGTTTTCTCGGGAGTCCACTTTGTCGCATTTAATACTGTATTTATCAATTTTTGTTTCTCCGTTGTGAATCAGCGGACTAATCGAACTAAGTCTATTGTAAATCGAATTGGATGGGCAAACAGCAGCTTTGTTTTCTCAATTATTAACTCCAGTGTTACTACTGTCATGTGTGTGGTTTTGAGATCAATATCATTGATAAAATAAACGATAATCATCTTCAAGGATCTATAATCGTAATCTGTGAACATAACGACCAAAAGAGCCGATTATGTGACCCATAGAATATTCAACTCTCTCCAATAAGGAGCTTTGGACAGGAAACGAGGCTTGCTGGTTAAGATGAGGTGTGAGGTAGTTTATCCTTGCGGTTTTTTCTCAGAATGCTATGAGCGAAATATGTTCAATTGCATAAGTGCAGAACAGTGATTAAATCACCGGAAGAACACTATACGGCCAGACTGAGAGATAAACGAGTGAAATTCAACGCACCAAATATGAACCGCATAGAAATCGCGAACATTCTTTGGTTTAATCGCTCCTTGCAATTGATTAACAAAACCTAACATCTATTTGAAGCAAAGTATTCCCAGCAATTTCGCGTGGAAATTACTTTCCAAACCCTGATACAGCTATCTTCTGATTATCAGTCATAAAAGGGCCATAAAACGATCCATCAACCTTTACATAGCATTAACTTGAGCATCTTAACACTCGATAGATTTCTTCTAAACTTTATCGGGACTTAATGACTTGAAAATGCTGTTACATTGGAGAGTTAATGATGGAAAACACATCCTGTCTGCTTTAAATTTAGTTTTACGATATCCTTTATTGCTCTAGACAGAATCCAATCCGAACTAGACAAATTCGCAATTAAAAAAAAAGCATTTCCTTCATACTTGCATCTACAACGTCATTATAAGATGAAAGGGATCCACAGAAGATAAGGCAATTTTCTATGTTGTATTAGAGTGTCGATTTGCAATTCTTACACTGTTCATTTACCTGGATAGCTGACGACCCCTTCTGTTTACACTAATCATGCACACAATTCTATCCTCGCTTATTTCTTTCACTGCTACATTTTCCTTCTGGTCCTGCTACCATATCTTGACGAATTAAATATTTATCACTTGTTTTTGGTATGGGATAAAGAAAAATATATCTTTTATATACTTTCGTCTTAGACTTGTTCATGGCTGTGATAATATGGCATGCTTAAGATTAGTATTAAGAGAAGCGAAAATGTATTAAGAAAATGAGAAGTGTCTGCTAAGGATTCAGCCCGAAGGCCGTTTGGGACCTCATACCCTATACCGTCAGCTATTAAGAGCTAGGAGAGGGAAATGAGGCTTACTAGGCGAGATGAGGAGTGAGGTAGTTTGCCTTTGTTTTCCTCACTGAGCCTGAATGTTATAAGCGTAACAAGCCCCGGTTAGTGAAGCAAAATGACTCCACGAGTAACAGTTTCGTAACACTGCATAAGGAGATTCCTTAATTAACGCCATTATTCAGCATAATTCAGTAGCTTTCATATCATCACATCCATGAACGATACTGAGAAAAAGGTATACAAAAGATACATTTTTCTCTATCCCATACCAAAAGACAAATGATAGATATTTCATTCATCAAGATATGGTAGCTGGACACAAATCGAACGGTGGTATTCTCATAAGTGCTTCGGCTCCTGAGGTCATTTCGCACGTTTTCGCAACTGGAAATCAAACCCGGGACTGATTTCACCGAAGGCGATCGCGCCACCCACTTGACTATCCAGGAGCCTAAATCCCACACAGATTACAGTTCAATTTAGCATTTTTTAGTATGACGACCTATGCACTTCATAATTACTCCAAAAGATGGTATTCGCTGACTGTCTGAACCCGGCACGGTGTACTCCCAAATTCAGCTGTTTCTTCTGCTTCCTGATTTCGTCCCCTCAATGAGATATCAATCAAAATAGTCACTGAAACTGTACTCACCACAATGTTGACCGGAGGGGGCATCTTGCGCACTTTGTAACTAACGGTCAACCTTCTTTAATCACTTGTAGCGGACATCATCCCAGCTCATCCGACTGTCTGGTGGATCACAATCTCAATCCAACGATAAAACAGGAATTCAGGAATGAGTCCGCCGCTGCCTTCGCTATCTTCACCTTCCCCGTTATCTCACTTTATCTGTCTTCGGGAATTAATCCGTCGATGAAGGAGAGGGCGCTGATGCGAATAAAGCCAGTACACTTATTAAGCGGTGATCTGTGCACTTCAAGGTCAGTATTAGATGTCTCTAATTTAAACGCAATGTCTCACCTAATTTAAACGTACATACCTACTCCTACAGTTCCTTCTGCCCTATCTCGCCGAATGGTACATCATATTAACATTAACAATGGAACATTTTTGTAACAATAAGAGATTAGCAGTGATGAAAACAAGAATGAAACAACAAAAAAATGGAAAATACCAAAATAGGATAATAACTGTAAAACACAATGGCAGTAAGGTTCAATGATATTACATTATGAAGAAGAGTGTGTACGTGTGTTTGTCCGCCTAAAACTCGAGAACCAAAACTCTTCTCGACTTTCAAACTTTCGAGCTTTATTAATGTCTTCCCAGGCTAGAAAATAGGCTACCTTTAATTCTCCTAACTGTCCCCGGTTCGACTCCATACTTTTCAAAATGTTTCCATAAGAAATGCATGTAAAACTCACTTTTACCGCTTGCATGGTTTCTTTCCTTTGCAAAACTAAATAAAAATTTAAAGTCACATGAAAGCTAGACAAGCATCAAGAGAAGGGAATTTGAATGCAGATTCGTATTATAATCGTCAAATACTGTTTCCCGTTCAAAATTGCGAGAATATTGATAAAACGAACGAAACTTTTCTAAATTTTTGAGGTTGTAAACAAACCGTTCCCCTGATGACCAAGTCAAATGTTGAATCCGAGCTCATGCCTTTTAGTTCACTTTTATCGTTTGCAGGGTTTGTTTCTTTCGCAAAATTAGACAAGAAAGAATAGTCGCATGAAATCGAGATGAGCACCAAGAGAAGGGAAATTGAATAAATGTTCTTATTTTGGTCGTCGAATATTAATATATATTTTCTGTTCAAAATTGCGTGCATTTTGATAAAGTAAGCAAAACTTTTCTATAAAATTGATGTTGTTAACAAACTCCCCATGACGACTAATTCCATTGTTGAATCCGAGCTCATGCGTTTTCGTATTTGAGCATGAACAGGCACTTCAGCTAGTAAGAGAATAAACTGTCAATTTAAACGAGACAAGACTGCCTATGGCTCCTGCTATGCTTTACTGAACGGATTATTTTTCACTTTTCTTTTGGTATAAGATTGAGAAATATTTATCATTCATTCGGACTTGTCCTTAGCTGTGACGATATCACTTCTAGTGTGGTATGAGAAATGTTAATGATGGCACTAATCATTGCTCGCTCCGTACAGAAACCAATAAAAAGTGTAATTCCCAGGGTGCTGCACTCGTTGGACTTGCTCTAATGATTATATAGATTGTTATTTAGGTTTAGAGGTATTTATAGATTACAATGTAATGATTGTAATGCCATTTACATCGGTCAAGCAGGCCGAAACATTTTGACTCGGGTTAATGAACACCGCAAAGCATTTGAGAACAACTCCTCCCGTTCCCACTTTGCTAACCCTCTTCTGGAAAAACAACATTCTTCAACATTTACTCCTTTCATTCTCCAAACATGTGAAAAAAGCCCCAAGTTAGATTCCCTAGAAAAGTTCCATATTCTTCAACACAGATATTTCTCCCACTATCTTACCAATGAATATCTTTTCTCACAAAATTCGTCATCCGCCTTAACGATCATACCACCTTCATTACCCCCTCCTCCTCATTTACAAAACTATCCTGTTTCAACCTCTTAACCCCCTCCCCTTCCTTTCCCCCCTGCTTTATTCTGTCTCTAACATTACCCCTTACCTCCCCTTTCCTTCCCCTACTTTTCCCGTACTTTAAATAGCGCTGAATGAAATTTCCATGCACCTGATGATGGCGTAGTACGCCGAAACCGGTCGTGTCTCTTTTATACTGTGGAATTGTACAAGTTTATCAATTTTATTGCGATTTTAACAATAAATTTACGTTCTAATGATTACATTTTGGTTTATTGAGGAAACGAAGCGGAAACTACCTCACACCTCATCTTGCCTAGTTGCCTCATCCCCTCCTCCAATCTTTTTCTTGCTGATGGTGGATGGAGGGAGCATCCAACCAGTTTCGGGGCTGATGACTTTATAGACAGACAGGGCCTTAAAGACGACAAGTAAGTGAAACAAAAGATTCCGTTGCCCCTGCACGACGCTGTTTTCTAATTATAAACTATTCCCATTCCGATGAAATGCATGGATTTAATTCTCGGGTTCCTTTCTTTCTATAACCGTCTCGGCAGTCTTTTTATCTCGCAGATAAATAAAGAGCTATCGAGGCTCGAGGAAACGTAATGGAGATATCGGAGAGACTGGATGTATGTTAAAAAGATCGGCGATTCAGAAAGGACAGATAGAACGATAATGTATTTAATTGATAGATACTTATAGTCAAGTTTTCCTTTCCTATCTGGAAAAATGCACGTGGATAAACTTCGACGATGATAAGAATAATATTGATGTTATACCAATAACACATCAAAAAGAGCGAAAAAATAATAACGATAGACTTCTTTTAAGTGAAGTTGAGGCTAATGTATCTCTTTCTAAATCTAACTCATCGGCTTTAAAGTTAAAATAAAGCGATAAAAAGAAGAAAACAGCGACTGACGACGAATTTACAACGACCATTATTCGTGATTTAATTTCGCAAAAAGACCGCGTGCGAATTCGAAAAATAAACTTGACTCCCATGTTTTCGGGAAGCTGATGTGAACGAACTGGAATTAAAGACTTTAACTAAGGCCGAACTACTTCATTCCTCATTTCGCCTAGTAATCCTCATTTCCTTTCCGAGTCAGCTGAGGGTGTAAGGGTTGAGGTTCAAACCGACCTGCACCGAGTTGATCAAAAATCCGCAAAATCGATAATTATATTCGAGTATGACTAATGATTAGGTGATAATGTACCGGTTTGTCCAGGACAGATTTCGGGGTCTTTGTTCTAAAAGCATAACAGAAATATCAAATGTACCGGTATTCTGTTTTTTTGCCACCAAATTCAGGGAACAAACGGAATTTATCAAAGAGATTTACCAGCGTTAATTCGACGCAAAATATGTATGGAAAATTGTTAACGCTTCAAAGGAACCGAGAAATTGTCCCGGGCTAGCGGATGATAGATCTGGACCCCTTACAAACAACTTAGCGTTAAAAAGATTAAAAAACGAATCAAGCGTCTTTTGAAACTATAAAAATGCATAGGGGAAGTGGTCCTAATATCGCACCCTTTTTAAAAATGTCCTGAAAATTTGCTCTTTGTCAATTAAAATGAATACCTTGTTAAGATTAAAATAAGGTAATTAATACTGTGCCTTATGCTGAACTACAAATTTCAATATCCCTTATAATNCCCAACCTGCATCTGACAGTATTTTGGTAACGCTTGCTTTTTTATCGTAGCACTTCTTAACAAAACGTATCGCTTTCCGTTGCACTTTCTCGAGTTCACGGATGGACGGATGGATGATATAAAGATATCTCTTTAAAAGAAACTATTGTTTCTCATTTAAAATGTCGACAATATAAATTATGTTCTATCAATACCCATAGTCGATCATCGCCGAGTTTTCTATTCGGCTGAATAAATATCGTCGATTGTTTTTTTTTTTTAAGTATTCGTTGCTCAACTGTCACAGAGCCTCGTTGAATGTACAATCCTTAGCAAGTTAAGGCTGCATTACGTAACACTGAACTGAAGTTCAAATTTTAATCACTCTACCATTTTGTCTAACATGACAAGAAGGCCGTTATAATTATTTATTACATTTAGGCATTGTAATGTGTGGTTAGCATGGAGTTTCGCTAAACTTCACTTTAGCCCGATATTATAATGGTTTTCTATAGATGATTCCACATTTAGTTGACAGTATGCGATCTTATGGAGCTTCATTTCCCGTGTATTTCCCCATAAGGAGCAAGGCTCGATGTTGCCAAATGTAGCAAAAATTTAAATTTTTGATTAAATAAATCATTTACAATGCATAAATAGACGATGCATGTAATAGTGAACTTTATTTATCCATATCTTTTAAAGTAAAATTTATAAAAATTATTTTCTTGTATTTTCCCGAGGAAAGACTATTTTCCGAGTTTATCTTTATCACGCTCTTGTGAGCAAGGCTTATAGGCATGATGAGGAGTGAGGTAGTTTGCCCTTGCTTTCCTCCCTGAGTCAGAATGCTATAAGCAGAACAAGCCCACGTTAGTGAATCACAATGACTCTACTAGTGACACTTTTTGTAATAATTGTTCTTAGCTTTTGTCATAATAAGCTTAGATAAATTTTGTAAATGTTGGGCAATATTTAAGTTGTCTGTCACCAAAAGCAAGGAAAAGAACTCTGATGCAGCTTCGGAAATTTTTTTTCCATTAATTGGGGCATGTCCTTAATTGAGCCTTAAGCCACAAAGTTTTTAAGCAATTAACATGGTGCTAAATGCTCACGGAATTTATGGACACCTGTGATGTTATCTGTTATTTGTCCGGAGTTTTAAAGTTAGTGTTTGCTAGGAAACTCAACTTTCGCCTTGTCCTCAAAGCTGACGGCGAGATTGAAAGAACTAATCGTTATAAATCCTGGAGGAAACATCAATTCATACTTTTTGATGAATTATAAAACTTCGTTCCTGCCTGAGAAGAATAAAGAAATTCCGGTGTTCATATCGCGAATCCTTTTCGGCTACTGATTTTCTCTTGGAGCTCATATTTGTTGATTATTTACTTGCATTCATTGTCGATTATCAAAGAAAATCAGTTCCGTTAGCTTATTTTCGCGTTATAGGTACAGTATTAAAGATTTAAAAACACTCCGTAAGCCATTTGTTGGCAGATGGAACCAGCTTTTGGGGCAATCGGGAAGTTCTGGATTTCCGATTTATAGGAATTACCCTATGTGCATTTCGGAAACCCTTGAAAATGGAAAATGTTTCCATTCTCAAGAGTTCCTCCCATTGTGGACCCATACCCATTTTTTCTTTCTTATTCGGAACATATCAAGCGATATATGGTGGAACATCGCCATCATTCAATAAGAGTTATGAAACAAACTTTGCCGAAGTCCACAAATTAGAAAAAACACATATGCGATCGGTTTCGAGGTAATAATTCGTGTACCTGATGCCAGATGATGAGGTCATTACCTCAATTTATAATACATTATTTCTTCTTAAATTTTTACACATTTTTTCTTATATTAAAAGCAGTTTCTGAAAGTAATTATAGTTTTGGTGATAGTCATCTTTTGCCGCGGAATTTGATCGCTAAAGTGTATTTATTTAGTTTATTTTTTATTCTTTGTCACGTATTCGTGCAAACTGGGTGAAAATAAATTTAAGCATGGAATGGAATTGGAAAATTTTATGTTTTTCTAATAAATCCTTTGTATTGCCTTTTTCATTTATGTCCTTTTGTAGAATTTCATGTAAGGCTGTTTCCTTATGAAATGTTATGGTTGTATCATATTTCCTTTCTCGCCCTTTTACTCACAGAATGTATTCGTGTCTAGGACAACATCTCGTTCTCGCCGACACCCGAAATTATAATAATAACGCATTTCTCACTTTCCGCAAATATACACGTATAAGAAGAAGACACAAAATATTTAAGTAGTGAAATTAGGTACCCATGAAGTATGCCTTTTTGTAGGGGTTGCCATTACTTTGAATGAAAAAAGAGACGTGTTTTTACATATTAGGAAAAAAAGATTTTGGTAAAAAATTTTAAAAAATACTGTGTAAAATACAATGAAGAAAGTAAAGAAAAAAGAATATAATTACTTTCAATAAACTTTTATATCCTTTTGTAAAAATAGCCAGTCTTTCAAATTTTCAACCCTTTATTGGTTAAAGAAGAGAGATTTTTTTGGAGTACAGAAGACAAATTAGGTGCTATATAGGATTAGAGTTGTTTATAAACCTGTAGAATTGGTCTGGGGATACAAAACAAAGTTCTTTTTAAATTACAAACAAACAAACAAGCCTTAGTAACATGTCCATCACGGTTATAATACACTCTCAAAACTTTGTATATAAAGAGTTTTTACTTAATATCCATCTTTTCACCTCCCTCGTGAACCAAGTACTTCTTGGGTTTTCCCTTATATAGTAAATACTGTTGAGTTATCAAATTACTGTAATCTAATCTCGACTCTTGAACTTTTGAATGTATATTCTACAGTGATAACGCTGAAAGCGATAAAAGTGTACATTTTTCACGTACATCCTTCAAATGTAAAAGTTTACGTTTTTTCTTTTTGGCAAAGTTATATGTCATTATTATAACATTTTTGCAAAATTAATATTGAAACGATGTATTCGAATGTTGACTCATACGTTTTTATGGTAATTATCTTCACGCATTTCGCTAGATAAACTCTAACAAATCCAAAAATGTTTAGCCTTTGGTCTATTATTCAAAACATTTCTTCGCCATTCAACCGTCGTGATATCTCTGTTTAATTACCGCCATAGTTTCAGCTGATAAATATCTCTTCCTTTTATCTGATTGGCATCCATCAATACCCTTTATCTTCTTTGTGGCAGATACGGAAGGTATTTATTCTGAAAAATATTCTTTCTCAATAACAAAGCACTCAGAGGAGTACTTGGGAATGATTCTCTTGGCGTGCATGCGTGTAAAGTAAATTGAAAATATATCCAAATGAAAGAATCGTTTTGCGCAATTGTAATGGTGACTAATTAATGAGAAATATTGAGTCGCATTTGGTACATTTGTTTGGGTATGTTTCTAAGGAATCTGTGAGTAGCAGGTTTTTATCAAATCAAAATTTTCGGTCAATAATTGATCCAATCATACGAGCCACGGAAATATTAAGGGGTTTTCATATTAGAGAGAAAATCTGCGCATCGTGCCATTTGAAAATGAAAATTAAACATTTCAATACTTAGTTACGCCACTGCAATGCTTAAATCAATACAGTATTTTTTTAAAATATGTATACTCCCAGTTATTAGAGTTTGGGATTGATCGTACTCCGCACAAGCTCTTCTATATATGCATACTTTTCGTTATACAATATTCTAATTGCAGAAATCCAGCAGGTGAGAACATGCTATGTATCGGTAAAAGGTCCATATCGAGAATTCCGATTATTCATTTCGAATACAATTTACCAAATATTCTGAACTTGAAAATATAAAATGTATATTTAGGAAGTCCTTCGTATAGTTGACATGATCAAAACACGGCCACTCAAAGTATCTAATTAACATAGACGAGTATACGTTGCCATTTTGTAATTCTTTCCACATCTTTTTTCGAATGATTTTTCGCATCATCCGAAGCTCCTAACAGTCAATTCCAGCCTATTTGATGAGGTCCTACATTATTATCCGAATCAACTAAACTGTTATCGCTAATGTACCAGTAATTTAAACGGTGCGAGAGTATCTCTCTGTTGTCAGCTCATTATAAGACTTTGTTCCCTCAACCTGAATCCTTAGGCGATGATATACCCCGAGCATTACTGCAACCTCAGCCTTATTTTTTGACAAATAATCGCACGTCTTCGAGAAATATAATGGGGCAAATTAAGCTTAGCTGGCTGATCTAGGCTCTTCGATAAGCTTTGTTTCTAGGGCGAGCTCTCAATGTCCCGCGGCGATGTTTGTCCTCATCGAATCCATTCCAGTGAATTATTCTCCTCACCTGCCGTAGATAACAGCTGTTATTTTTTGCAGATTTTCCATTTGCGTAACGTTCGCTACTTTANAAAGACGCAACAATGAGATATTGGCCGTTTGAAAAAAGTGTTCCTAATATCGCACCGGGTGCATTCCTAATATCGCACGGGATGATATTAGGAATACTGTATTTTATGATCATAAAAATGAGTGTTAAAGGCATAAACACTAATTGGAACACTGAAAATATTCTGAGAAAATGTGCTGAGTCAACCACTGCAAATTTATGGTCCTTAAATACATTCCTCTGTCCGCTGCTTTCTTTTTTTAGGGGGCGTCTGCAACAATGAATTATAACATGTTGCAGAACACCAATAAAGCGACAAAGCGTTAGTATTCATTTAAATCATCTTGTGTGCTTAATATCGCTCAGTGCGATATTAGGACTACAGGTGGGGTGCGATATTAGGAACAACGTGACATTTCAATATGATCGACACTACCGGAGAAACTATCAACTGACAAACCGTTACAACTGTACCTGCTCAAACTATGTTATAATATAGTTGTAATCACATTGCTTTGGTTAAGAATACAACTTACCTTTCAGCATATTCATATCTGTATGATGACCTCTTCAAAAACTTTTGGGCTGCCGCAACTAAGAAAAAAATCACACGCACTAAACGGAAAAGTCAATTCCACCAATGCTCTTACAGGACTGAACCCTTGCCGCTAGACACCAGTTAAGATAGTTCCCGCCAAGTTGCAGCAAATACTTCCCGAGAACATGAGGGGTGCGATATTAGGAAAGAGTGCGATATTAGGCATACTACCCCTATGTTTATTCGGAAATTCGAATATCCAATTACGCAACATTACACACTCATATTAGTAAACATATCTTTTTTCGTACATATATCCCATACAGCCCAATGTATCAGTATTTTTCGAGGCATGCGATCCACCGTGTTGACAGAAAGGAAGCAATCGTTCCGGAGGATTGAAAAAGCACGTCAATCGATGACGCGCGACGCGGATAAACTCGTTGCTATGGATTTGTTTTCGTTATCCTTTGGCGCGAAAGAGAGCGAAAACGGCTTCCATTCTTTTCTGTTGTCGCTCTCGAATCCATCGAAAGAGAGCAGCTCAATCGATCTTTCGATTCGGCTATCCCTCTTATCGGAGAATCTGAGATATTTCCTTCGTGTGTTACAGGAAGAGTACTAAAGGCGGTATCAAAATCTACGGGGAAACCGATTTATCCCTGAGCCTTCTCGATTAATAAATTATACACGAGAGAGAATAATACTATTTGATTTTCAATTCTTTACCTCTGGACTTCTTGAATTGATGCAAACTTAGTATTCAACGTATATTNTACTAAAGGCGGTATCAAAATCTACGGGGAAACCGATTTATCCCTGAGCCTTCTCGATTAATAAATTATACACGAGAGAGAATAATACTATTTGATTTTCAATTCTTTACCTCTGGACTTCTTGAATTGATGCAAACTTAGTATTCAACGTATATTCATAACCCTCATTTTAAATTGAAGATAGTTCTACATTTTTCACAAAGTGCTTATTCCAAATGCGCAAGCAGAGACCTTCCATCATGTTATAACCGAATGTATTACTAGTGGTATTGTTAAAAGTGCTTCGACAGCCAAGGTTCCATTATTTCCAGTATACCATAAAAATGAATTTTCATAACAATTGCTTGGCATTCGCCCAAAGACAGGAGCAAAACCCCTCCAAAAACCAAGACAAATACTCCCGAAGGTAATTAATATTCTAGACCCGGAAGAAGAGTGGTGAAATCCAGAAAATAATGAATTATGTTACTAACCTTGCTGTGCACGCTTCATCTTGGAATTCGGTCAATCGTCGGGTTAATCCGGTTAATCAGCAGTAAGGGAAAATTTCATTCAAATGGTCCCAAACTCTGAAATGTAACGAATTTATATGTATCAAGTTCGGCATTTACATTATTATTTAACATTTACATATTGTTTTACACAGCCTAATTAAACCTTGTCCCATCGTACACTATCTTCAAGAAGGAGAGGGGAAGAGAGTAGGGAAAATGAGGAATGAGGTAATTTTTCCTTGTTTCCTCACTGTGCCAGATTGCTTTAAGTTGACAAAGATCACGTAAATACAGTGGAGTGACCCTATAAAAAATACATCCCGTAGCATTCAAACTTGGGAGTGGCCAAAGTTAACGTAATTTTTTATAATTCTTTGTACCTCAGTATATTTCATATTATAACACACAGGAACTATGCTGAGACATTAGCATATGAAGTATGAAAATTCGTCCTTCTTCCGCCAAAAGACACGAAAGCCATTCACCCTTTAAGATGTAGCAGCAAGAAACCAAAATTAAAATTTACTCGTGATCTTCTAGGTTAGCATTTCTTTCGAAGAAAATGTTAACCTTATAGGGTAACATTGATAGGACTGAAATAAAAGTGAGTAAAAAATATATTTTCCTTCATCATATACCAAAAGACAAGTAAATAATGTTCTTACATTCCATTCATTCAGCAGGGATGGTGCGGAAACTAAATACAATAACTTAATAGACAATAAATTTCACGTCAAAAGATGAAATAAAATAGATTAATCGTTACCTTCTGCCACGGAATAAGAAAGTTATGACCCTAGGAAAAGTTGATATCAGATTAATAATAAATTGAAGTTCATTTTGTTTTGCTTACATACAGGAGCCTCTTGGCTCAAGGCAACTTTAAATGTGACTTAAAACTTCCTCGTCATTACTTTTTACCACTTTTAATAACTTCCCTTCGAATCCTTCGGAAAACATTCTCTTTGTATTCCCTTCTATACCGATACTAAANATTTTGTTTTGCTTACATACAGGAGCCTCTTGGCTCAAGGCAACTTTAAATGTGACTTAAAACTTCCTCGTCATTACTTTTTACCACTTTTAATAACTTCCCTTCGAATCCTTCGGAAAACATTCTCTTTGTATTCCCTTCTATACCGATACTAAACGGATCTATTTCATCATATCTCTTTGTTGTACTCAACTGAAATTCTTTCTTCTCCAACATTCTACAGCTCTAACAGCAATTACTTTTCTTCCCCATCAAGTAGAAACAATACACGCAGAATACTTTAAACCCACGTCTCAAAATCCTCCAACATGTCTTTTTTCATAGATTCCATGTTTCACATCCGCACTGGAAAAATTCTGGGCTGAATGAAATAATTCATTGTAACTTGCAAAATGTTGATCGATTCAGTATTTTTAATAGACAAGATACTCTTTAACATATTTGCAATTTAAATTTTTGCCTTATTTACCCAGTGAAAATCAACAACAATGAACAATATATCGTTACCTTATTAATAGCATTAGCAAGTATTGTATATTCAATTATTAAACGCTTACAATTCCTACCATTAGCTTACAAAAATCAGAAATATATACAAT
>KZ308721.1:123715-134793 GCA_000376725.2 Ladona fulva
TGTCACTTATTATTAAATTATAATTAGGAATTTTAAATTATATATAGTATTGTTCGATCTTAAAACAGATTGAAATAAAGGTCACAGTACAGGTTTTATCCACGACATGACTAAAGAATGACATTTTACGATTTTTATCGATACGTCATTGCCAACAAATCATCATCTTCATGTTTCCGTTTCTTGTAGCAGTTTAAACTTCCCAACAACGAAAAAAGGCTTCCTATCCAGACACTCTGGTCTACGAGCGAAAATCCCTTTGTTGAGAATCTCTTATCGTTGGTATTAGTGATACTTCGGTTAACGAAGATAATTCGTTCCGGAATCGAATTCGTTAGACGAAATCTTCGTTAACGGAAACGTGATGTTATCAGGAGTCTCACTTCTAGGTGTCTTAAACAACCCATTTGAGTTGGTGGGTGTCCCATACGTCATGTGGTCAGCTAATTTCTTTGCCATACATAGTGACGAAAAAGATGATACACTGTAATGGCTCGACCGTTCATGTACGCTGATTTACGTTAGCGCGCGCATTCACTAAAGTTTCCGTTAGCCAAGTCATAAAAAACAGCGAAAAAAATCTTCCTTGGCCGAAACACTCGATCTCAGGATCACCCGTTAGCCGAGGTATCACTGTATTAAGAAACCAAGGAAAACAAAAAAAGCAACTTAGATGGGATGACTTTGTAATGGCTATGAAACTGTGTTTCCAAATGTTTTATTTTCCTTTTATGTATCCTAAAATCATCCGATTAACTTACTCTAAAACACACGAAAATATTTCTCCGTTATAGCATTAAAATAAATTCGAGGTATCATCATCCCCTTTGTTTTCTAGCGGAGGAAATAATTACTTACGACAGCAAATATTCTTTGAATAACACCGTTAAAGATATTAAAATTCCTATTCCCCAATTCCGCATCGATTTTCGGAAAAGGTGCTTTTGGATGTATCTGTCTCACAATTGTGTGAGAGCTGAAGTATTCGAGGACGTGGGAATCTTGCATTGGGAACTGAAAGAGAATCGAGGATCTATTTAGTTGAAACCGGTTGTGGAATTCTCCTTTGGCGAAAGGAAGATGCTTATTTGTCGAGAGCGAACAAAGTGCAAAAGATTCAGGTTTATACAACGTTTGTTGAAAAAAAGCTTTACACAGGAATCGGTATGATCCTTTGTGATAAGATAGAACAGTTTAGATTAACCTAGCGCAAGTATAATTATAGTAGGTTGGAGGAATAGTACGTACCTTTGAAAATTTGGTGGAGTGAATATAAATCACAATTTTAAAGTTCCTTACGGATTCGACAGAGTTCTTAAATTTACCAAAATTTTATTATTAAACTTGTATTTTTATAAATTTAATCAAAAGTAAATAATTCAAAAGTTTCAGCAAAAATATTTTTTAATGGAGTAAAACTTAATTTTTTTATCTAAAGTATTCCGCAGTGATTTATCTAACTATTATGTCAATAATCAATAATAACATGGATTTCATAAATTAATTTATAATTGCTCGGTTTACTGAAAGACTAAACTTAAATAAATCTCCTAGGGCAGACAGTAGTACATCATCACAGACGGGGTTGTTCCTGACTCATTACATACACAGGGGAATGGGGCCCGCTTTTGCGATGCTCTAGTGAGATTATTTCCATGGGCGAAATGCTTTCACTCCTTATTTATTTCCCTTTCTTTCGTGAGGCTGTGTTCACTAAGTAATTAAAAATTTCAATTCTTTTGCTCGTCTTCTGAAGAGTAACGCATTTAACACCTTCACATGTTTTCTATGTGATTTTTTAACATCCTATCTCCTAATAATGAAAGTTGTTCAGATATTTTTTTAAATCGTTCTTTATCGAAAAGATTCACTGGATATAAAATTCCATCAAGAATGTAACTCCATTATATACATAACTAGCTGAAGTGCCCGTAGATTCTAAACGGGGAAAATAGAGACAGAATTAAATATAGTAGTCCTATTTTTGCTAAAATTAACATCTCTCATCGAACCTCAATGCCCAATGCATTCTTATGTGAAAAGGCTGGAGATCGGATTCAACGATGGAATTAATCGTCAGGGGGACGGTTTGCTTACAACCTCAAAATTTAAAAAAAGTTTCGTTCATTTTATCAAAATTATCGCAATTTTGAACTGAAAACATTACTTGATAATTAAATTAAGAATCTACATTTAATTTCCCTTCTCTTGGTGCCTTTCTCGCTTTCATGCGACTATTATGTTTTATTTAGTTTTGCAAAAGAAAGAAACCATGCAAGCGATAAGAGAGAGTGTTGCATGCATTTATTATGGAAACAGTTTTAAACGTCTGGAGTCGAACCGGGGACAGTTAGGTGAATAAAAAGTAGCCAATTATCTGTCCGGGGAAGACACCTAATAATCTTCAAAATATGAAAGTTGTGCCACATCTGTTTCTCGAGTTTTAGGCGAACATACACAGCCACAAACATATAGGCACATACAAACATTCTACTTTATATAGCTGTAGTTCCTTATGTATATAAAGATATACCAGTACGTTGTTCCTTTTCCAAAGTTCCTGTCAATGACGCTTACGTTTCCAAACATCGAAACCAAAGGTACGTATTTTCTTTAAAGAAATGACATTCCAGCAAATCACAAACAAATTTTAATATTTGCGTTCTTGCTGCTACATATTGAAGAATGGAATATTTTCCATGTCTTTTGGAACAGGAAAGAGAGAATGCATATTTCATGTACTTATATATACTTACTCATGCACTTACGTGTACACTCATTCTAGTTCTTAGCTACGATATTACGAAATCCGCTGAGGTATGAAGGGTGCTGAATAACAGCATCCATTTCGGTCTCTCCTCATCTAATGCTATGGAAAGGGTTATTCATTAGGGTCATATTGCTGCTCTTACGTGGTTGCGCTAACAACATTCTGGAATATCGATGAAAAGCAGGGGCGAACTATCTCACACCTAATTTTGCATGCTAAGGTCATGGGTTGGAAGAGGAGACTTTAACCCTCGCCCAAATAAAGACGATTTATTATTATTCCCTCACAAGGTTACTGTCAAGCTTTTTGCAGCGAAAGGAATAGAGCACACTGCTGCTTGAATGCCAAATACTATTCACCGCGTAATTTCATCCGGCCGGCTAAGATTTTATAACCTAAATAAATAATTATTATTAGTCATTAGGAATCTTGTAAATGACCCATTATATTTAGGAAGCCCTATTTTACTTCATGTCAAAGTATTCATTACTATAGAGATTAAGGATCATTAAGCTGAAAAAATAACAATCGAAAAATATAGGTTATTCTTGAAATACACACATAATATTGGCCAGCCGACGCCAGAGCTGGCCCGTCGAGCAAGCATTTTTGTCACCACTAATGAAGAAAATGGGGTTCTAATTGGCCTATGGTCTGGATGAATTACAGGCATACTTTACAGACTTAATTTTGGCTTTAGGCTTTGTAAGATCGAAATGATTACGAGTTTTAACTGCGTGAAACAGGAATTGATCTAAATGTTAGTGCTCATTCTGCAGTTTACTGCAGAAAAAGCTTGCAAACTTGCAGGAAAACAAAAGGAACAAAGCAGAAATTGCAAGCTTGCAAACAGCAGGATACAGAACATTCAACAGTTGGGTCAGTCGGAAAAAATGAAAATCAATTAATTGATAGACCTCAAGTTTTGGGTTAAAAAATATGCTCGGGGTACATATTACTATTTTCAAGTGTTGTTTCCCAAAAGAGACCGGTTTGAAGAACTCGAAACGTGTACAACATTCTGTGAGTTTTCGTTAAAGGAAAGGGAAAAATGATAGCCTAACATGTGACTAGGAAAGATGGAGGGAAACACACGTGAGGAATAAGTAAGAGGCCACGTGCTTCGATATGAGAAATCTTGTTAACGTCGACCTTCCTCTACCAGTCGCGCCATCAAAGAAGTTTGTATGTACACAAAGTCAACCTAAGTTGCGACAGACATTGTCGAATTTTTTTTCGTCGAATGTAGGATGTCACTTTTTAACACAGGGAGCCGTCTTTTCCGGAGGCATGTATGATTCAAATTATCCAGGTAAATGGATAATTTCGAATGATAAGTGATCAGAGTCATAAATATCCTGGAATAATTGTAAAATTAGGCAAAATTTCGCTCCTGCAGCCATAGCTTGACGAATTAAATATTTCCGATCGTCTTTTGGAAAACGAAGAGGAAATAGTACCTCACATTTCCTTTTCTCAGAGTAAATTCATGGCTATGATACTATGAAAGTATTGAGGTATGAAAGATGCTGAGAAAATGCATTCATATGGTCACATACATAAATTATTTGCATAAAGGCATATGCGTTTGGTGAAAAGAAGATTGATTTAAGAGGCTTGCGTGACATAAATTGAAGAGCACTTAAGAAACTCGACTATTTTAAGCAAACGCTGTGTAGGAGTGATGAAAAAGTCCGTGAGCGATGATAGTTTGCGCTAGATAAACCCTTTCTAGGATTTGCGTGCACTATATAGGACCTTGTAGACAAAGGTTGCGTTCGTGAAGTAGAAAAGATGAAGCTGTGTGTTTTCTTAGAAACTGCTTCGATAAACTGATAGGCGTTGTCAAGATGATTCTTCGTTCATGATGGGTGTCTTTAGAAGAAAGGGAAATAATTTTAAGTTAAACCAGTTGAATTAATTTAGAAAAACGAGGTTAGAGAACTCTTAATACATTTTTGGAAAACATGGTAAACACTATGCTTCCACCCTGGCAGGTCATACCGCGAGAAAAATCAGGGAAATATTATCTAGAAACGACGATTAAAGCTTTGTATTTCAACTGCCGATAAGAAACTTTAACGACTTGGAAAACAGGTTAGACAGTGCATGCTACAAACCGAAAGGAGGCTCTCAGGGTACATATATAGATGTAGTTTTCATGATTATAACTGGCACATGTTCAGTATAAACTTACATACGTAAGCGGGAACATTATCTCCTCGTTCACATCATTAATGAGTTGCTTGTGCATAATTTTCCAAGTGAGATGTCATCTATGTAAAAACTGAGGAAAAATCTTGATCTAAAAGTCAATCCATCAAATAAAATGCAAAATTGATAGAAAAAGAAGGAAGGAATGAGTTATGGACTTAGCACAGACAATTTCTTATCTCAAATAAATCGCCGAAATTGAGGCATTAATTTTTGTGAAAAACACCCTTTTAGCTTGATTTGATTAGACGGAGATGATTTTACGTTTACAGTAAGAAATTTCCTAAAAGCAATTCCGTTCCTCTTAACTGAGAGTATACATAATTCCTCTCGGAGACAGAGGCCTGTATTAAAACTTTGCAAAGACTTTTGCATTATTATAATACAAAGTCCCTCAATTTTTCGTTAAAACTTGTCCACAATAATTAAACATTCGAAAACGAGATGAATAAGGAGGAACTCTTAAGAGTTTAATTAATGCGGAAGTTATTGCACTGATTGAACAATCTGACTAAAATTTTGTCCATCAAAAGCCGACAGAAGTGGTGATTAATTTTCGCAATTCCAAGCGCGAGAGGCCTGCTTTTTTCGGATGAAAAGCCAAAATGGATTTTGAACTGGGGTTGAACGACCTGAGAGACTAAAATATCTCTTTTGACCTCTCCGAATCTTTCTGTTATATATTTAGTTTGAAATAAAACGTCACGCTTTTGCTACCAATAAAATTAGTCGATGATTCCTGTTAGGAATGGTAACAAAAATATCTCTCCAGAGGAAACAATATTTGTTTTTAAGTCATATGCTTTTCGAAGCTGTTTTTGAATTTTCACATCTATGAATCAAGTTTCTTCCTACGGTTAGTTTTCTTTCTGTTGGAATGTAACTATGTTGTCATTCGCTACGACGCCTACATTTAAGCCGATTGTGTCATTGTAACGAGGATAATATTTAGATGCATAAGAGAAGCCTGTGAGATTCTCAGAGGTTTATGAAGCTTCGCTTCTTCCCATCTTCTGATTTTGCTAAATGGAAAATATTTCGAATAACATAGTCACGAACACGACGCTCCTTTTTGTATGTATAGTACCATAAAGTTACCATTGTAGTTTTTTCAAGTTTTAACGCTAAAAATTGATTAAGATGCATCTTACGACTGCCATTTGTGCTAAGTAAAACATCATATACCAATTGTTTCTATGTACGTCTGATATGTTGTTATGCATTTTGTCAGTTTAACCCATAGCTGCTCCCATCATTTTGGTCATTTGGTCAAAAGGCCAATTTTAGCATTTTTTTCTTTTGTTTTGTGAAATATGGTCTTTTTTACATGCACGTCATAGGTAAGCCACAAGAGACTGAAGAAATAATTTCCGCAACATTTAGATGGAAAATGGTTCAATTACAACTTCGAAAAATCTGCTAGTGTAATAAACAAGTTTCACGCATGCGATAGGAAAAATTTCGAAATTTTGCGCAGTCCATGGGTTAAAACACTGAGAAGGAAAGGTGAGGAATGGGGTGTTTTCCCTTATTTTGCTCACGGAACCAGAATCCTATCACGGCCTAAGCGTAATATCAAGTTGGTGCAAAGATTGGNTGGAGATTATTTTGAAAAAAAAACGATTAAATCAATGCTTCGGACATAGCCATGTGCCCATTACTCTGTGCAAATGGTACGACCATCCAACGAACGATAAATGAAGAGGAAGGGGGTGTATTTTCGAATTATAGAAATTATGAAACGCGTAAAATAAAGATGAACAATTATTGTGTAGAGATTTGACATAACGCTTTAATAAATACAAAAGATGTGTAGAAATGCACTGGGCTAATGGTAGACTATTTTTCTGTGAAAATTGCCCAAGTTTGACACCCCATATCTTTTGCGTACAAATAACGAAAAATCACCCGCGTAAATCCAAAATAGAATCTTATCCGATTAGGTATGGGAAGCTTCAAGTTTCGCACTCAAAAAACCGTATTTGGCCTCTTGATCAATTCTTTTCAATCCCCACTGTGTGTAGGCTGGTTGGTACCTCATCCCTTCCACCGTTTCCTACGAAACCTCTTGAGAAACAATGATGATTACAAGTCAAGATGAGGAATTAGGCAATAAGTAATTATTTTTGATAATTGAATAATATTGAATTGAATATATTGAATAACATCCATCCATCCAAGATTTTGACTAAATTATATTGGTGAAGCTTTTTCTCTATCTTATGCCATGAGGCAACTGTAAGTATTCCATTCACATGAGTAGGGTATAGGGAACAAGAGTTTTGGTATATGAGAAAATCAAAGTTGTAGTGAAAAGAAATAATGTAATCGGCGGCTGTCTAAGATGACTAATTAAAAAAGATCTATTTGCTGCATCTAGGAAAACATATTTTGGCAATATGAGTTTATTTTTAAATTAATGGGATATTTGGTTGGCAAAATCAAACCTGCGAACAGAATTCAGCGTTCTTGGCCATACGTTGGGCAACTTCGATAAAAAACATAAAAAAAAACGATTCATGGGGTCGATTCATAGAGAAAGAGCGCTTTTCGTAGGAGTAGTAATAAGAATCAGGAATATAATACAATTATTATTGATAATGTATTATTAGTTATTAAATATACTGTAGTCTATTAAATTTATCTCTATGGCTAAGAGAAGCAAGAAAAATCACGTTTTTTGGAACGCGGAATGGAGACCAACCAAACATGAGTAATTCGACTTATCTGTAAATTCGGAGACGCTCTTTATCTCCCTAATTTCCACGAGATATCTGTTTCTAAATTAACTCTATGTTGCCACTTGTAATATACTGTTTTCAGGTCTATATCAGCAAATTTGTATGTATAATTTTTCACTCGTCTCCAATCAACTCCGTCACTCAAATCGACCCATAGCAACATCATTTAGATCCATGAGTTGGGGTTCATATAAAGCAGGTATAAGATAGACAATGTAAAAGTTTTGTTGTATATATGTACAGATGCGCTGAAATGTAATTTAGCCTTCCCAAACAACATCATGAGACACACCAACTGACTTTTCCTTCAAAACTGTATATATGTTTATAGTTATGTAATTATATTTAGACATTTTAGAGTTATTATAGATAAATATATTTAAAGGGTTACCAAATGCGAGAGCACGCCAATTTTCCACAAAAGCAGAAACTATATTTAACTTTCATATGGGCTAATTTTATATAATACTGTTCACCAGTCTTGTATGCTGTCCCATAAAACAGGACACAATACGACATTACCCCTCCAAGGAGTCACACAAGCAGGACAATGTAAAAGTAGTTACATCTACACACGATAGAACCTAGAGTAACGAAGATTGTCAGGGTCAATATGTATTGATACATAGGATAGTGTGAACAACTGTTTCGCCCCGGATCGAGCTTTTAAAGCCGACAGTGAACTTAGCTAGGAATGATATCCTCTGGAAAGAAGGAAGTCTTTTGATCTCCACTCTTTTGCGTGGAGGAATGCGAATTCCGTCGTACGCCTATCCATATTCTCAAAATAACCGAGGGACAACACATGTCCAGATGTTTCCTCTCAAGGATGAATAAAAGGAGGATTTTCTGCGGTTATATTTATGCAGCACCTGAAAACCGGAGACCGCTGAGGCAGCCATGAAACACGATACGTCCCGTCTTCCCTGGATACCGAAAGATGTCACGCCAACCGAGCGCAACAGGCGGAGATTGAAATTGTTTTATTCCCTTTTATGTGACAGATAAAAATAAGGGTGCCATTTTTCTTGGACTCGGATTCACAGCGGGGCTCTTCTGCGGAAATCAGTCATTTCGTAATATTCTCTTCGGAATCAACCAGCGAAGGTTTTAGTTTATCACTCTCTTTCCGCAGACCTTCATATTTAGCATCCAGTTGTGTTTTGACGAATTTACATGCAAATGAATCTAAGTAAACGGACATTAAAAATATTTGCCGGCAACTGGAGATGAAAAATGACGTCATCTGAAGTGTAATTTATGAAGAATATAATTTTTATAAATATAATTAAGTATTGTATACCTTGTATAATTACGTTGAATTATATACATAAAAAAATGTCTGTCCGTCTCCCAATATATCTCAGAATGGCTCGATGCAGAGATGTGAAACACTGCATTATGTTTCTACGAGTTTGAAAGGCCCACAAAAACTGTTCTCATTTCTCAGAAGGCACGGGTTCGAACCCAGGAGCCCATAATACGTTTCCATAAGAAATGCACGTTAATTTCGTTTTCATGACTTAAATTAAATTAAATTAGAAATAATGGTTATACGGTTATCATAATTCCATCCTGCTTGACGGGGGCGTTTACACAACCCGGTTATCGATGCCGAGCTAAATATCTTATTCTACAATAATACGCTTGGAATTTAAAGGAGAATTAACGGTTGCGAGATGATAGTATTTTTTCTTACAAATTTCATGGCTCAAAGTTGAAGTATACAAAAGATTTATAAATGTTGACTTCATGATGACAATCGACAAGATAGTCCTTCATACATTTAATAATGGGCATTAGTATACCAAATTCATCCCTTATCAATCAAACCATCTGCCGGTCATAATTATAATTTTTAAAGAACAAAATTTGACACTTCCTTGCTTAGAAAGACCAGATGTATACATAAACAGATATATTTTTAAAATAAGTTATGTTCCGTCATGTTTAACGGGGGCGTTTACTAGTATATGTATATAATTAAACATGGTATGCATTGTATTGTATATACTGTTCATAAGTATTATTAAAGGAACAAGGAAAAGTCGAATTTTTACAAACTACAATATTAAGAAGCTCGACGTTTCCTTGTTCCTTCATAGAGTCCAACCACGAAATCACGGTCCAAGCTGTTGATTCTATATAAACGCATGTGTTTTATACTTTTGTTTTCCCATCTGGCTAATGACGCGAATTAAAGATAATGTGGAAAATATTTTGTTTTAGTTCACTCGACGAGTAAATTCGTTTTCTCAGGTTCAATCTCGATGATAAACTCTTTGAATGTGGGCAAAACGCTACTAAATGGCCTGATGGTTTAAAATCCGGCCTGTATCAAATCCGGGTGGAAAAACTATATTCAATGGAAAATTGCCTTCTGCTGAAATGTTTTCAGGAAATCTTTAAATATCACGCTCGATATTTTTCGATAAACAGTTGAAAAACAGAAGAATAAACTTTCAAATTTTGATCGTTGTTAAAACCAATCCTTAAAAAATAGGATACCTCCTGTTTGCTTTAAGCCTCAGGTCCGCTTTCAGATCAATCAAATCCTCCTTAACCTTACTATCACATGGACGCTTTTGCAAATTTAAATTAAAAATTTATTTATTAAAAGAAACTTAGAAGTGTCATAAGAAAGAAATTGAATAAATTCTCTCGTTTTTAACATAGAGATTTGTTTCATATTAGAACCGCTAGCTTACCAACACAATCCCTGGGTTCGAGCCCCAGCTAATACTTTTTTTAGACCCTGGTTGAGCATGTGTCCGTCCATTATTAACAATGCCCCTCCTGCGAATGGGATACTGTGTAATAATTGCAAAATTCTGTAACTAGTGGTAGCATTGTTAAAAGTGCTTCGACAGCTTAGATAATTTTGCACAATGACCCTTACCGGGATTCGAACCCGGGACCGCTTTCACCGAAGTGGACCGCGTTGCCCACTTGGCTGTACGGAAGCCCAAAATTCTGTAATTATTTAGTACTAGCTGAAGTGCCCATTGATTCTCAACGGGGAAAATAGATGTCGGATTAAACGTAGTATACCTATTTGTTCATAAGAGAAAATTACATCTCGCATCATCTCGTAGTTTAGTCCAACGGGACAGGTTATCGAAAACAAACATTTTATAATCAAAGATCGAGGACGAAATCTACAATCAACAATAAGAATGTGAATCAATATTGAATTTCCCTCTTATTATTAACATGTCTCAAAGTAATGTGTAGTTTGCAAGATTTTCAACTTCCGATTCTGGTAACTTAAATCGTATAATTGTCAAGAGTCCGAAATGATAAATAAAAAGTTATCTCCACTAATTTATTACGGTGCTACGCATGTTTGTTGC
>KZ308721.1:138112-211576 GCA_000376725.2 Ladona fulva
ATGTGATTTTTTAACATCCTATCTCCTAATAATGAAAGTTGTTCAGATATTTTTTTAAATCGTTCTTTATCGAAAAGATTCACTGGATATAAAATTCCATCAAGAATGTAACTCCATTATATACATAACTAGCTGAAGTGCCCGTAGATTCTAAACGGGGAAAATAGAGACAGAATTAAATATAGTAGTCCTATTTTTGCTAAAATTAACATCTCTCATCGAACCTCAATGCCCAATGCATTCTTATGTGAAAAGGCTGGAGATCGGATTCAACGATGGAATTAATCGTCAGGGGGACGGTTTGCTTACAACCTCAAAATTTAAAAAAAGTTTCGTTCATTTTATCAAAATTATCGCAATTTTGAACTGAAAACATTACTTGATAATTAAATTAAGAATCTACATTTAATTTCCCTTCTCTTGGTGCCTGTCTCGCTTTCATGCGACTATTATGTTTTATTTAGTTTTGCAAAAGAAAGAAACCATGCAAGCGATAAAAGAGAGTGTTGCATGCATTTATTATGGAAACAGTTTTAAACGTCTGGAGTCGAACCGGGGACAGTTAGGTGAATAAAAAGTAGCCAATTATCTGTCCGGGGAAGACACCTAATAATCTTCAAAATTTGAAAGTTGTGCCACATCTGGTTCTCGAGTTTTAGGCGAACATACACAGCCACAAACATATAGACACATACAAACATTCTACTTTATATAGCTGTAGTTCCTTATGTGTATAAAGATATACCAGTACGTTGTTCCTTTTCCAAAGTTCCTGTCAATGACGCTTACGTTTCCAAACATCGAAACCAAAGGTACGTATTTTCTTTAAAGAAATGACATTCCAGCAAATCACAAACAAATTTTAATATTTGCGTTCTTGCTGCTACATATTGAAGAATGGAATATTTTCCATGTCTTTTGGAACAGGAAAGAGAGAATGCATATTTCATGTACTTATATATACTTACTCATGCACTTACGTGTACACTCATTCTAGTTCTTAGCTACGATATTACGAAATCCGCTGAGGTATGAAGGGTGCTGAATAACAGCATCCATTTCGGTCTCTCCTCATCTAATGCTATGGAAAGGGTTATTCATTAGGGTCATATTGCTGCTCTTACGTGGTTGCGCTAACAACATTCTGGAATATCGATGAAAAGCAGGGGCGAACTATCTCACACCTAATTTTGCATGCTAAGGTCATGGGTTGGAAGAGGAGACTTTAACCCTCGCCCAAATAAAGACGATTTATTATTATTCCCTCACAAGGTTACTGTCAAGCTTTTTGCAGCGAAAGGAATAGAGCACACTGCTGCTTGAATGCCAAATACTATTCACCGCGTAATTTCATCCGGCCGGCTAAGATTTTATAACCTAAATAAATAATTATTATTAGTCATTAGGAATCTTGTAAATGACCCATTATATTTAGGAAGCCCTATTTTACTTCATGTCAAAGTATTCATTACTATAGAGATTAAGGATCATTAAGCTGAAAAAATAACAATCGAAAAATATAGGTTATTCTTGAAATACACACATAATATTGGCCAGCCGACGCCAGAGCTGGCCCGTCGAGCAAGCATTTTTGTCACCACTAATGAAGAAAATGGGGTTCTAATTGGCCTATGGTCTGGATGAATTACAGGCATACTTTACAGACTTAATTTTGGCTTTAGGCTTTGTAAGATCGAAATGATTACGAGTTTTAACTGCGTGAAACAGGAATTGATCTAAATGTTAGTGCTCATTCTGCAGTTTACTGCAGAAAAAGCTTGCAAACTTGCAGGAAAACAAAAGGAACAAAGCAGAAATTGCAAGCTTGCAAACAGCAGGATACAGAACATTCAACAGTTGGGTCAGTCGGAAAAAATGAAAATCAATTAATTGATAGACCTCAAGTTTTGGGTTAAAAAATATGCTCGGGGTACATATTACTATTTTCAAGTGTTGTTTCCCAAAAGAGACCGGTTTGAAGAACTCGAAACGTGTACAACATTCTGTGAGTTTTCGTTAAAGGAAAGGGAAAAATGATAGCCTAACATGTGACTAGGAAAGATGGAGGGAAACACACGTGAGGAATAAGTAAGAGGCCACGTGCTTCGATATGAGAAATCTTGTTAACGTCGACCTTCCTCTACCAGTCGCGCCATCAAAGAAGTTTGTATGTACACAAAGTCAACCTAAGTTGCGACAGACATTGTCGAATTTTTTTTCGTCGAATGTAGGATGTCACTTTTTAACACAGGGAGCCGTCTTTTCCGGAGGCATGTATGATTCAAATTATCCAGGTAAATGGATAATTTCGAATGATAAGTGATCAGAGTCATAAATATCCTGGAATAATTGTAAAATTAGGCAAAATTTCGCTCCTGCAGCCATAGCTTGACGAATTAAATATTTCCGATCGTCTTTTGGAAAACGAAGAGGAAATAGTACCTCACATTTCCTTTTCTCAGAGTAAATTCATGGCTATGATACTATGAAAGTATTGAGGTATGAAAGATGCTGAGAAAATGCATTCATATGGTCACATACATAAATTATTTGCATAAAGGCATATGCGTTTGGTGAAAAGAAGATTGATTTAAGAGGCTTGCGTGACATAAATTGAAGAGCACTTAAGAAACTCGACTATTTTAAGCAAACGCTGTGTAGGAGTGATGAAAAAGTCCGTGAGCGATGATAGTTTGCGCTAGATAAACCCTTTCTAGGATTTGCGTGCACTATATAGGACCTTGTAGACAAAGGTTGCGTTCGTGAAGTAGAAAAGATGAAGCTGTGTGTTTTCTTAGAAACTGCTTCGATAAACTGATAGGCGTTGTCAAGATGATTCTTCGTACATGATGGGTGTCTTTAGAAGAAAGGGAAATAATTTTAAGTTAAACCAGTTGAATTAATTTAGAAAAACGAGGTTAGAGAACTCTTAATACATTTTTGGAAAACATGGTAAACACTATGCTTCCACCCTGGCAGGTCATACCGCGAGAAAAATCAGGGAAATATTATCTAGAAACGACGATTAAAGCTTTGTATTTCAACTGCCGATAAGAAACTTTAACGACTTGGAAAACAGGTTAGACAGTGCATGCTACAAACCGAAAGGAGGCTCTCAGGGTACATATATAGATGTAGTTTTCATGATTATAACTGGCACATGTTCAGTATAAACTTACATACGTAAGCGGGAACATTATCTCCTCGTTCACATCATTAATGAGTTGCTTGTGCATAATTTTCCAAGTGAGATGTCATCTATGTAAAAACTGAGGCAAAATCTTGATCTAAAAGTCAATCCATCAAATAAAATGCAAAATTGATAGAAAAAGAAGGAAGGAATGAGTTATGGACTTAGCACAGACAATTTCTAATCTCAAATAAATCGCCGAAATTGAGGCATTAATTTTTGTGAAAAACACCCTTTTAGCTTGATTTGATTAGACGGAGATGATTTTACGTTTACAGTAAGAAATTTCCTAAAAGCAATTCCGTTCCTCTTAACTGAGAGTATACATAATTCCTCTCGGAGACAGAGGCCTGTATTAAAACTTTGCAAAGACTTTTGCATTATTATAATACAAAGTCCCTCAATTTTTCGTTAAAACTTGTCCACAATAATTAAACATTCGAAAACGAGATGAATAAGGAGGAACTCTTAAGAGTTTAATTAATGCGGAAGTTATTGCACTGATTGAACAATCTGACTAAAATTTTGTCCATCAAAAGCCGACAGAAGTGGTGATTAATTTTCGCAATTCCAAGCGCGAGAGGCCTGCTTTTTTCGGATGAAAAGCCAAAATGGATTTTGAACTGGGGTTGAACGACCTGAGAGACTAAAATATCTCTTTTGACCTCTCCGAATCTTTCTGTTATATATTTAGTTTGAAATAAAACGTCACGCTTTTGCTACCAATAAAATTAGTCGATGATTCCTGTTAGGAATGGTAACAAAAATATCTCTCCAGAGGAAACAATATTTGTTTTTAAGTCATATGCTTTTCGAAGCTGTTTTTGAATTTTCACATCTATGAATCAAGTTTCTTCCTACGGTTAGTTTTCTTTCTGTTGGAATGTAACTATGTTGTCATTCGCTACGACGCCTACATTTAAGCCGATTGTGTCATTATAACGAGGATAATATTTAGATGCATAAGAGAAGCCTGTGAGATTCTCAGAGGTTTATGAAGCTTCGCTTCTTCCCATCTTCTGATTTTGCTAAATGGAAAATATTTCGAATAACATAGTCACGAACACGACGCTCCTTTTTGTATGTATAGTACCATAAAGTTACCATTGTAGTTTTTTCAAGTTTTAACGCTAAAAATTGATTAAGATGCATCTTACGACTGCCATTTGTGCTAAGTAAAACATCATATACCAATTGTTTCTATGTACGTCTGATATGTTGTTATGCATTTTGTCAGTTTAACCCATAGCTGCTCCCATCATTTTGGTCATTTGGTCAAAAGGCCAATTTTAGCATTTTTTTCTTTTGTTTTGTGAAATATGGTCTTTTTTACATGCACGTCATAGGTAAGCCACAAGAGACTGAAGAAATAATTTCCGCAACATTTAGATGGAAAATGGTTCAATTACAACTTCGAAAAATCTGCTAGTGTAATAAACAAGTTTCACGCATGCGATAGGAAAAATTTCGAAATTTTGCGCAGTCCATGGGTTAAAACACTGAGAAGGAAAGGTGAGGAATGGGGTGTTTTCCCTTATTTTACTCACAGAACCAGAATCCTATCACGACCTAAGCGTAATATCAAGATGGTGCAAAGATTGGCAGGTTGATTTCAATGCAAAGAATTGCGTTGCTATGTCTTTCACGCGTTCCACTAACGTTATTAGCGAACGATACCAAATTACAGAATATCCTTTAGAGTTCGTTCGTCACAATAAATACCTGGGAGTTACACTCAGCAGTAATCTATCGTTCAAGGAACATAGGTATATCGAGAATAGATCGAGATTCTATAGGAAAGGCGAATAGAATGCAAAGATTAACAAGTAGAACCGTGAGAGGATGCCCATCTAGAGTCTAAGAAATTGCGTACTTTTCCCTCATTCGACCTAGTATCGAATACTGCTGCGCAATCTGGAATCCGGATGAAGGATGGCTAGTATAAGGTTTAGAGATGGTTTACTGTAGAGCAGCTCGTTTCGTCAGTGGAGATTTCAGTTTCGACAGTAGCGTTACGGCCATGATAAAATCACTCGGGTGGAACTCATTGCAGGAGAGAAGATCTGATTACCGACGAAAGCTTTCCGAAAAATTCGTCGGTCCGGAATTTTTAGGTGAAGTAAAAGATATTGTCACTCCGGTAAACAGCGAGCGCGATCTTGGAGAGGCGACGACAAGCATTACAAGGAAATAATCACTAAAACAGATAGTTACTTCGGGTCGTTCTTGACGAATAGCATCAGAGAATCAAATAGGGTAGATTAGGTAAGGTTTTAATGCACCACCTGCCATACGCCACTGGCTGCTTACGGGGTACAAATCTAAAGGATTAGGTTAAAGTACTTGCAGCATGATAACTTCATAAATAACACTTTTCATAAAATTCTATAACGAATGAATGATGACTAAGATGAGTGCAATTATTCAGCATCACTCACACCTTCTGTAGCTATCATATTATCATAGCCATAAACAAGAAGGTTTAAAAATTCAAATAAAAGATGCATATTTCCCAACCCTAAACAAAAAGACAAAAGAAAAATGTACCATTCATCAAGAAGTGGTAGCAGGAGATATATTCCAAAATTTGCCTTCACAGATCTTTAATGGCTCTCCGTAACTCGTAGCAAAATGAAAGTCGAAGAGGTTGTAGTGTTTGCTTTTGCTCGCTTAGTTTTAAAATCCTAGAGCGCTTTGAAGGTGCGAACCTACCGAAATAACGGAATGTTACGTTTCTATCGATCTTTGCTCTATACACATGCAGCTTCTGTCGACTCTTACACTTTACGACTAGTTTCACTAACTGTGAACTAGCACAGTCGCTTTTTTCACGAATTTTCCGAACTGAAATTCGCTCTTAGAGTAAATATTTTCAAACTGAAGAGTCCACAATTTTTACATAATTCATTACCAAAAAACTCTTGGAATTTAGATACAATCGGTTCCATACAGAGATCAAATAGTCAGCAGTTAACGAATTGATGACAATTATTTTCTTCTACGCATAAGGAAATAGCTTTCCTTCAGGAATTAATGACATGGAGTTCCCTTCACGAGGTTAGATAAAAAATATTCTCGATTTGTCAATAAAAAATGGCTGCTCTCTACCGTGGCCTCCATTAAACTGAGATAAAACATAATACGAAAAACGACTAGCGTGTGGTTTGATAGATATTGCTTGAGTGACAATTATGAGCCAATTAAATGTACCGTATTTTTGTTGTTTATATTCTATAATGCATATTTCTGAAAATTCGATACGATAGCTTTCATGTGCTCTTTCATTTATAGGCTGAAATGAAAGAAAAATAAAGCGAAGAGTGAGTGAAATCGCAGCGCATGAAATGATTACCGAGATAACAAAACGAACCTTTCAACTCCTCATATAAAGGTAAACTTTCTCTTCGGTAAATTAAGAGGAAACGATTCTGCGGGTAAAAAAATCATGAGTTTGGACGTGTAAAAAGAGAATCCAGTAGAAAAACATCCACAGGAGAGGGGGTGTGAAAATCCAGCTAAACGTAACAATAGAAACGATTGAAATTTAAAAAGAGAAAAGAAACGAGAAAATAAGAACAAAATTTCCACCGCAAGTATACAATGATCAGATGCATATTATATTTGCGTACCTACATAATATAATCACTGTCGATATTTTAACCATTTCCATAGTGATACTCCATTTATTAGTGATATTCTACATATAGTGACAGAATAATGAAAATTAGAATAAACTGATGATTTCAATATATACGATACCAGAATCAAGAAAAACAGCCCAGGTTTCGAAGAACAATAAAATCAAAAAGGATATATGGACCGTTTATTTTGAAAGTGGTGCAAGTCCATTTTTTAAGTTGTTTCGAGAGCATTAAAGGTTAGCATCAAAGTCAATTCAAAAATATAAACTAATATTGCCAAGTCTGGCAATGTTTCTACTAATTTATCAATATGTAATTTGATTATATACATTTCTCGTAGGCGAATTTAACTAAAATATATTACATATACGAGTTGTAAATGGAATAACAACATTAATATAATTAGTCAATTTTATAAATCATTTAATTTCAATTATGAAAAATTAAATATCACTTAAATATATTTTGAAATAATCCAATTTGTTTATAAATAATAAAGAGAAATAAAATAGGAGTAGTATTTTTTATTTTGAATGTTAATTAAATTTATATATTGTTAAACTTAACATAAGATATTGCTAATATTTATTTACGCTCTTAGTGTGACAGTGTTTTGAAATATTCATGCACAGGATGTATATAAGGTAATAACTGCTCCATATCCTAATATTTTTCGTATGCAATAGGTTTAGCTTCAAAAAAACGAAGAAAAAATCAAAGATTTACTTTCCACAGAATTTGTAAATCTCTGATTTCTTCTTCGTTTTTAAAATGAAATTCCACCAGATATCACTTATGTTAGTACTTTTAATTTAGGTCTAGCTTCGTTATACAAAGGTGCCACGGCGATTCTTTCAAATTTTGGCGGTCTTTCCCGACATTTAGGTGATAAATCTAACGTCTTAAATTCTGTATCTTCCATCGATGATTTTTACAAAATAGTATACGGTGCACTTTTAATAAAACAAGTGTAGCACGTGAAATAAAACAAAAGTGACCCCACCACCTATGTCTATGGAAATTGGACTTACACCACTTTCATAATCAATCTCTACGCAATTTCTTTTATTGGCCAATTTTAAATTGAACAAAGCATTGGCATTTTTTAAGATATTATACTGACTACGTATACCTGTACGTACAAGCAATCCCCTCAACAAGCATAACGGAATTTAATTTAACTTTCCAACTCGTTCACTGCCATTATAGTCATATTTGACCCTCATCATAATGATGCCTGAGGGTCATTTTGATTCCTCGACCAGGAAATGGTCTTTTACGTATTACTTGAGATTGTCAAAACTGATCAAAGAATAACATGTGTGAAAAATATCGACATGACTGGGACTCGAACCCAGGTCCCCTACTTTCTGGGCAGGTATTCTAACCACTGAATTACCATACCGCGTCTATTCTACACTGTTTGAGAAGGCTTTTGTGAGGAAAGCAGGCAGTCTCCACATAGTGGCACAAATTGCCGCCAGATGGTCCTCAATGAGGAAGGCAACTCACAAAAGCGGTCTAATGACGTTAACGCTCAAAGGAAATCACGAGGATTGAGGAAAGGTAAATTACTAAGCACGGAAGAGCCGTGCGGCTGAATCCCAAGAAATAAAAGGTGTGAAAAATACCTGCCCGGATAGTGGAAGACCAGGGTCGCAATCATGTTGCTATTTTCACACCTGTTATTCCTTAGATTTCATTTCACTCTGTGAATACCAACAAATTTCTAAATGTGGTATGAATTATAGGGTGGGGAAGGGGAGAAATGAGTTGAGGTCAAGTGAAAGACAGAGGTAAGTGATTGAAAGGTAAGACTTCCACATTTGGTCGTGTTTCTTCTGTTTCTGTGATTTCGTACGTATTAAAGTTGTTTGTACCAATTTTATGTTAACTTTAATTCGTATTTATATTAGGATGATTTATTACGATAATTCTAGCCGCGGTCATTCGTTGAATTGTCAACATTTGTCTCAGAATTTCTGCTCTTCGTTGAAGCTTTCCGTCCCAAGTCAGTGCGAGAACAAGCTGCCGGCCACTCACACGACCTCATAAAAAGAGAGCATCGAGAGAAACAACCATAGACTCCTTTCCCGTATGAGTCGCGCAGACAAAAAGCGCATTATCATCGAGCAAGGAACTGGTTAATTGTGAAGAATGCATTTCCAGACGCGATCCGTTACGCCTAAATAACCGCGAGAGATTCGAAGCACGGATCGCAACGGTAATCTCGAAAATTAATTTCTCTCTTTGCGAAGATTGAAGGGAAGAACTCTTTTAACTGGAGAGTCGACCTATGGGTAGGAACTCGAGTTCGAAAGAAGGGATTCTGGACGCAGTCAGCCGATGATGACGAGGATAACAGGACGTCATGGGATTGTGACTTGCTCTCCAATAATACTCGTTTCACAAAATAGAGGGAAAAAATGGATGAGCACCGTTCGGCGAAGGGAAAGGTTCTTCTGTCGATCTGTCTTTCTAACGCGACTTATTTATGTCCAAAGCATCCTACAAGTGCATACGTTTCAGCGGTGCTCAAAATGAAACTATATATTCTTGCATTTTAGTAGCAAAATTAAGAGAACGTTTTACATTCACATTCATAATTACGTTTAAACCCCGCAAGGTGTAGAAACACCGATAATCCTATCACACCCTAACTGCTATTAGCTTCTCTAATACTTCGCGAAGTAACCATCCGTCCAGACCAGAAGTAACTAACCAGTCCTGGCAATCACTTCTTAGTTTTCTCTCGGAGCTCGCGCACGTTGCTAACTGGAATAACAATATCAGCTATCTCGTCGATGATATGTGTAGTGATCAACTTTTCGAAGAGCTTACGTCGGTATCCCTAAGCGATATCCACCCGAGGGATTCTATCAAAGCCGAAACATTTCAGTTTAATCAAAAATCTCCCTTGACAGACCTAGCCGCTCTACGTTGAGCCATCTCCAGATCGGAGACTAATCCTATTTCGTGAGGATCCCAAATTGCACAGCAATACTCGAGGAGAGGTCTAATTAAAGAAAAGTACGCTATTTTCGTTACTCTCGATGAACATCCCCTAAGAATCCTGCTGGCTAACCTTTGCACGTTTGCATCATTTACATTTAAATGGACGTTGTAAATTACATGTATCTTATTATCATATTTTGATGAATGGAACGGATTTTATATTTTTCTTGGTACAGGACTGAGAAAAATGTATCTTCCGTTTAACTTTGTCTCCATTCCCTCAGAGTTCGTGGTTGAGATAATTAGAAAACCAATGTTGTATAAGCAATGATGAATTATGACATTCAATTGGGTTAATCCATGCGAATGATTTATAGTGTAATTTTGATTCCTGGCACAGATTAAGAGAAATAAAAAGCTACTTCACTCTAGAAAAGAGGTTTCTTCTCAATGGCTCTAACGAAATTAGTATAGATGAGAAACTATTCAGAATTACGCAGACATGAAAACGAAGAACTACTATTTTAACTGTTTGTTAAGGTCGGGAAAATAATGAAATGTTACCATTAGTTTAAAGCATATGCCAAATAAATCAGGCATGTAATATTAAAGAACAGAGGACTTTTTTGCATCAAAATGTATTTCATGGTTGACATAAATTCCCATGTTTCGGTCCATTGCTTGCATTTTATCCTTTTGCCTCTGATATAGAGTTATGTACTTCACTACGTGCTAAGATTATATGAAAGTGATTCAGTTAATCAACCCTCAAGTTGCATATCATTATAGGGTTCAAAATCAGTCGCATTATCATTCAAATTAGGGCCTAAACGGATATTGTGTAAAACTCTCCATGGGGCATTTATTTTTCAATTTGTGTATAAATTTCCTTAATAAGAGAAAAATTATCTAATTGATTAATTGCTATAGATAAATCACGAGAAAACGTCATTGATTTCTAATAGAAATATTGCACTTATTCCACAAATTTTCATTTTTCGACGCCATCAATTTTTAGGAATTGGTATTAAAATTGTGTCATTTTTCATGAAATTTATGAGAGATAAACTTCGGTATCTATTTTGAGGTTTTAATCAAATTGAAGAATCCGGTTTTGTTCTTCTCTATACGNATCACAAAACCCAGATGCCTCTATATAATGTAAAATCTATGAGTTACTTGTCACAATTTAATTACCATTTAATTGTATAGTTTGTTTATTCTTGGAACGGAATAGACATATTCTCTATTCTGCATTTCTACGTATTTTAAAACTTATATATAGTTTCAATTTTACTTTTGCAATTTCAAATGAGGGTTTCGATGTGATATTTCCTCATCCTTTTTGTGGTAGTTTAAACCCGTTACGGCTGTAAAATCATTTGAAATTCGAATTATCTATGTAGTAATAATGTGAACTTTTACATTATATTGGTTACAGAAATCACAGGCTAATTCCGCTCACCGAGTTCATTTACATTGCAAAAGTTTATTTTACACTCACCTTCCTTTTTTAAGCTTTCTCCATCAACTCGATGAACATCAGAGGCTGGGAGATGACCTCCGTCCTATCCTGCATCTTATGCAACCGGCGAAGCCTCCTTTCCTGTACTTTGAAGGATGGATATAAATAATTCTGTTGTGGGTTCATGAGGGAAGGTTAATAATGGCCATCGAGGAATCTTCAAGCACTTTCGGAAAAGAGGGCTGCGAGACAGACATTTCCTAAAGAAGGGAAGAAAATTGTTGATTTTTGTTTTAAAGGTTTAAAAACACTCCGTAAGCCGTCTTTCGGCAAGCGGATCTCGCGCTCAGAGACAAGCGGGAAGCTCCGGATTACCGATTTCTGGGAAGGCCCAATGATCATTTCGGAGATAAAGACACTTCCTTTGTGGTGACCCCCTGAAGACGGAGGCTTTGTCTCCGAAATGATCATTGGGCCTTCCCAGAAATCGGCAATCTGGAGCTTCCCGTTTGTCTCTGAGCGCGAGTTCCGCTTGCGAAAGACGGCTTACGGAGTGTTTTTAAACCTCTAATTCGTAAACAGCCGTGTTCCAACCTTCTTCTTCTTACGTTGATTTTTGTACCAAATTTGTATATAAATCTTCTTTAATATGTACGCGCCGTTTTCGGTGTTATTTGAATACATAAATATTAGCGGAAATGAGAAGATGTAACTGCGTCATAATCTACAAAATAACTATTACGCAAATATGTAAGTAAACGAGTGAATATTTAATACGTAAATAAATGTAAACGATAAAGTAAGAGCTTTAAGCCTTGTCCATTATGGACAACCTTGAAGAGGAAGCTTTTTCCGAATGTGCATGTGCATAATACCACCTGCCGACGTACGGCTTATGGAGTGGTTTTTAAGCCTCTAATTCTTAACAGCCGTGTACCAACTTTCATTCCTTTCTTCGAAAATAGTCTATATGAATGTTTCTTTCTTACTCACACAGAGGTGAGGCGGAAGGGCTACAAGAAGTTCTTGTAGGGGAAAAATTTGGAAGAAATAAAAAGGAACCACTTTTCATAAGTGAATCTAGTTCATTTTTATTAAAAAGTAGGCTTTGCAAAATACCACAGAAACGCAAGGATTCAAATACACGACATGTTTCGACGCATAAGCGTCATCCTAAAGTCAAGGTTCTTGAGTTAAGCCACCCCAACTTGAGGATGACGCTTATGCGTCGTGTATTTGAATCCTTGTGTTTCCGTGGTATTTTGCAAAGTTGTTTTTTAAAGTAAAAACGAACTAGGTTCATACGTTCCTTTTTTTTTTCTTCCAAATTTGTCATGGAATACCACAAAATTACCACTCAATCAGTTGAGTTTATTCTTGAAGGAGCATCTCAAATGTCTATTTAATTGTCACTTTTCTAAACATAGTTTAGAAGAAGGACATCATGAATTTCAGTAATGAGACAAATGCACTCTGTTTGAATGGGCTCGTTAAAATTATGAACATATTTGCTTACACTTATACATAATTTCATAACAATTATACACGTTTTTCTTCCTAATTTTGCTCATCTTTACTTTGAAGTTACTATGAATGAACTTAGACTCTGGACCTCCGCCAAGAATATCAAGAAAGAATATAAATTGAAAACTTTTCATCCTTTACATGGCGAGGCTATCCGTATGATATGACCATTAGGTTAATAATATAGATAATTATGATTACATTTATGAATACTTCAGGCAATGGCTCAAATTCAAATTTCTGATGAAATATAGGACGCTCGCAGAAACCTGTTCGGCGGTATTAAAAAAGTGTTCCGCGAACTCAAACATAAAAGAATCCCTGATTTTAACTCACAATGTATTCTTAGTCTCGAGGGGCAAAAAAAATCAACAAAACGTCCAAAAAGGTCTTCATAGGTCTATTTTTGGGATTTTTTTGCCAAAACCAAGTTCTCATACCTCCCTTAAGACGGCGCTTTATACGCTCTTGGCTAGGTGACTGGAAACTATCTGAGTCTCTCTTTTTTATCGCAAACATTTGACCCGTCAAAGGGCATTCGATGGGCCTCGTTATGTAAAAGTACCACGCAAGGATCGATCGACCTTATTCGAGATCGTGTGTAGAGATTAACCGCTTGGATGAGAAGGAAATAGCCTTCTCCTTTTAGGGGCACTATTTTCGATACGTGCCCTTTTCTCGAACGAGGCCAAGAGTTTCATTGAGTAGCGCGGGCACGCAGAAGAGGGAACTTTACGTTGTTAGGGACATCGAAACGTAAAAGCGTTTGAAAAGGAAGAGAAAAAAGACAGGAGACTATGAGTGGAGGTATAGTGTTAAAAATACATCTTCAAAACTTGAATATCTTTTTGTTGATTTATCGGTAAGTGCAAAATATAGAAAGAAAGACGCAAAGTTTGATTTGGAACCCGGAAGTTAGATCCATTTTTATTGTAAATACGTATGGACTACAAATAGGGAATAGGCCAGGCGTTCGCCATTCTTGGAGGGGAAATAAAGAGATATAAAAAAATTATGCTTGGTATTCACCCTAGTCCGGACCCTTTAAAACCTCCCAATGACAGAGCACTTTAAAAAATTCTATATCAAAAATTAAAATCTATTTAATAGAAGATTCACCCAGATTAATTTCCGCTGAAAGATATTAAACCTAAGACTTTTCTCCGAAGGGTCTCTCAGCCCGACAGATATTTTACTAAATCTGAGATTTACTTAATATATGAGTTTCTAAATACATTTAAGTAAGGTTCGGCTTGGGTTGTTCAGTTATTTTTTATATTTCAATGCTGCTAAGCAATCAATAATTGCGGGCGATTTAAAACAAATTAACCCGTACTTCTTAAGGAGTACTTTCTAACTAATCTGGCTTCGATCCGGGGACGGTTCGGAAGATAGTTAAAAGGTTAATGTTCGACGTGCTTTCAGATATTTTGCAAAATTTCAGGGCTTTTCCAAATAAAGTTTCAAAAATTGGTGTCACTAACCGTACAGAAAACCATTAATTGGGTGTACTATCCCTTCGTTAAAATAAACTTAGGTAAAAAGACCCGCGTGATGTCTCAGGGTGAAAAGACCTCTGGATGATTCGATTGGACCAATCGTCTCTTAAGTAAAATGTCTCTTATATGAAACCCATTGGGAAAACAACTTAGAAACCTTAAAATTTGTGATAGATCTAAGAGGAACCGTGGAGTTGTAGTTGAATATGACTCGTTCAACCGCCGCTTGCTGTAACCGCCATGAGGCCTCAGAAACTTGTTCAACGGCTGTCGATTCTAGATTTGTACATCTGACTCTTAATTCGAAGATTCGGAAATCAATAACCGATTATCATCGCTATATTGTCACAACGATCATCTGTTACTCGATAATTTTGATTGCTTTTGAAAATTAGTTGTTCAAGGGTACATGAGTCACCCTGCAAATAGGAGAGTGCAGTCTTTCTTCAGCTATTGAGAGAGAGGAACATCAAAAAAAAAACTTTAAGAACTTTAAGTACTGTTAAATAAAGTTCTGAATTATGAGACAAGTATTCACGCAATAGTAGCAAAGGAATCGAGAACTTTACTTTGCGTAATGAGGAATTCAATTGGTAGTAACAAGAGTGAAAAAATAAGGTCACATATTACACAAAGGGTCGATTAAATTCTGGAGCTCAATTCTAAATCAGTTGTCGTCGAGAATAATTATCACATCCTCTCATCGCGAAAAGGGCTGTAAATATGTATCTTTTACCAACTTAGAAAGCTTTCCATTAAAAAGAGAGAAGAACATACTTGGGGGGTATATTTGTGCAATCTGTCCAATAATAAAAAACCTGTTTACCTTTTCAGTGTTTGGTAAAAAAACCACTTACCGATTGTACTAAGAAAGTAAGATGTAATACGCATCAATATTACTGTCCATCATATAAAACCTCAACGTATGAGAAGTCCTTTTTGGTTGGAGCACTAAAGTTATGGAATTTATTGCATGTCGCTTTTAAACAATCTGAAAATGCTCATATATTTAAATCAAAGTATTATAATTTCCTTATGAATATTGTATAATTGCATAAGTAAGGGTTCCGTGGGACAATGGTATATTATCACTAATACTTCTTATGCTTGTAATCCTTGACAGTGACTATTGCTCAATATTTTTATCGTTCAAAGTATTCTTTTAAGTTTAAGTCTAACGAAAAGCAATTATACTATTTCTTAAAATGATTAATTAAACAAGTTGTAAAAAGTTATCTGAAAGAGATATATAACACAAGATGGTAGTAATAAAATTTTAAAGTTCTTAAAGTACTAGAACTTCAAAAAGGAAACATATTTTATGATATTTTTTAAAATAAGAAATACTGCCGATGAAATTCATTAATTTAAAAATTCATTCACAGTAAAAAATGATATATCTAGGTTCAACAGTTTTTGATAAATGTTTGCAGTGTTATGAAGGCTGTCGTTTAGCTGTTTGGTTAATCATAGCATTATAATTGATTGATTTTTTTCCAATCTAGATATTTTTAACTGTTAAATTATCAGTAGCTTGAAGATTTTATCGCTCAGTTGTTTTTTATATACAAGAATATAATTTTTCCAATGTATAAATTAGATTTTAATTGATTTAACGTCGAAGGACCTCCTTACCACTACCTGAGAGCAAGAAAATATGAAATACTCAAAATCGTGCGGGAGGTAAGGAATAAAAACGGTGCCCATGTTGCAACGCAAGAGAAAGAATCGAAAAAGAGATGGCAGCGCTGATACGAACGGTGAAAGGAAAAGCATGACGCAGGAGAAGAGAGGCCTGGGAAAGTGACTGCAGAAGGAAAAGGAACCACAAGAAGAAGCTTTACTCTTCATAGGGGCGTGGGAAGATGGTGTAGGTTTCACGGCTTAGTTATTCCCGTCTTGACTGATCTACCGTGTAAAAGGTGCGGGTTAAAAGGGATCCCAATTAAAGATGGGGGACAACAAAGGGTTGATTTCGACTTGAGGGTGGATTTTGAAAGGTGTACGGGGCAAGGGACTCCTGCGCGGAAACAGAAGATGTTCAGCTTAAAAAAAAAAGAAGAGGACATTATTAATACATTTTGGGAGCTAAGGTTGCTATGGTTGCAATGACGCAATCGTATTAGATGAGGTTAAAGGCTGATCACAAGTTTTGGGATATTTTAGGAGGCAACGGATATATCTATTACACATAGACGCTTCTCAGGATATATATATATATATGTGAAAGACAGAGGTAAGTGATTGAAAGGTAAGACTTCCACATTTGGTCGTGTTTCTTCTGTTTCTGTGATTTCGTACGTATTAAAGTTGTTTGTACCAATTTTATGTTAACTTTAATTCGTATTTATATTAGGATGATTTATTACGATAATTCTAGCCGCGGTCATTCGTTGAATTGTCAACATTTGTCTCAGAATTTCTGCTCTTCGTTGAAGCTTTCCGTCCCAAGTCAGTGCGAGAACAAGCTGCCGGCCACTCACACGACCTCATAAAAAGAGAGCATCGAGAGAAACAACCATAGACTCCTTTCCCGTATGAGTCGCGCAGACAAAAAGCGCATTATCATCGAGCAAGGAACTGGTTAATTGTGAAGAATGCATTTCCAGACGCGATCCGTTACGCCTAAATAACCGCGAGAGATTCGAAGCACGGATCGCAACGGTAATCTCGAAAATTAATTTCTCTCTTTGCGAAGATTGAAGGGAAGAACTCTTTTAACTGGAGAGTCGACCTATGGGTAGGAACTCGAGTTCGAAAGAAGGGATTCTGGACGCAGTCAGCCGATGATGACGAGGATAACAGGACGTCATGGGATTGTGACTTGCTCTCCAATAATACTCGTTTCACAAAATAGAGGGAAAAAATGGATGAGCACCGTTCGGCGAAGGGAAAGGTTCTTCTGTCGATCTGTCTTTCTAACGCGACTTATTTATGTCCAAAGCATCCTACAAGTGCATACGTTTCAGCGGTGCTCAAAATGAAACTATATATTCTTGCATTTTAGTAGCAAAATTAAGAGAACGTTTTACATTCACATTCATAATTACGTTTAAACCCCGCAAGGTGTAGAAACACCGATAATCCTATCACACCCTAACTGCTATTAGCTTCTCTAATACTTCGCGAAGTAACCATCCGTCCAGACCAGAAGTAACTAACCAGTCCTGGCAATCACTTCTTAGTTTTCTCTCGGAGCTCGCGCACGTTGCTAACTGGAATAACAATATCAGCTATCTCGTCGATGATATGTGTAGTGATCAACTTTTCGAAGAGCTTACGTCGGTATCCCTAAGCGATATCCACCCGAGGGATTCTATCAAAGCCGAAACATTTCAGTTTAATCAAAAATCTCCCTTGACAGACCTAGCCGCTCTACGTTGAGCCATCTCCAGATCGGAGACTAATCCTATTTCGTGAGGATCCCAAATTGCACAGCAATACTCGAGGAGAGGTCTAATTAAAGAAAAGTACGCTATTTTGTTACTCTCGATGAACATCCCCTAAGAATCCTGCTGGCTAACCTTTGCACGTTTGCATCATTTACATTTAAAAGGACGTTGGAAATCACATGTATCTTATTATCATATTTTGATGAATGGAACGGATTTTATATTTTTCTTGGTACAGGACTGAGAAAAATGTATCTTCCGTTTAACTTTGTCTCCATTCCCTCAGAGTTCGTGGTTGAGATAATTAGAAAACCAATGTTGTATAAGCAATGATGAATAATGACATTCAATTGGGTTAATCCATGCGAATGATTTATAGTGTAATTTTGATTCCTGGCACAGATTAAGAGAAATAAAAAGCTACTTCACTCTAGAAAAGAGGTTTCNGGCAAGCGGAACTCGCGCTCAGAGACAAACGGTAATCCGGAGCTTCCCGTTTGTCTCTGAGCGCGAGTTCCGCTTGCCGAAAGACGGCTTACGGAGTGTTTTTAAGCCTCTAATTAATATACAGCCGTGTTCCAACCTTCTCTTTTTCTTACTACACATATCTACATTTATATACATACACACTCACAATCCTGGTCAACATATCTGATCTGATACTGATAAGATATTACGTTTTTCAGAATTCCCAGCGAAACTGCCAAAATGGCGGACTTCTGTTCAATTTTCCTTCCGCGATCGACTTGGTTGAAGGTTAAGGAAACCTCAAGCGCACCCTCATTAGCCCACTTTTCGATAAATGTGCCACGGCTCACAGAAGGACGTATGACACTTTATCATACCCTTCGCGGGACAATGAGGAAGCGACCCACATAAACTCCCTTTTCACGGCGATTTCGTTTTTAATTTGTCCCGAGCGTGGATGCACTAATCCGCTATCGCATTTCGCGCTTACGTGCTAAGCCCCTCGACTTACTTTCCATTCCTGCAATAAATGACGAAATATGATCGATCCCTTACGACTTTCGGGTTAAGAAGGCTGCTAAACCCGTTACGTGGAGGTCACAGACTCGCAACGATTACAGCGTGCCCAACAGTAACGTCCATAAAGCAATTAAAGTGCCAATAATAACACATAACTCACGGCATTGATGTCATAAATCTAGCATTATTTAGTAGTTGATGAACCTCAAAAGGAATAACATGAATGAAATGAATGTGCCTGTGGTAGTTACAGTAAAACAAATGTGGATAGGTTATAAGGGTTAAATATGGATTGGTTATAAAGCTTAAATGTGGATTGGTTATAAGGGTTAAATGTGGATTGATTATAAAGATTAAATGTGGATTAGTTATAAGGCTAAAATGTGGATAGGTTATAAGGGTTAAATGTGGATTGGTTATAAAGATTAAATGTGGATTAGTTATAAGGCTAAAATGTGGATAGGTTATAAGGGTTAAATATGGATTGGTTATAAAGCTTAAATGTGGATTGGTTATAAGGGTTAAATGTGGATTGATTATAAAGATTAAATGTGGATTAGTTATAAGGCTAAAATGTGGATAGGTTATAAGGGTTAAATGTGGATTGGTTATAAAGATTAAATGTGGATTAGTTATAAGGCTAAAATGTGGATAGGTTATAAGGGTTAAATATGGATTGGTTATAAAGCTTAAATGTGGATTGGTTATAAGGGTTAAATGTGGATTGGTTATAAAGATTAAATGTGGATTAGTTATAAGGCTAAAATGTGGATAGGTTATAAGGGTTAAATGTGGATTGGTTATAAAGATTAAATGTGGATTAGTTATAAGGCTAAAATGTGGATAGGTTATAAGGGTTAAATGTGGATTGGTTATAAAGATTAAATGTGGATTAGTTATAAGGCTAAAATGTGGATAGGTTATAAGGGTTAAATGTGGATTGGTTATAAAGATTAAATGTGGATTAGTTATAAGGCTAAAATGTGGATAGGTTATAAGGGTTAAATGTGGATTGGTTATAAAGATTAAATGTGGATTAGTTATAAGGCTAAAATGTGGATAGGTTATAAGGGTTAAATGTGGATTGGTTATAAAGATTAAATGTGGATTAGTTATAAGGCTAAAATGTGGATAGGTTATAAGGGTTAAATGTGGATTGGTTATAAAGATTAAATGTGGATTAGTTATAAGGCTAAAATGTGGATAGGTTATAAGGGTTAAATGTGGATTGGTTATAAAGATTAAATGTGGATTAGTTATAAGGCTAAAATGTGGATAGGTTATAAGGGTTAAATGTGGATTGGTTATAAAGATTAAATGTGGATTAGTTATAAGGCTAAAATGTGGATAGGTTATAAGGGTTAAATGTGGATTGGTTATAAAGATTAAATGTGGATTAGTTATAAGGCTAAAATGTGGATAGGTTATAAGGGTTAAATGTGGATTGGTTATAAAGATTAAATGTGGATTAGTTATAAGGCTAAAATGTGGATAGGTTATAAGGGTTAAATGTGGATTGGTTATAAAGATTAAATGTGGATTAGTTATAAGGCTAAAATGTGGATAGGTTATAAGGGTTAAATGTGGATTGGTTATAAAGATTAAATGTGGATTAGTTATAAGGCTAAAATGTGGATAGGTTATAAGGGTTAAATGTGGATTGGTTATAAAGATTAAATGTGGATTAGTTATAAGGCTAAAATGTGGATAGGTTATAAGGGTTAAATGTGGATTGGTTATAAAGATTAAATGTGGATTAGTTATAAGGCTAAAATGTGGATAGGTTATAAGGGTTAAATGTGGATTGGTTATAAAGATTAAATGTGGATTAGTTATAAGGCTAAAATGTGGATAGGTTATAAGGGTTAAATGTGGATTGGTTATAAAGATTAAATGTGGATTAGTTATAAGGCTAAAATGTGGATAGGTTATAAGGGTTAAATGTGGATTGGTTATAAAGATTAAATGTGGATTAGTTATAAGGCTAAAATGTGGATAGGTTATAAGGGTTAAATGTGGATTGGTTATAAAGATTAAATGTGGATTAGTTATAAGGCTAAAATGTGGATAGGTTATAAGGGTTAAATGTGGATTGGTTATAAAGATTAAATGTGGATTAGTTATAAGGCTAAAATGTGGATAGGTTATAAGGGTTAAATGTGGATTGGTTATAAAGATTAAATGTGGATTAGTTATAAGGCTAAAATGTGGATAGGTTATAAGGGTTAAATGTGGATTGGTTATAAAGATTAAATGTGGATTAGTTATAAGGCTAAAATGTGGATAGGTTATAAGGGTTAAATGTGGATTGGTTATAAAGATTAAATGTGGATTAGTTATAAGGCTAAAATGTGGATAGGTTATAAGGGTTAAATGTGGATTGGTTATAAAGATTAAATGTGGATTAGTTATAAGGCTAAAATGTGGATAGGTTATAAGGGTTAAATGTGGATTGGTTATAAAGATTAAATGTGGATTAGTTATAAGGCTAAAATGTGGATAGGTTATAAGGGTTAAATGTGGATTGGTTATAAAGATTAAATGTGGATTAGTTATAAGGCTAAAATGTGGATAGGTTATAAGGGTTAAATGTGGATTGGTTATAAAGATTAAATGTGGATTAGTTATAAGGCTAAAATGTGGATAGGTTATAAGGGTTAAATGTGGATTGGTTATAAAGATTAAATGTGGATTAGTTATAAGGCTAAAATGTGGATAGGTTATAAGGGTTAAATGTGGATTGGTTATAAAGATTAAATGTGGATTAGTTATAAGGCTAAAATGTGGATAGGTTATAAGGGTTAAATGTGGATTGGTTATAAAGATTAAATGTGGATTAGTTATAAGGCTAAAATGTGGATAGGTTATAAGGGTTAAATGTGGATTGGTTATAAAGATTAAATGTGGATTAGTTATAAGGCTAAAATGTGGATAGGTTATAAGGGTTAAATGTGGATTGGTTATAAAGATTAAATGTGGATTAGTTATAAGGCTAAAATGTGGATAGGTTATAAGGGTTAAATGTGGATTGGTTATAAAGATTAAATGTGGATTAGTTATAAGGCTAAAATGTGGATAGGTTATAAGGGTTAAATGTGGATTGGTTATAAAGATTAAATGTGGATTAGTTATAAGGCTAAAATGTGGATAGGTTATAAGGGTTNTGTGAGAGAGACGCGGCACGGTAGTTCAGTGGTTAGAATACCTGCCCGGAAAGTGGGAGACCTGGGTTCGAGTCCCAGTCGTGTCGCTATTTTTCACACTTGTTATTCATTTGAATCATCCGCAAGTCGAATAAAGAGAGTCGGGGATCCGGCCTGTCGCTAGGATACTGCGTCGGCGCATTGGATATTACGGGTACGGGAAGAAATCGGTGAAAGCAATGCGGCGGGTCAACCAGAGAGTATTGTCGAACATACGAGGTGATGCAAATAAGGTGTCGGTCATGCGGGTGTCGGCCAAATGAGAGGATTCTCCTTACCTTTCAGACTTATGTCTCCTTTATTACAATGATTACGAATAGCTACATACGTGCTTTATTGTCATAATGTCCTTCATTATTCCACGAGAATTTTACTTTTAGATCCACCACCATGACAATACTCTATCTAGTCGCTAGGCAACGGTCGAACGAGGCGATCTATATCCGGGTTCAACTGGAGAGGTCACACCACCCATGCGCCGGTTTCATTCTGCACCTTCCGTCTTTCCTTTTTTCCCATTTCTTTTAGCGCCCTCTCGCTAACGCAGCCCGTAAACACCTGTAGGTAAAGGTATTGATCGAACTTTCTAGTTCAACGCTCCGCTCTAGTCACGCCCGCTGCCTTTTTAAGACCTACCAATGGATAACCACTTCCAATGGCGCACGGGCGATATTACGCATCAATTAAGAGCGGAAGAAAGGGAAATTCGAAACAATCTGCTCCTTACTTACGTGAAAGCCACCGACATGACGGTTGGAGAGCAATTGACTTAATTGAATAAAACAGACGCTGAACAATTGCGTATAGAAATCGGCCGTTTGCGCTCTCAAGCGGTCCCGGTTTCACTACAGAAACGACTAATGAATTTTGTCTTTTGGTTAAATTGTCGCTCGTGAGTCGAGAGTGGCTTTTCGTTAAAATTTACCTCGACCTTGACTCAATTGAGTTATTTCAGCTAATTTACCGTAAATAATTTTCAAATGTTAATAAAGTGGAAACAATTTTTGACTGAACCTGTCCGTAACCGAAACCTATCCATCGTGGAAAATTTTCACGGCACCATACAGTTCTACTATAGGCAAACGATACAGAGTCAGGGGTAATCTTGTGGTAATTATAAATATTAAAAATATTAAAACGTTCCATTAGAATGAACTTTTACTATACCACACAAAAAGTATATATATAATAATAAATAAAATNATACCTTTAACTACATCTAAATCTACATAAATACTCTGCAAGCCGCCTTTCGGCGGGTATCGTTCGCGCAAAGAATGAGTCCCTAAAACGACTTGTTCTCCATCTGTTTCTTTTATTTTTCGATAATTGTCGGATCGGCCTAAGTAGGACAAGGGGATCGCATAATACCATTTACGTCATCCGCAAATGTAGTTTCTCTGAATTTATCAAGCAATCGCAGCCTAGCTTCTAATCTCTTTTCTTTCAAGGATTCCCAACCTGCGTCTGAGAGCATTTGCGTAACTCTTGCTTTCCTATCGTAGCACTTTTTAACAAAACGTATCGCCTTGCGTTGCACTTTCTCGAGTCCGCTAGCATTCGTTTCATCCGCTGGGTCCCATATACTCGCGACATATTCCTGATGGGGGCCTAACTAACGTGAAATGGCATCGCTCTCTAACCTTCTCATCCCATCTATGATGATAATATAATATAATACCTACAATGCGCTTCATAAAACCGAGCTTTTTAGTTGCTTTATCGCATATTTTTCGAATATGTGTGCTCCAGTTAAAATTATTTGTAAGGGTGATCCCGAGATATCAACCGAGTCGACTACATTTAAAGTCCTTCCACTAATTTTGTACGGGTGGTTCTGATACAATTTTTTTCTTTCGAAGAAATTTACTACGGAGCATTTATTTACATTAAGATCATGTTGCCATTTTTCGCACCACCTTTATATGTGAGCTATATCGTTTGAGAGTGAAGCGCTATCTTCCCTATTTGATGTTTCTCTATATATTACCGCGTCATCCGCAAACATCTTCACATTGTTCTCAATCTTGTCGCTCAGGTCATTGATATAAATCAGGAAGAGTAGAGGTCCGATTACGTTGCCTTGAGGTACGCCTGAATTTATTCGAATTCTAGTAAAAGTGATTTTACTATGAAAAGAATAAGAAAACACTTATACACGTTACTTTTTTCTTATTCTTTTCATCTTGGAGAGCTACCACAAAGTCGAGGCCGAAGTAGTGGATTTTGTGATTTTACTATATTGACCTCTCCAAACAAGCCTGACTTTGAGATTTTTCTGTTCATATGCATACGATTAAACGTAGATTATTCAACCCAATCACGTTTTCATTTTGCATTGATGAATTCAACAAAATATAAGGAAATTCAGGGCCCAGGCAATGATCGTTTCATATAATGTTGTGATGTCACTATTATTGCAGGATCGTCATGTTATTTTTGTACTACTATGTTTTGCACTGCTTTACTATTTGTGACAATTAATTTACGTTGGCCAGCTAACTCTTGTACCTACATTTATGTCTGACATTTTATCATCTTTATCATGCGTCACTAATTATATTCATCATTGCATTTAATGGGTATAATTAAACGTATTCTGCAATATTGGAATTTTAATATCTGTAATATACCCTGTAGGAGCGTATGTATTATAACATTATGCAAGTCAGTAACAAGAGAACAAACGAAAAAGCATTCAGAATATATTCAGAAAATATATCTAGCAAAATTTGTTTCATCTCCTGCGGGGTTTATTCCTTTTAAAATAAATTCAATGGTGTCGGCCTTAACTTGGTGGTATTCCATAGCAAAAAGCAATTGCAAAGAATTCAATTTATTTGAAATAAATTGAATTCTTTGCAATTGCTTTTTATTCCTTTTGCCAAAATAAGTTAGAAATAATGTCTGCGTGAACTCGAGGTAGACACTTTTACAATCATAATTTATCAAATATTACATTCGAATCTTTGACCTTAATAAGCTCACGTAATGTTTTAAAAATAATCCAAACGTTCGCTCAAATTTGTCACTATGGCATCGCCTGAGTGAGGATTTTAAAGTCGAGTTCGTTTTATTTGTCGTCGTTCTCAATTTGCTACATAGAGAACTAAGCACGCAAGGTACAAACGAGGGAAAATAATTGACTTCTTGTCTCTTGATCTAGACCAATGGTGTTTAACCGCCGGGCCGCTTAGCACATTTCTAGGAGGTCGGCGGGCAACAGCTACGTATGTACATAAAAAAATAGATTTTTCAGAAATGATTGCATTGTTCAAATTCATTGAGCTTTATTATTGTCTTAGATCGAATTAAGAGAAAGATATGTATAAATTATCACGGGCTATGATATTATTTATAAAATTCCTAATCGTTTTAAAACCATTCATGTTTCACGCCCCTATCATATTTGCGGACCGGATGAAAGTAGGCCGCGGGCCGCATCCTGCTGCATCGCGGGCAATAGTTTGTCCATATCTAATTTATCCTATAGTTTTACGATTGAGTTCGTAGCAAAATACTCAGCATAAGACTTGGCGGAGTTTCAAAAACTGCGGTGAATTCAGCAAACTTCAAACTTACAGACCTTATATCTCTTTTAAATTCATTACGAAAACCGTTTTGATTTCTTACTTGTCGAGAAAGCCCATTAAAGAAATCAAAACGGTTTTCTTAAGGCAGGATCTTGCGAGTTTCACTTGGCTTTATTAGTTCACCATGTCTCGAAAACTGCCGAAAATAAAAGGAAATCCTACGCGATATTTTTAGATTTTCCGAAAGTAAGTGATAAGGTCCCACAAAATAAATTAAAAGTTGCGGGTATCCATGGAGGATCAATAAACTGGATTAAGATCTTTTTCTCTGACAGAGAACAACGGGTAGTACTTGATGGTATTCGTTCCCACTTGCTTAAAGTAACCTCGGACGTGCCGCAAGGCAATGTAATTGGTCCGTTACTGTTTTTAGTGCACATCAACGACCTTAGCAATAACATTGATAAAAAAGTTAGTATTTTCGAACGACACGGTAATTTATAGGAAAATATAAAGTAAGGAGAATAGATTAACCTTTAAAATTATAGAATTAATTACAAATGATTGGCAATTACAGCTTAATGTAGAAAAATTTCCAGTAATTAACTCCCTAAAGAGAAAGTCTATTGCCATTTATTATTCGCACTACCTCCGAAGGAAAACCTTATCAATAGTATGATTGGTGGTAGTATGAACTTGGTGTAACCTTCGCGGATACCTTAACACGGGGTACCCACATCCGTAATATAAGTGGATGAGCACTTAAGAGAATCGGATTCGTCAAAAGAATAGTCGATAGGAACGAAGAAAAAGTCCGTGAGCGATGTTGCTTTGCCTTATTCAGGCCTCACCCTGAGTATGTATGTAGTGTGTGGAATCCTACGGAAAGTAGTTGTATTCAAGAGTCGGAGTATGTATAGCAAAACGTTTCGTAATAGAATGTTACGACAAATCAGTAAGCGTTACTCAAATGCTTCAGGAAGCAGGATGGGAATCTCTTGAAAATAGAAGATTTAAACAAAGACTTAATTTACTCTAAAAGTTCAGCGAAAGTATGTTTTTAGATGATTTAGGTGATATTATGCATCCTACCTCTTACATTCCGATACTGAATGAAAACTTAGAGAAATAGACAATAGAACTAGTTTCAAGAATTCATATTTTCCGCGAATAATACGCGAAAGTAATCGATTAGGGCAATAGATTCACGGTGCATGCACCCTCTGCCACACGCCGAAAAGCGTCTTGCAGGGTGCATAAGTAGAGGTAGATGTAGAGACTAAAATAAAGGACGAAAACACGTGGGGGAGGTTGCGTGGATGTAACCATTATAAAACATGCGACTCTCACGCTTTCAATACCGAGACCGGTTCCGCAACCGTCGAGGATTATGCAGTTGCACCTTTGAAGTGGTCGGCGTATTAAAGGAAAGAACCGCAACTCTGGAATCCCCGAGCGGTTGCTACTTTCTCCGTCACGACGCTAGATTTCTTATCACGAAAATGAAGTTGTCAGTTCGCTCACAAATCGCCAATAATAGATATTGATCGCAGCGCCTAACATTCCAAACATTCTATCCATTTATAGCCTCAGCAGAAGAATTTTCAAATTATACTGGCAAAAGCCAAAGTTTTTATTGTAACAAGGATTTGCGAGAATATCACCGTTGTCTCATTATAGAACGGTTAAATAAAATATTCTCGTGAATGAAGAATTTTAAGCTTGTATGTACATTTTTATGTAAATTGATCAGTCGAAATACCCGTCGTTGCATTGATTTAAATTAATATTAAATCCTGTGGCAATATTTTAAGATACATACATTCACCGCATTTGCATGGATCTTAGACATGTTTTCTCTCTTCCAGACTTTGATTCGATTGCATAATCTCGATAATTACGTTAATCAGTTTTTCATTTTTTTTAGCATAGCACGAATTCATCGAAAACTAATAATATATAACTTCACCTAGTCGACCTCTCTATAGTGATCCGACTAAGTTACACATAGAGAAAGCAACTTAAAATGCTTGCATGAACAATTTTGGCTTTGATACCATCTATACGCTGATAATATTAATAAACTGAATTCATTAGATTCATATCTTTATTCCATTCATCGCTCATCATATAAAATTAATGTATAATTCAAATCAAATGGTTTTCCAAAGTGAATTTTCAAATGAATGGGAATTTCCTAGAATCACGTTCGTTTTAGATGATTGCAAACTTTTTATATCAGTCAAGCTATTCACTTTAGGTTTAAATCTCTGATCTGCCTTGACTATTCTATAATATAGTCTTCTCTATTCTGTTATAAATCCTCAACTCCTTAACTTCTGATATAACACGACATCTACGATGAAACCTTAAATGTCGTGTTATTTTTAGTTATCGAGTTTCAGGAGAACAAACGAAAATCTTCTATTTTCACAAACTCCTCAAAATAAATCATATACAAACACAACTGCAAATGTAGCATAAGATGATCTATTACTTTTGCTTTATTATACTGATGTAAGTACTATTTGATTCGTTACTAGCAATGAATTAAAAGAGAATCTTGATCCATACTTTGATTCAAGTTTGCAATCCGAAGACTTCCTTCCTGTTCACTACCAAACGCTTCATTCCTTCCCAATTCATCGACGTATCACTAACCATTGCCTATCTCTAACCTAATCGAAGCAATCCCTTCACTAAGAGGTGCATATCAGCAATCAGAGGCCCTAGGTATAAGGACTACTTTGTGGCGCTACAAAGAGATTATTCATTTTTGAAACGATAAAACGTCATCTTTTGAGCCCCGCTAATGGTAAGGTCCTCAGCTTGTGCCTAATGGTAAATCCGTTCCCTCCTCCCACCATTACTTCCAATACTGTCTTCAGCACGCAATCCTGTATTAAAGTGTTCCCGATTAAGTTTTTTCTTCATTTTTACAAATGTTACCCTGACTTTTCTCTTCATTTGGCATTCGAAAGACCTCTATTTTTAAGTCTGTCTGTCCATTTCCTTTTCAGAACTCTCCCACAACATCACATCTCGAGGGGTTCTAATTTTCTCATTTCTGCTGCCATTACATTCTATAAACCAGAGTCACACAGAAAGATAATCAATACATAGGTTGCTAAGTACCGTTACCTAATATCCATATTTGAATTATTTGCAGCCAGTAATTGTTTCGCTTATTGATTCAGAATTCTTGAATTGAATTGTTCTCGTTGAGAGAATTGTTTTTCTAAAATTTGATCCATCTTTATGGGCGGGAACAGGGAAAATGAGAACATTCTCGGTGCCTCAGAATCAAAATGTAAAAAAAATCGAAATGACAAATTCTCTCCGAGTGCGTGTATCGAAGCGTCACGTTACTCGGTGGCGAGACGTAAAGGCACGCGTCCACGCCCGCACGGGTTCTTGTCCAGCACGTGCGAAACACGCAAAGGAGACAAACTCGTACTCCCATAAAAGCTCTTATGAATATTTTTTCCCTCTTGAGACATCGTAGACAGTCACGCAATGGGACAGGATTTTTCGCCGCCGAGCGAAGACAGAGGACGCGGAAAAAGATTTTTTTTAGCCGCGTACGAATTATAAAAGGGAGGACACTGGGGAGAAAACGCAATACCTGTGACCAGGGGTGCCACCTGGCTAGTGTTTGATACTGAGGGATTTCTTGTTTATGCAAAGAAAGTTCGATTTAAAAAAATCTTATCGTCAAAAATCGAAAATTGTGCACTTTAAATATATTTTCATGTATTATATAGCTATCATTATATAATTATTAATATTACTGTTATATAATCAACTAATCGTCAAATTAAAAGGTTACTATGCATAGCTGTGAAATGCGTTACGAATAAAAAGGATAGCCCGAGTAACTAATGGAAAATGGATTTGAAGGAAGAGATATGTATGGAAAACGTAAGTGATAAAAAGGAAAAACTGTATCAGAGCCGCTTTGAGGCATGATAACCCACTGAAAGCATTATTGGAAGGTAAAGTGGGAGTAATTACAAATAATGCATGGGTTAGATTATGACAGTACAGATGCCAATTACATTTTTAAATTTAGAAAGTTCAACCCTGAAAAGTACCGTATTTACTCGAATATAACCGCCCCTTTTTCCCAAAACTTTCGTCCTAAAAACAGAGGGGGGGCGGTTATATTAGCATAATTCACTTTTCACGCGCACTTATATTCGTGTACTAGTTTTTTTCCTATATTTGTCAGCCCAAAACAAAGGTGGCGGTTATATTCGAGGGGCGGTTATTGGCGGTTAGTAAAAGGTCCCTAAATTAAGAACATTTTTATCGCTAATAAGTAATGCCTATGTCTATGTATATACCCTGCATGCCACCTTTCGGCAGGGGGTCTTTCAATACCGAGACCGGTTCCGCAACCGTCGAGGATTATGCAGTTGCACCTTTGAAGTGGTCGGCGTATTAAAGGAAAGAACCGCAACTCTGGAATCCCCGAGCGGTTGCTACTTTCTCCGTCACGACGCTAGATTTCTTATCACGAAAATGAAGTTGTCAGTTCGCTCACAAATCGCCAATAATAGATATTGATCGCAGCGCCTAACATTCCAAACATTCTATCCATTTATAGCCTCAGCAGAAGAATTTTCAAATTATACTGGCAAAAGCCAAAGTTTTTATTGTAACAAGGATTTGCGAGAATATCACCGTTGTCTCATTATAGAACGGTTAAATAAAATATTCTCGTGAATGAAGAATTTTAAGCTTGTATGTACATTTTTATGTAAATTGATCAGTCGAAATACCCGTCGTTGCATTGATTTAAATTAATATTAAATCCTGTGGCAATATTTTAAGATACATACATTCACCGCATTTGCATGGATCTTAGACATGTTTTCTCTCTTCCAGACTTTGATTCGATTGCATAATCTCGATAATTACGTTAATCAGTTTTTCATTTTTTTTAGCATAGCACGAATTCATCGAAAACTAATAATATATAACTTCACCTAGTCGACCTCTCTATAGTGATCCGACTAAGTTACACATAGAGAAAGCAACTTAAAATGCTTGCATGAACAATTTTGGCTTTGATACCATCTATACGCTGATAATATTAATAAACTGAATTCATTAGATTCATATCTTTATTCCATTCATCGCTCATCATATAAAATTAATGTATAATTCAAATCAAATGGTTTTCCAAAGTGAATTTTCAAATGAATGGGAATTTCCTAGAATCACGTTCGTTTTAGATGATTGCAAACTTTTTATATCAGTCAAGCTATTCACTTTAGGTTTAAATCTCTGATCTGCCTTGACTATTCTATAATATATTCTTCTCTATCCTGTTATAAATCCTTAACTCCTTAACTTCTGATATAACACGACATCTACGATGAAATGTCGTGTTATTTTTAGTTATCGAGTTTCAGGAGAGCAAACGAAAATCTTCTATTTTCACAAACTCCTCATAATAAATCATATACAAACACAACNTCTTCATTGTTGTTCAAAACCTTGGTTTTATTTCAACAATTCCTCAAAAAGGAAAAAGTCACTAAACAAGAGAAAATTTGCTAGATTTAGCTACCCAATCGCTAAACTAATTACAACGTATGAAAGACAGGTTAGTGTTAAGGATAAGAATTAACAAACTAATCTTGAAATTATCAACCCACGATGATGGATATTTCGTCTCAATGAGTAATATATCTCAATAATTTATCTATTCATCTAACAGACCTTAGCTATTTAAAGATATCAATACATGAGATGTAATTGGGACAACTAACGAAGGAATTTATTCCTCACTCAATGTTTCAAGTTTATTTGATGCATTATTTGCGGTGAACTGAGAGTATTTTTATTCAAATGTCATTAAATTGGAAATGAAAAAATAAAAATATTTATGTGGTTAATATTTAGTCGTATTTAATTTAACATAAACGAATTCAATAGGTAAATATTTCAAAGCGATACAACTTCGATGAAAGAGTAAGATATTTATCTTATTTGAAATAGTACTTCAAATAGATTCGCTCCGCCTCAGGTTGCGAAAAATTCGTTTCGCGGAAATAAAAAATTCTTGTTTATCTTTACAAGATAGATGATACCCCGAAATCGAGAAACGAATCAGATAATACTCAAAGAGATTTCGATTTCTCTCCAGCACTGAAGAGATTTTTTTTCTAAACATTTCAACATTCGGGAGATTTCCGCAATTCCGTGAAGGTGGCAACCCTACTGGTGACGCATGCGCAGCATTAATAAAAATCCTATTGTAATATGTTTAGGAGGATTAAGAAGATTGCTTCTCATTTGTTAGTCGCGGACGGATGGCTATTGTGAGACCATAAAAATGTAAGACCATTGAAATGAGAATAAAGGATTATGTTGACAGCGTCAAAAAAGCTGGAAGAGCTCTCAAGAACATTACGGAATATAAATTGCGGTCAACAAGGAAACTAATATTGGTGTTAGACATTCACATTTATTCGACATATTCATGCAGAGTGCATATTTGTTTTTGAGCGTAATTCATCTCTCTTAAATTTACCCAGTCATTGAGGAGACAAAGTGTGAGGATGAATCAAAACCTATATAACATATCGACAATATATTGATTTAACCGCTAAATCTATGGACATATTCTTTCCTTTAGCAACATGATTTTTTTCAGTGACGACTCCGTCTAAAATATTAATTTACCTATCCTTTTTTTCTGTCCCTACAGTATTCGGAAGGCCAGTTTGGGCTTACGTCTTCCAGCATTAGTTACTAAAAGTTTTGAATAATGAATGAGGCTTACTAGGTCAGATGAGGAATGAGGTAGTTTACATTCCTCACTCATGTAGATAGCCGTAAGTGGGGCAAGTTCCCGTGAGGGCAGCACAATGACCACAATGAGTAACATTTTCTATAGCAATCAATAAGGAGTTACTAGGATGAATACTACTGCTCAGAATACCTCAGTAGCTTCTACATTATCACATCTATGAACAAGGCTTTGACAAATTTAAATGAAAGATAAATTTTCCTATATCTTGCACCAAAAACTAAGGTAAACCATTGCAATAACAATGATATGCAAACAGTAACTATTCTACACTTTTCTAATAGAAAGGTTTCACTGGTATATAAAACAAAGAAGAACTTAAAATTATGTAAAATCTGGACAGATATTATATTAATAAAATCGAATTTCAGTCATTATAAATTGCCACGTACTGTCTAGCTACGGTTTAGCGGTAAAATTTCAGTATTTTGCAACTCTTAAATTACTTTTCAGGATATAAAAAACTACATTTTCAATAATAATTTGGCATCTCTGATCCAGTAGCTTGCTGCTCTGCTGTTTCGCAAATATGACGAACATGGATGAAAATCATAGTATGGGAATTATTCTTACAAAATAACTTCATATTTTTCCATAGAATTGTAGAGAGGATTATATATTTTAGCGACAAAGTAGAAATTTTATGAAATGTTCATACTTTTCCCTGGGAAACGCCAGAAATCTCAGCATTTTCTTAGTATCCAAAAGACTTTTTCCTAAAAAAAACTCCATGATAAGAAACTTTTACTGGACCACAAGACAAGAAAATAAATCGCTCGACCATAGTTTCATAGCAAAGCTACATCTTCAGGTCGGATGTACCCTGGTCCCCTCAGGTCATCTGAATATGTAGCTTTCCTATGAAACCATGGTCATGTGATTCATTTTCTTTTCTTGTGGTCTAGTAAACGTTTCTTTTCATGGATTTTTTTGTATTAATAACAACCATCCAGTTATGCCTGCGTCTGTATCGAGTATTTCCCATTTCATTATAGAGAGGAAGAGGGAAAATACCATGGCGGATTTAAGAACAAAACAACCTTATATTTCCCACAGACAAACTCCTCATAGAATGGAGAATGCGATTAGTTTTGTTCAACAGACATGATCAGACCTGATAATCCTTGCAAGACGAAACTAGCCGCACGAAAAATATACCCAGAATAACTCAAATTTCTTTTCTTTTTAGAACATGGCACCGTTTCGCAAAATAAAGCTTGAACACAAGTTCCAAAAATATGAATCCTTAATAAAAGAACATAAGGAAGAATGTTTCACTCGTATTCCGCAATCAAAAGCAGCAGGTCTCATTTCCTATCCTTTCACTTCACCTGATTTCCAACTTCATTGTAATCTTTAAGAGGCAGCATTTTTGAGAAGGAAACTAAGCTAATGAAGGCGTTATTTGGTAATCTGAAGAGGATATAATTACTTCCATTTTTTTAATTAATCAATCTTCGCGAAAAATATCTTTATTTAATTCTGGGCCCGTGCAAGTTAGGAAATCCAAGCGTTGCCACATTCAAGTTACAATATCGTCTCAATTATATTCCTTAACTTTTTTAACTTCGTAACATTTTGAATTTCATAACATGTATAAAATTATATCTATAAAATTGCCAACGATATACAAGGCCACAGGCCAATCNTTTATATAAAACCGCAACGGCATCTAACAGTATGATCCAGGTATCGATGCCTGGAATCATCATCAGATCAAACCTACCAACCGACCCGCATTTTGATTAAATAATTCACTTCTTTTAATGACCTCACTTTACTTCAAAATTCTCACTTCGATTTTTAACCGGTAATTAATACTTGATTTAAAATTGCTAATTCACGTAAAACTATACGTCTAACCCCATCGGAGATATGTATTTTCTATATAATTCAATTTAATACTATATCTTCTTTTGAAAGCCTCTGAGGAAGTAACATAATAGTAGTTTGTTTTTCTCGTGGATTCGATATCGCATAAATGTAAATATTGCATAATTTGACACTAAATAGCATCTTAGTCTCTGGAAAGCCTAATTGAATTTTGTGTTAATCTCCTAGGATGTACTGTGTGGATAAGTCGAGATTCTAATTTGGTCCGATGACCCGAAAACAAAATCACTTAATTCGAAACCACCAAACGTACACTATAGTAGTTTATTTACGTTGGCTTTTTGCGTTTTTGGTTAAATTTATCTTCCCATTTCTAGCACTTTATTAAATAGCATATATAATTTGTAGCAAGTTCTACCTCCAGCTTAATTAGGAGCGAGGGCAAGATATCGCTCGGCCGCCCCTGTTAGGAAATTAACTCTCAGAAGCAGGTTGGGAATCCTAAAAAGAAAGGAGTCTAGAAGCTAGGCTGCGATTGCTTGATAAATTTAGAGGAAGTATATTTGCGGAAGAAGTAATTGGTATTATGCGACCTCCCTGCTACTTCGACTAATCAAAAAAAAACATAAAATAAAAGAAATAGAGGACGAGTCGTTTTAGGGACTCATTCTTTCCGGGAACGATACGCGACAACAATAAGCTAAAGAGGTAACTCGAACGCTTGATGTTTAAACCCCCTGCCACACGCCGAAAGGTGACTTTCAGGGTATGTGTAGATGTAGATATTAATTTAAAAAATGTGATTGTACTTAATGAATGCTTGCATATGTCCTTTAAGATATCGTGAGAATATTTAATGGAAAATGTCTTAGAAATGAGCTATAAACTATGATAAATTTGATATGAATAAATAAATAATTATTTTTCCTATGAAAGGAAAATTGACAGTAATGGAAAAGCCAACTGAGTGTAATGATTCAAAGCATTACTCAGGCAATGTTATTAAAGATACCACAGGAAAGTTATTCATGCGAAAATTCCCGTTATCCAATTAACCGTGGTATTTGAGTAAAAGTGTATATGAAAGCTTGTATAAGAATGTTTCCTTTTAACTAATTTTCTTTAAGTTCTCATACAATTTCCCTATTTCTCTGGAATCTATTAATGCGACCTACCTCGCCATTGCTTGTTAGTCCTCAGTCGCAGTAAGATTATCTGGCTTTAGTTGAATAGCCCATTTGTCTTCGTCAATCAGTATACTCCCTCTGTAAAAGATAAGAATATTACGTTGAATTAGTTCTCTAATTTCGTCTTAACAGCTGGGCCGAATTTTGGCGTTAAGCATCTGAGACAACACCCTCAGGGCAAGCCAATCAAAGGGGCGTTAATCCATGATTATGGGAGGCAAATAATAGTAATCACGACGTTATCGGTAAGAATTTAAGCCTTTCTAGACTACTCTTGTAACTAACGCTTTATTTTTCCACACAAACACCCATGCCCTATCCGGGATTTGACCACGAGACTTCGTTGTTTCTAGGCTAGCATGCCAACCCTTACATCAGCGAGCCGCCAAAATGAGTGCCACCCATTATAAATATTTAAAATACTTCGCATTGAAAAATCTTCAATGTATTTAAAAATTCTCGAGGTATTAAACTGGGACTTATTATTTGAATTTGTTGAAACGTAAATTGTCATCAAGTTTTCCAAAAAACCTTCTCCTATTAAAAAATATTTATTTATCGTAACAATACTAATTTTCGAGAGGAATATGATTTTTTCCATTAGTATTACGTCATCAAGCAATAACAGACTCTGAATAGTCGATTGAACTGTTGCTTAATCATTGGTCGATAAACACCCCTTAAGTAAATGCCTCCTCAGAGCGGCCACATATCTGAGCCAGAAGTGGTTAATATACTACTTAAAAGCATAAAATCCCAGCTTATGCTGTAGCTGATGTTAGAATGAACATTGCAACTTTGAACTAATTACTTTTGAATAGATCACGGCTTTAGAGATACTTTTTCCTATGGTATATACGTAAAAACACAATTTTTCAATTTGTCTAAATAATAACTGCATGAAAACGGAATGAGTGCTAAGATTAACAAACGATTTTTCGCGATTCGACAAGATCTCACCTCATGATTGGGATTCGTTAGGGTACGTTCAGTACTTGTGAGTGCACATCCATAAGGATTTAATTGTGCAATTTCTTTTGACTGTTTACCAACGGAAAATTTTATCCAAGAATTTTAAAATTTAAAACCTTTAAAATACTCTCTTTCTAAACTCGTTTTTGTGAGCGCAATTCATTAACACTTCTACGTCTCTACTTTTACATTAATCCCTGCCTTTCGGTGTGTGGTAAGGGGTTAATTGTGCAATTTCTTTTGACTGTTTACCAACGGAAAATTTTATCCAAGAATTTTAAAATTTTAAATCTTTAAAATACTCTCTTTCTAAACTCGTTTTTGTGAGCTCAATTCATTAACACTTCTACATCTCTACTTGATCCATGCAAGTTGCCTTTCGGTGTGTGGTAAGGGGTTATAACACAACGCAAAGAGAAGCGTTCTTTAAAAATAATTGATAGGCTAATAACCGAATACCTTTACAAAGCAAGCTTCTAGGAATTTTAATTATTCACCTTTACACAGCTTCAATTTTAATTAAAGAAAAATGCTTTTTACCGATTAGGATAGGAAACATAATTACATACGTGAAGACCTACGCAAATTCGAAAGCTGAAGAAAGAAATTTCACGGTCTTAGATCTCGAAAAACATGAAATGATGCAAATGTAATTTCACATCGGAAAACCCAAAGGATCAAGTCGAAGAAAAAGTCTTGCCCTTTCACTTGACAATGCTAATTTCTAGGTGAAAGTAATGCTGTTGAAAGTGAATGAATTTTCATAGCGATTATTTATACACACAAATGGCAATAGTGATGCTGTCTTATTCTAATCATGAGCTAGAAATTATTCAGCAGTACGTTTATCGAGTTTTCGAATTTATTACTTATATGTTGATTTCTCGACATATGGAAAAAGTTAAAGTTCCTTAGGCTTATTATTCAAAATACAATAAAGAAATCACATAAAAAGTACGAGTTGATAAGTGTTTTACTATCTCATATCATATATTATTATATTTCAAATTATTGTCGTTTACGTGGGCCCTTAACTTAGCGGTAACCCGTAACAAACACAGGAGCTAAATAAAAAGATTTATTTATATAAAACCGCAACGGCATCTAACAGTATGATCCAGGTATCGATGCCTGGAATCATCATCAGATCAAACCTACCAACCGACCCGCATTTTGATTAAATAATTCACTTCTTTTAATGACCTCACTTTACTTCAAAATTCTCACTTCGATTTTTAACCGGTAATTAATACTTGATTTAAAATTGCTAATTCACGTAAAACTATACATCTAACCCCATCCGCAATTCTGAAAAATATTCTGTTTAGACCTATTTAATGATATCATATATTCTCGCACGATTTATTCGCACGACTTAGATGTTTATGCTGCGTGAATGTAAGTGATGCAACGCTATGGTGAGGCATAGTAACGGTGGACGTATGTTATATACATACATACATTGCAGCCTTCTCAATGAAAAAAGTCCCCCTACCCTGGGATAGTCCCTCCATCAATTTCATCGATTTTTCTCGCCGTATCTGATCGGCCATTGTAACAGGGTGGATGCATGATATCTTCAACGTCTTCCGGGAGAGTTTTATCTCTGAATTTATGGACTATATTGACCTAAATTTTGATCTTCTTCCTTCAAACGACTCCCATCCAACGTCAAGAGGCATATTGGCAGCGCCTACCGATAGTTGCCATACATAACAAATGTTCCGCATTTCGCTATCCTTTGTATGACCCACGAATATCAAGATTTCCTTCAAGGTCCAACACGCTGCATGCATACTCATCATAAGGTCTCACTAGCGCAAAGCAATTCACTGTCTCTTAAAATACAAATGATCGATGAAGCCGATACTCAGTGGAACTTCATTTCTCTCCATACAGCTAATTAATAACATTTAAGGATTCTGTATTCGTATGTTCCGACGATTCGCTTGACGAAGCCGAGTGTCTATCTAAGTATTTATGTATCAAGGCTTGAGGTAAAGGTGTTAAATTTTGCACAATGAAGTTGTGCGGCTAAATTCCAAGGAATAACAAGTGTGAAAAATGTGTGTCAACTTCCTTTGTGGAGACCCCCCGAGGATGGAAGCGTTGCTTCCGAAATGATCATTGGGCTTCCCAGGAATCGGTAATCCTGAGTTTCCCGTTTGTCTCTGAGCGCGAGTTCCGCTTGCCGAAAGACGGCTTACGGAGTGTTTTTAAACCTCTAAACCTAAAAGACCTGCTTTGTGAGTTGGCTGCCTCAGTGAGAACCTCAGGCGGCAGTTCGTGCCACTAAGTTGGAGGCTGCCCGCCTTGCTCACAAAAGCATTCCCTAAACTGTGTGGAATAAACGCGGCATGGTAGTTCAGTGGTTAGAATACCTGCCCGGAAAGTGGGAGATCTGGGTTCTAGTCCCAGTCATGTCGCTATTTTTCACACTTATTATTCCTTATGTATGTATCCACATATCTTTCGGACATGTGCACCCTATGTGGAACCATTCGTTGAGGGTAAAAGCAAAATATATCACCGAGTCGACTGATATTGTCATTCTACCTCAATGGCTGCACGATCATTCGATAGGTATACAGGCACGATAGGTTTCCGCAGCGTAGCGGTTATCACGTGCGCCTCACACGCGCAAGGTCCCCGGTTCGATCCCGGGAAGAAACAAACGTTTTCCTACCGTGTAGTTAATTGAAATATTTGTAATTCATGTCAGTCTACATGATATTAGTCGTAATGTATAACTTTATTGCCCGGTAGGGTGATAGGGGCGGGGACTATGTGGGCCCCGTGGCCGCTACGGTAGCCGTGAAGGCCTACCAGGAAGGCCAAAAAATCTTGCTTGAATAAAGCACTACCTTTTATCTTTAAATATTAGATATAGATAGAGTTTATTCAATATCGAGTGCATACTGCTTAAATCATGACTGATGATGTCTAATAATGTTAATGTATTGCAATGTATTGTTGTATTGTAAATAATTGTATAGTGTATTGCATTATAACTTTTGTATGAATTATTGTATTGTAATTTATTGTAATTTCATATATTGACGTAATTCTCTATCCATAATAACTATGCATTAACAGATAGAGGTATTGTATAACGCTGCCACCTGATGCACAGTCAATACGCAGCGGGTATATTGTAATAATAATAAAAAAATTCACGAAAAAGAGAGGATAATTCTGAAGATTTCATATTCTGGATAACTGAAAGAGTTATGAAATTAGTAAACCGCTTTTGATAATTGAACTAATGATGTGGATAAAAAATTTGACATTCATATATATATACCCTGTTTATTTATAATAACTTTAAGAGGCGATAAAAAGTATTACAGTACGCTTTTTAATTGCTCTTTCCTATTTTATTTCAATGCCTCATGTACTTAATTTTTATTTGAGATGCGTCATACAGACTACAATAACGCGCCTAAATTGTAATAATATTTCTGTAAAGTATTCAGCCCGAAGGCCGGTTGGGACCTCATCCCCTCCACCGACACCTGCCAAGAGCTAGGAGAGTGCGATGAGGCGTACTAGACAAGATGAGGAGTGAGGTAGTTTGCCCTTGCTTTCCTCACTGAGCCAGAATGCTATAACAAATGAATGTGGAACAAGTCCACGTTAGTGAAACACAATGACTGTACGATTAACACTTTTCGTAACATTGCATAAGGAGAATCCTTAATTAATGCCATTAACCAGCATAACTCAGTGGCTTTTATATTATCACAGCCATGAATAAGACAGAGACAAAAGTATATAAAAGATACAATTTCCTCTATCCCGTACCAAAAGACGAATAAATTGTAATAATAAACTGCAATAATAAAAAGTAATACAAAACCATAAAAAATAAACTGCATGAATAATATATAATAACTCCGTTATCTAGATTCCATCGGTAGTTTTTTAATCGGTAGACTTAATGTTTTCTTATGTATATGTCAGAATTGTATGATAATTTTTTTGATTTATTCCCTAGATGTGCCTAGTAATCCTGTAAGGCGCTACATTTGACGGATAAGCCATAAGATGGCCATCCTTAGTTTAAACTAAAGGCAGCCTTTAAGATTGCTTTCACGCAACTTAAAATTCGCTGAACGAATCTTAGATGTGCAACCGACAGAGAAATGTTAGAAGAAAGCTCTTTTACGAATGTGAACGAACGGGAATTATTTTAACGTTCTTTTTCCCTCATTCGCATGTCTTTCACTTCGTATGTCACGTTTTCACGCTGACGAGAGGAAAACAAACGCGTCCCCAATCGGTTCTGCAGAGAAAGGAGAGCTTGGGAGAGAAAATCCCGCTGAGTGCGAGATAATGCGAGAAAGACAGAAGACGAGAGAGCGAGAGGAATTTTTCGCTTCGTTTTTCTCACTCGTGAACGAAGAGAACGTGTCTTTCTCTTTGTACGAAGCCATACTGCTAATAGGAAGATAGTGAGCATCACCTGGAGAAAAAAAGAGCAAAAGGATGCCGGGCACGCAGGGGCCATATTTAGACCTGTGGTTACCCTGATGTACCACATGGTGTATTTGGGTATAAGGGATACCTCTATTACAATACACAAGTGTAACTTTTCTGTTATCACTTTCAAGTACCTTGACAGAGGTTATATACGCACTTTACGGTTTCTGATAATCGTAAATTCCAAAATCCCAAGGAAGAATGGAATTGAAAAAAGTCTGACGGGACCGGGAAAGTTTTCCTGGGTGCGCACCTTGCGCAAAGTCACCCTTACCCGTTTTCCTGTGTAAATTCCAAAAGTGTGAGATACAAAAGAAATATATTAACTCTTATATTTCAATTCCTTTAGAAACTTTCTACTATTTCTACGGAAGCGCAATTGGGTAACCAGTAACAGGATTTTTTAATTATACAAGTTAAACTATCTTTCCCAATTTCCTGAGTTTACCATTATTTATTTACGTCATGTCGCATATCACACTGAGTATATCTGTGCAGAAACATTCAGGTTAATGTCAATTTGAAGGATTATCTCGCCAAAATCTACAAAATTTGTTATCCCTGGTCTCAATGTTTATTTCCTTTATTTCCCGTAGGAATCCCAAAGTCTAGTGATTAAAAAGCAGCGCACGAAGGAAAGCTAGCTCTAAGCTTAAATAAATACTTCCTTTGAGAAGAAGTAAAATCGATACCTAACAAAACGAAAGTTTTGCTGTGTTACTGAGATACTGAAACTAATGCTGAGCGAAAGTCAGTATTCGTAGAAGGAAAAATCTAAAGGTGGATTGAAACATTTTCAAAAGATAAAGACCGATCCTCTATCCCGTGGAGCAAGGATCGCAAAGAAAAATTGAAATTATATTTAAAAATTAGCAAAATAAGGCTTCCGAGAGAAAATTTTCAGTAGGAGAGCACAAGCACCCTGAATATTTGAAGTTTATATTTGCTTGGAAATTTAAATAATATCCTTATTCGTAAGCGCAATGCAATCGTTTCCCTAAATTTACATATAAACCATCACCCCGAGAGCGCCATGTGGCGAATCAACGCCAACATTCCTATCTAATGCTATAAGTACGTATAATGCCTAATCTATGTGCTTCTCTAACGCTCTTCGAAAAAGCGAGTTAGATGTAACTACTACGACCAAAACTCTAGGACTAGATAGATTTTAAACTTTTACGCCGATTAACAGCAATGTATTACATATTACATATGGTGCGTGCACCCCCTGCCACACGCCGAAAGGCGGCTTGCAGGGTACTCACATAGACATAGACACATTCGGAATATTTTAAAAAGCTCATGAGACTGAGGCCACTTTCATGCAACTCTGAATGAAATCGCGTTGCCGTAAGTTGTGCCGTTTCCTTGCAATTAGATATAAAAAGTCGAAACTCGGAAAAAGTGCCGTTTTCTTGGGTACCTTGGTTTAAATATTTCTTCATGGTAAATTTAGTTCTTTTTGTTCATCATCAGCAAAAATACCGCAAAAATATTACATAATTACCTTTGATTTGATGTAAAATTTGTTCATATGCGTTGTGTATTAAGCTCTCAGTAAATTAACAAATTACAGGGGAACATAATAAAAAATCCGATAGTAGTATCTCCTTTAGCGATTATTTCCTTGTAACGCTCTCTCAGCTTGCGCTGGTTTTTCACGGGGATCACATTGTCATCTATCCATTTCAATAGTTCTGAAAAGGTTCCTTCGATATTATCCTCACCTGGAGCAAATCCCACCCGAGGGAATTCATCGTCGTAACATTTCCAACGATATCTCCGGAAACGACACGAAACTGTTTGATATTTTCTGTTCCCAGTTTGAATAGATTTTTCTTGACGATACTCTTTCCTTATACTGGGAATTCTACACCCTGTTTATAGACGGAATCTTATAGAGTTTTGAGCCGATCATCATGGCCAATTTCAAAGCAAGACTTCGTTTCGTCATTCATTCATTGCATTGCAGTCTTTGATTCCCAGCGCCTCTATATTGTAGGCTCTTAAAGGTAATCTCATTTCCTTCGCTCAACTTAATAGGATTTTCTTTGAAAGGAATAAAATACCTAGAGAAAGCTTCCGATTCGCTCCTGAAAGCTTTAAATAAAACATAAAGTATGGAGGTATGATTCACTCCATAGCTTATTCCTATCCCATGCCCGTGAATGGCTTCGTTTACTACACGCATTTTCTTTGTCGCCGTTTTCGTGTTCTGAGAATTCAGATATGATCGGAAGTTAAACACGCTGAGTATTGTACATAACGGCAATTGAAAGGAAATGATGTCTTTATACTTAATGCTCTCAGAATGTAAGCCCTTCCATTCTTCATTCCACCGATTTGTATGTCTCACAAATAAATTCTTGGATCGTAAAGAATTCTCTTCACAAATATAGTCACAAACGACCGGTTTACAAGAATGATTCCATCATAAAAATTACATAAAGCTTGCTTACAAATCCTAGCAACGCAAGAGAAAAGGCAAAGAAGAGGCGTGAAAAATTTAATGCCGTATTCTGTTCGAATTTAAGACCAGCCTTATTACAAGACTATCCCCTTTCTTCGAAACTCCAAAAGGATAAAAGAACTAATTTTCCTGAATATAATCAATGATTGTAATAGAATATAAAAATAAGAATGCAAATTGTTATCTAAACAAAAATAATTGTACATGTACACATAAGAAGATATTTTCATATTTCTACTTTGGAAAACTATAAAAGGATATACGAAATAAAATTTAAATGAGAATTTTTAATGAAACTGCAGTTACCGATGACGTATGACGCGTTTGCGGATTATTTTGTTATTAACTGATAAAGAATGCTTTATTCAACTTTCAAAAAATTATTTATTATTACTGCGATATAATCAAAAAGTTTCTATTTTGAAAATATACCTCAATAATAAATAAAAGTAAAATTCGATGCAATGTTATGCATTCGCTGCCATTGCCACCTACGTCTTGTTAATTTTATTGGCAACCTGTTTCTCTTGCTGTAGACAACAGCATAGAAAAATTACTCCCACTAAAACTGAACTTCATAGCGACAAAACTGCTAATAATCTTAAATAAATATTTGTTTATCTGTAAACTATTATAGAAATGCATGCTGTAAAGCAAGTGACCGCTGATGGCAAATCGTGAGCAAGAGTCGCGAAACTCCAAAAAACCATCAAAAACATCTGTTTTTTGGATAAACAAACTGTATTTCCATTGCAATACCGCGAGATATTTTCAAATACCAATTATGAAGCACGCGTTTACATTTAAACATCCCATTAAAATCCCATTTATAATCCCTAAGGCTTCCATTTTAATTATCATCATCGAAGAAAAATATGCAGATTAATTAAGACGGATACCTGTTAAAGTTTAACGCCATCAATCGGCTTAGTTTTGTAGAGTGGTAACTTTCGATCAAGTTTCAAATCTTTCCGTCAAGGATTAATGGAATCCGTCTGTTGGCTACCATGAGGAACGCAACGCATGAGGAAATTCTATAATAGTTAAACCACGTGTTTACGATGACAGAAGGACTAAAATAGATTCTCTTTCGAAGTACTGGGTGAAAGATTCTATCTATGAAGAGGGAAGGAAACCATGTATGCAAATGAAATTTATCTGCTGTTATTTTCGTCCATTACATCACCAGGGATGTTTACATCTAATTTAAATAATATGGAAAAAAGTGTGTGGAATATTTATTTTAGTTACTAACTCTACATCAGATTAGTTTTACTCTCAAGCGTTTAATTAACTTAAATAAAAATTTGAATAAAATTCGGTTTTAATTTGGATTTTAATCAATTCAATCCGGCAAAGTTTTAACTAATTATTTTTTTTTAATTGTTAGCATCATTCAAATGTGCTGAAATACAAATAACATTAAAGAAACAAATTTTCAAACAAACATAGCGTAATTAAAAATGATTCACATTCTAAATATACTTATCTGGATCGTAGTTTAAATGAGAAAAATTCTATTTACTAATTTTCATTAGAAACATTTAATCATTTATCCAACGTTAAACCCTTTCTCTGAGAAATATCGTGTATTTTAGTTCTTATAGAGATTAGAACCACCACAAGATTCATAAGAGTGTTCTCTGTAATTTTGCCAATTATGTAATTCGGGATTAGATATTGCACACTGATTACAATGTCATTGCCTCCTTATATTAATATATTTACCTGTTATTAATTAAGTAGTGTTTAACATCTTTTCTTATATCACCGATTATTTTGATGTTTTAATATATTGAGTTCTACTTTCGATAGGTTTATGTGTCCTAATATTGCCTGTATAAATACGTCTTCTTTGCAGCATTTTCATCATCCCAATTCTACAATTTATCAACAAACTTTCGCATCTTAATATTTACCAACACATATCTGCTGCCTTGCTTTTATTTCGTTGATCTAACACCTCCCAACTTCATATTTTAATAGTTTTTCTAAGCCATAACCTTCCACGCTGGGCCATATCCACATCTCTGGAGCCATCTTTCAACTCCGCCTTTCTGGTATTACAAACTCCCAGTACAATGATTTGCGTCTTGTACTGGTATATTTTTCAAAGCCATTCGTCACCAGTTCAGTTTCTGTGAAAAATGGAAGATTTTTCTGGTAAGGACGTACTAACCTACTGATTACAACAAACCTATTTTAATATAAGATTGCGTTACAATATTTAGGCCTAAATTGAATCGCAACGACCCTCCTGTCAACTTTCTCAATCAGCATCTAGATCAAATCAATAGATTGAGTACATTTGCTTACTATTTTCTAACGAATTATGAGTTTCTCGATATAACCCACCTAGATGGCACATTTATAACTTTTCTTCCTTGAATCAACAAACCAGAGGTTTAAATAATATGTCTACGTTAAACAAATCGACGCTAAATCAAGATGCGATAAAGTTATCTACTGTAAATACATCTACGATAAACAAATCTAGAAATCTGAAACGAGAAAAATAAAAAATTCCTTTAGAGTTATGCTACAATACACATTTAAACGTCGGCATTGAAAAGGAAGAGGAAAGCGCCATATAAGAGCGAGAAGGTAAATAGCCACAGTCTCCATGGTAATGAAACTGCGTCACCTGTGGAATCAACGGCGGTAAAAGATGAAGGAGCGCGCCCGGTCGTAGATTCTCTTTCAGATACTGATCGCAGTTTGACTTGCAATACGTGATTGGAAATTTTTAGGGGGAGACTGCTGGTTCCGCGTTCTCAAGAAATTTCAATCGCGTTATTTTCTCTTATTCATCGGGGTAAGACAATGCCGCTGTCAAGCTTCTGGCTATCATTCAATCGCAAAGCTTCCTCTCTAAGAAAAAACACTCAAGTCGGCCGGGTTTCACAATTCTACACATTTGTGGGTATATTATTATCCTAAGCAAGCCGTGCTTAAAGGAGTTAAATATGTAGAAAAAATTGAATGAATCAAAATGACGATATATGTTGATTTTATGGAGATCGAAGAAGTTATGTTGCTTATTCTACCGAGCCGAAGATTTGGCCTCCCATATATATATTACTAATGTTAGATCACAGAAACTTTTATCCGCAGATAAATGCGTATTTTGTATCGGACACTTTATATTAGTAAGTAGTGGAATACATATATATTATGGAGCTGAAACATTTTAATCGGAAAATATGTAACTACGATAGCGCCACCATAACCTCGCATGCCAGAGAAACTCCGCGCGCCAAGTTTCGCCACCCACGCTTTAAACGATCACATGGTTAGAGTATTCCTCTTTACAATTAAACTTTAATCTATTGGTGCACTGAATAGCTTGCTCATCTGTTATCATTGTTAGTTTTAAGGATGCATTCAGGAATTCTTTTTCGTACTTACTCTTGCTGAGGAAGATTTCATAGAAAAATGCATATTTGAAAAAACAAATTATTCATATGAATGTTATAACAAACGAAGGGGTTGTTTAGGTTAAAGAGTCCCATCTAGGCTGCGTGGAAGATAAAAATTTCCAATTCCAAGACAATAACGGCTAACGGCTTGAAACAGAATTCTAAGTGTTCACAAATGACAGCAGCCTGCAGCGAAAACTGTAAAGGGAATTTTTCAATGAAAACGCCCTTATCAGATCTCACTGCAGGAAAAACTGCTAAAGATGAATAATGGGAGAAAATCGTAATATTACCGGATAAACCCAGGCAGCATTCGATATCCGTTGAAAGTAAACCCCGAATTTGTGTCCAGAAAAACTGGAATTTTTCACGTACCTCCAATAAAAGTGGATCCTAGATTTTTAATTAGGTTTAACATACATGCTGCTAAGTATAGAATATTATCGCATGTACAACTTGACCTATGCTGACAGGACGCGTGTTCTGATATTTACAATCAAAATCACAATATTCGTATTTTATTATGTAATGAATCATACTTAAATTAGGCTTTTACCAATTGAAATTTCGACCCGGATTAGACATAAATTTCATCTCTGAAAAAGCAGTATCCACATAAAAGACTACATCATAAATTCAGTCTTAAAAAGTGGACTGAATAACTCGACTATTATTTGGTTATACGGTAAATATGCAAGTTAATTCTCATCGTAGGCTGAAAGGTGTGCAAGTGGGTAAAGATGGAACTTCAGAGGATAAAAATGGCCGATGGGACCGGGAATCGAACCAGGTTCTTCCACTCTCGAGCGGATGCTCTTCCCAGTTGAGCTCTCCCATAGAACAGTCTTATTCCGTTAGAAGTTTAAAAACACTCCGTAAGCCGTATTTCGGCAAGCGGAACTCGCGCTAAGAGACAAACGGGAAGCTCCGGATTACCGATTTCTGGGAAGTTCCAATGATCATTTCGGAGACAAAGCCTCCATCTTCAGGGGGTTTCCGCAAAGGAAGTGAAGGAGAAGTGAGTGCTCGGGCTTTTATCTTTTCTGAAGGTGTGGGGGGATTAAGTGTGGGTGGGGTTTTTCTGTTGTGACGTCTGTAAGGAGGGTGAGGGTTCTTTCATTTCGGAGGGCAGTCAAGCCTTTTATCTTGTGTGAAGGTGTGGGGTGGATAAGTGGGTGGGTTTTTTTCGTTATGACGTATTGAAGGAGGGCGAGGGTTCTTTCCTTCCCCTCTGAGGGTGGTCGAGGAGTGTGTATAGAGGGGAGTTCGGTTCGGGCCTATATCGTTCTTCATTAGCCGGCTTCTGTTTTGGTATATGAGAATACTCTCGTAAGCATCCAGTTTGGAGTTTTTTGAACGGAAATCTTTAACTTGAAGTTGTCTAGATTAATTCTAGACCGTGTTGTTAAAGTGTTGCACCACACTTGATTTGTTAATCTGGTTGTTTCTGAAGTGAGCTAAGTGTTCTTTAAATCTAGTTTCTAATTTTCGCTTACTTTGCCCGATATGGACTGTCACAGTCTTTGCATGATATTTCATAGATTCCTGATTTATGGATTGATGGGGTCTTTTGGATTGCGAATGAGGCTGGATAGTTTGTTGTTGTTGACGAATACTGGGGTTATGTCGAATATTGAGAAGATATGCTTCAATTTGTCGCTTGTCTCTGGTGTATAGCGTAATTTTATGAAGTTATATTTTTTGTTTTGAGTTGAAATTAGGGTTGCATGTTGTTTCACATTGAATTTATGTGTGTTTCTTCAGAATATTATTAACCACGGATTTGTCGTATCCATTTTGTTGCGCGGTATTTTTGATGTGTGATAATTCTTTCTTGGATTCTTTATGTGATAGCGATATTTTTACAAGTGTTGGGTCGCTTGGCCGTGTAAGTTTTTGTGAAAAAGGACTGCATCTGCTCTGCGATAGAGCTCTATTTGTAAGGACATCCGCCCGGAAAGTGGAAGAACCGGGTTCAATTCAGATTCACCAACGATTATACATCTGGTTTGTCTTAGTGCATACTCATATGAACAAAGTTTTGTAACCTTCCCTTTCCTCTCTAGAACCTCAATTATTTCCCTAGAATATTCAAATCAATGTGTGTAAGCGTCACTGTCATATTTACCTCACATTCGACCACAAGAGCAACAAACGCGGTGAGAACAACCTAATTGTTAGCATCAGAAGAAAAATCGCGGAACCAATATTTTTGCTATGTATTTTCCGATCGTTAAATTCTGAAATTCTACCCGTTCCTAACGGTTCGCTATTCATAAGAACAACTTTACCTCATTTACTATGGAATACATACACAATCGACTCGTTTCAGAAACGAAAGTTTCGTATTCTCTCTAAAGTTATTTCGTCTACACGAATACGTTTCCTGGATTCAGAATAATATATTTCAGAAGCGGAAAATTCAGGCGAAGAAGGATCCCATTCACTATCTTCTCCTCCATTTACATTATTCATGAATTAATACTACCTTGTCTTTCCTGCCATTATTTCGGGTCGTTATTAAACACTCGTTCGAACCCAAATCCTCGCATTTTACTTCCGCGTGTTGATTTTAGATATTTAAGAACCTTTTATTCGCATGCATTACGGACAAATTCTTTGCCTTAAATATTAGATTTTCAAAAATTAAATAAAAGTAGATAAGCTCATATTTTAAGTAATCCAAAATATGTTAATTCTATACATTAAATTATCTCTAGAGAGCGTTTACCATTGAACCAAGATCTGCTACCTTGCTCCATTGTTCCGAAAAAGACCGATATTTGTAGATTTCTTCCATTTCAATATCAAGAAAACCTTCGTCGAAATATATGTTTGCCTGATTTCAGTATATTGAATATATGCGTTAGTATTATTTCAAATACAGTAACTTGACGATTGTCCGTGCTAATGATGGGAATAGGTAATCGTACGAATATTTAGAAAACACGGATATTCCAAAACGTTTAACTTTCATTTCTAATTTCATAATTTTCATAATTTACGCAAATGAAGAAATGATTATTATTTGTGCACATAGTCCGTTATTTCACACGACATCTCATTCGATCGCTTCATAGACCCATTAAGAGTTTTCTTCATCAGACTGCGGATTTTTTAGCTGAAGTCATTGCAGTCAAAATCTCACAGTTTCATGGACAAGGACTTACTTAAGTCCTGCTCGCAAAGGAACGTGTGTTTGAATTTTTTTAATATGCCGCAGAAAATATTGGCGAAGAGTAAAAACTCATGCACGAATAATCTGGAAAACGAATATTTTGCCCATGTTGAATAATTGGAAGTTCTCTGTAGATGTACATTAAACATCTTCGGAAAATAGAAACTATGTGCGTAAGTGAAGCACAGTGATCCTGTGAATAGTAATTTTCATAGCATTCCATTAGTAATGGTCAAATAAACAAAATTAATCAAGATCACTCATATCTCAGTTGCTTTAGGATTACCCCAGCCATAAACGAGATTGGAAAAATAGTAAATAAGAGATACATTTTCACTATCCTGCGCCAAAAGGAATGTGAAAGATAATCAGTCAACAAAGATATGGTTGCAGGAACAAAATGAAAAACATAAAATTTCAAATGTTAATGCATCCTATATATTCCGCGTGACCACGTAATTATGCCGTGCGCAAATGGATTAATCGAATGATTAAGGAAAGGTAAATTACTAACCACGGAAGAGCCGTGCGGCCTTTCCCACAAAAGCATTCCTAAACAATGTGGAAGAGAGCATGGTTAGAATATCTGCCTGAAAGTGGAAGACCTGGGTTTGGTTCCAGTCATGTCGCTATTTTTCACACCTGCTTCCTTGGGATTAATAGTTAAGAATGATATTATACACGAGTCTAAACATGCTGAAAAGGGGATGAAAAGTATCGCAGAGCTATGTGTGTCATTAAAGTCTTCATATCCCCAACTCAACCAATGTAACATTTTATTCTCGGCCCACTGATGATTCTGAAATGATAACTCTACTCTTTGAGAACATCTCACCTTCAAATGCCTCTCATTCATCATCTCAATGTCAGATTCTTGTCACGCCGGCGTCCTTAAACTATAAAACAAGCTCCTTTAAGAGATCCAATATAAAGTATCTGCAACGCTGGAAACACAGGTCCGCTTTGTCCGGCTTTCAATGAAAGTCGCTTATCTCCGAAGACGTGCCGGAGTTTTTTCCGTGGGAATCGCCCCTCTTCTGAAGGAGCCCTCTTTCACACACCTCCGCTAACCAAGGATGTTTGCCAATCGCTTTTAAATACGAGAAAAAAATTATATGCTCCATGCATCTGCGCTGAATGTCCTCATCCCTTGCGAATGTCACTGGATAAATTCCGTTGACCTTCGAGCTCCTAGCCACAAATCAGGAAAGTCTTATTGCAGCTCGCGAGCCACATGAGGATTCTCGGCCACGCACGTAGTTCTGAAGGAAATTTATAAATGAAAAGAAAATTATATGTCCGTGGGGCGTTAAAAAGTTTTCTGAATAAAATTGTGATCGTTCACAAAGAAACCGTCTTCACTTCTTTTGGTCGCTAATTAGCTCGCTAACATTTTCATTATTAAAGGCAACACTGCCGCCGGACGAGATCGGTAAATTAATTGTGTTTGAAACGAATTTAAAAGCAGAGAAGGTAAAGTCCAGGGTCTCTTATATTATACATAAGGGACCTTGTCAGATTACTGTTATAGGTGGGCTTACCGTACGTCCCGTTTGAACGGAAACTGTCCTGGTATAGAGGCATGGTCCCAGTCAATGTTTCATCTTGCCCCGAATGGGATGAAAACTACGATAACGATATATGACATAACGACGCCAAAAAACGCATAAAAACTACTGGTGTTGTCTAAGAAATGACTAAAACAAACCAAATAATAAGAATCAGTACTTTTCCTTAGACTATTTAATGCGAAACCGGTCCTGCATTTAATATTCTATGGAAAAGTACAATGACTCATTATTAGGTGATATCTTTCGAATCGAATCGATGTTGTGAGGCGTGATCTATTCCAGTTTAACCCTTTTCAAATTTTGAAATTCTCCGGTTTGTTGCCATCCGGATATGGTAACCATAGTGATTAGAATGGGAAAGTTCTGACTATTCGTTTCCTTAAGTTGCAACAGACTTGTTTACATTACATTAATGGTAATCATGCGAGAAGAAAGGATTATGTTCTCTGGTAAACAAGGCTAAAATAAACCCGCAACTAAATAACCCACATTAATAAAAATCGTTAATATGATGATTTTACAGTTAAAGCAGATTTCAAAGTTTACCATGATTAATTCCTAATATGCGCCTTCAAGTTTTACAACTGTATTAAGAAAATTAACTATTTTAAGAAAAATTAGCCATGAAAATACTTTCCTAGGAAAAATTCAACAAGGAAACACATATTTTACGCTGTTTCTCTGTCAATTCAGCAGCAATTTTACTCAAGCACTGTATTTTTATCTTTCTTTTGTTTGGAAATAACACGGGGGTTTTGTGCCAGAGAATACGTTAATGGCATTAGGGACCTGCTAACCGCTTACTTTCTTCGCATTTCACTAAAACCTACACAATAAAGCTTCCCAAAAGTTTATAGAAACAACAATGGCTCATATACAGTTTGTTTCAAATAGACATAATCTGCACTCATCGCATTTTAAAAATAAGTAATCATGAAAATCGCAGCAATTAAACTCTTCCAATTAGTTGAAACATATGTTTCTATTCAGAAACAATTGCCGAATGCGACTCACAACAATGAGACCTTCGCCGATTTTCATTTGGAAATAATTAACATATATGTATGTATAATTCACCACTAGGTTTCTAATTATATTTTGTAATCGATTTTGTAAATAATTAAACTCCGCTAAAAATACCAGCGGATTAATTTCAATTATTGACTCCGGGGTTTTATTAAATTCACGTTTTAGATTAAATGTAGAAAGATGTAATTAATTTTTTTTACCTTTGCTTTGATTTTAGTTAGTGGACAATAATTTCACGTAATCAGAGACTAGCGACATTAGAATAATTTGGCCAATTTCAGAAACTATGAATTTGACTCCGATTTGGTTTTGATGTATATTTCGCATTGATTATCTGTCAGACATTTTATCGCTTGATATTCCGAGTCTTAACCATAATAGCGATGGTAGTGTCTTTCATGATTGGGTCGGGTTGGAATTTTTTTCATTAAAATTTTGCATTTTAGGGCCGATCTGAAAACGGGTAAGAATGGTATCTTTTCTAGGATGTCTAATTATATAAGGTTTAGACTGAGGAGGGGACTTTAATTTCTTAATCTCGCCCATTGTAAACTTCGGGTTCACTCCTAATATGGAATAGTGATGAACCTGGTTTCACCTATGACAAAGAGAATTAAAGCAGTAAAGTGCATCTCTACGGTAACTTAAGAATAAACTCTGTTTGACCAGTAGAAAGTAGAAAGGCAATCCTGTAATTTATTAAATATTTAAGAACATTAATTGAACATTTAATAATATGTTCTTCAATCAAAGTACTTGCCCTGAAGTGATATATATTTAACATTACAAAACTGCAATATTTAATTGTAAGAAATGATCTCGCGAGCTTTAGAATGATATAGGATGAAAGATAATCCATTAGATAACTTTATTTTCATATTCACTCTTAGATTACTGCCTTTAATTCATAATACTTTGATAAATTACTCCAAAATATTGCCGAGAGATTAAGGGTCTTCGCTTCTCGAATTAAACAGTTGTTGAAGTCGAGTTTACGTATTTTTTCTTCGCCGCCCGTAAAATGTTTCGCATAAACATTCTATTGATATGAAATTAAATAAAATCTATTGATAGGTGCATATTTTTCCATAGAATTCTATTTTCGGTATAAACCATGCGAATACCGGAATATTTCGTGAAGTTTGATTTGGTAAGAATCATTCCTCCTGACGATAATTACCATTGTCTATGGCGAAATTATTTTCATGTTTCTGCTTTTAAATAAGGGTGAAATGAAAATAAACAAAGAATGGTGGGTTGGGTTGTTCTTTTTCTTCGATGTATGACTTTCTATGTTTTTCTCCATTGCTGTCTTTCTATGATAAACAAATTTTTATTTGTAAACTGAAATCCGATCATTAGGATAAAACTGAAATTTAACGATTTCTGCCGGGATAGCTCAAAGGACATAGCACCCGACCGGCAATTGGGAGACCCGGGTTCGATTACCGGTCCCGTCAGACTTTTTTGAAGTACATTCTTCCTTGTGATGATTAGGCAACGTAAAGAGAGCCATTAACAAGATGTTGTAGCTTACACATGCGTTCGGAATTCAAGCGACATCCACTAGCATTTAATAACATTCATGTTTGCAAAAGACTAAAGGCTTCCGAAACGAAGCAGTTTGAGAAACGTATTTCTAAATATGAGAGAGACCATTCCTCTCTCCCCGTCGATGACGTGATGATCATAGTCTTCGTCAATGCGAGGATATCTTCAGGAGGGAAAACGACCATTCATTTAGATACGCGGAAACATTTAGCCGACGGAGCCCATTTCAGACATTTCTGGTATTCAAGCACTTATGCTCTCAAGAGTGGAACGTGCTTACGTTACCGTTTCCTGTCTGATATCTATAGACCAAAGTATTAACCTGACGCTTCTCACGTGCATTCGGTGGACATAGCAGATAAGGTCTGTAACGGTATAGGGTGAGCTGTATAAACTCTAATATGGCTACAGCCACAAGCCGTTCGAATGTTTCCCAACGAAACATTGTTTCCACGAGTCTTCACATTAACTACGACGCACTCTCTTCTCCATACGCTCATTATGAGGGAAAACTAGCTTCCCAATGATTTCAGGGTTAAAAGCAGGTCCTACAACTTATAGGGTTGCAATATGGCGTTGAGAGGCGTATAATATGTTAAGGAGCATTGAAACGGAACAAAGGTGGGGCATTATTTCAAAACAGTTTCAGCCAATTTATCAAGCAATTATTAGCGCGTGCATTGCCGATAATTCATTCCGTATTCCTCTTTGAATCATTTCTCTTCAGGATTCCTAAATCTTCCGTTATTATGAGCTACTAATTCAAATCGGGAAGGATAAAAGTCTATCGGAACCATTTCTCAGATCCGGGACAGTCGCGGTTTAAACTGGATGTGCGGTAAGCCTATTTATGTACAAAAAATATTCGGACCGCTAGCACCAAAGGTACTGTAACTAGGTAATCCGAGGTAAGGACGCCACAGTTTACTTGCTGCCTCACATTTCCTTTTAAATATTGTCGTGATAAAATTAATTAGTTCGAATTAAGAATTAAAAGGGTCTACTGACCATTGGTGTGGCTTAAGTGTGGTGTGGTGTTACAAAAAATGTAAAGTAGATTGCCTTCGGTTCGGAAGTTTCCCTACATTCGAAAGAGGCTTACCGTAGGTTAAATGCTTGTAAACCTAGAGCATACAAAAATCTTTTCCTTATACATGAATTAAATGGCATATTCTGGGTTATAATTTAGATTATTATGAGTAGGATCAACTTCAATAAGCTAAATATATCAACAATCATTTTCAAAATCGAAAATGAACCAATTTAAGAATAAAATCTACGGAGGTAGTGTAATACCAGTTTCAGAAGTTAATATGAGAAGAGTTTATTTCGCTTGACTGAATACGCATGACTAATTCTTGTACTTGAATATGAAAAAATTAAACAGAATAATATATTCACTTGAATATACTTGAATATTATTGAACACTTGAATATGCTTGACATACTTGAATACAACTTGAACTTATACAACCGACGATTTCTCGGAAAACGTATGTGCACCGGATTGGCAAATCCCTTTACCACTTCAAGTTGTATTTATTAAAGTTATTTAATTATTTTGATACTCACGAAATGCAACATGTGTATTTGAAACAACAGAGATGACGTTTGATGGTCTTTAATACAATATAAAGAATAAGGAAAAAAGTCGAGGCCGAATAAGTAGATTCTATGGTGTTTAATACATCTATATATTTCATCATGAAATATATAGATGTATAAATTTTGTATTCGTTTATATGTTTTTCGTAGGAAAGAAAAATTTATACTGACATATCGAATACAGGTATTAACAGTAAATACGCCTTTGACTTTATGCAGTTTTAAAGCCTAGGATCCTCAATAAAGATGTTGAGAAGCTACATGTTACCCGCCAGAGAAATACTGGCAATTTTTGCAGTAGAAAAATGCAAAGCAATATCAATTAATTGATTTGACACTTTTAATTGTTTTTACTTGTAAAGTTTGGAAAAAGTAAAAGATACCCCAGTGGAAATTCTGCTAAACATTTTCTTTTTTAAAATATCGTTTGAGTATTGCATTGATACTTTAGAGGTTTTAGATGCGATTTCATAGAAAACCTATTATATTTACTTCTATACATAAGTACCCTGCGAGCAGCCTTTGGGCAAATGACAGCTTTAACCAAAGAAATTTAATTCACCAATTAAAGAGAGTTACTAATAATGCCTAGGAAACATTCATAACGAGGCTTAAAAAGTGAATAACTAGCACGCTTTTGAAATTTAGAAAAGGAGTGATTTTAATTCAATATCGATTTTCCCTCTATCGTGTCCATCACATTTGAAATAGAGAAAAATTTATAATAACGAATTTTCATTCACTGTCACGGACTCATTAAGGATTCATAATCACCTCGCGATCGAACAATATCTTTTTCGGAGAACGAAATTAAGTTTGGTAGCATCAGAAATTATGATCGACCTTTCATATGCATAAATTAAACGAATAATTATTAATTTTCCATTATAACTTTCCGTAATTAGTGCTGGAGATTTTGTCCAGTTCAATAACTAGGAAAATGATTTACGAGTTACGACAGAAACCTGAATATTGCCGCCGCATTCACAGAACCCTTTAAATCTCGAAATAAAGCTTTATTTTCACAGTCGCTACTTTGGATATTTATGACGAAATTATTTTCCCCTACCAAATGACATCAAATTTAATTGCGATATGGAGCGGAATGAAAGTCAATCTATCCTTGGAAACATAAGCTAATTACTTCAAATAGGGGTGTAGCCAGACTTAGTCTATGGGAGGTGTTCAGAATTATATGGAAAATGCTAGATTGCCTATCATCTAGGGACGATCCATTCGAAATGTAAAGCACACACGTAGAAAAAGACGAACAAGAATCAGACTAAGCATGAGGTCTTTTGGTATAAATATTTTTAAAACGTTGTTTTGTCAATGGTTTATTCATTCATTTCGAAAAGGTTCAAGCATTTATTTACAAAAATTATGTTTAGCAAGGTAATTTACCTTTGCTCTATTGTCATAATAGCATTAACGGTGCAGGAAATGGGCTGCTGCACATCGACAATCTGCAATCAACATCATTTCAAAACCGATTAAATAATCGAAAACGGCGATATTGAACATTGCATCTTATTTAACATTATATATACATTCGAAATCATGTTTAAAAAGTGTTTTTTGACAAAAAAATGTCTGTCAAAACCCACAGTTATACTTTCATTAATTCATTTATNTGATATATAAATTTAATAAATTAAATTATGATTTCATTAAAATTATTCGCTTAATGTAGGTATGTTATTATTCCATGATTCTTGCATACTACTGATAGTAGTACAATTGTTAAAATTGCTTCGACAGCTGAGGTCATTTCGCACGTAGGCTCCCACCGGGAATCGAACTCGGGACCGCTTTCGCCGAAGTCGAACGCATTGCACACTTGGCTATCCGGGAGCCCCGATATACCAATGATGACCATAACAACCTGTAGACCACAGATGACCACGAGTTGCGTCATCTACTGGGAAATCGTTAGAACTGTAAGTTGAGGAATCCATATAAAGGTCGTATGATAAGTACTCCAACGTAAAAGTATGTTTCTCCAAACATTGCGGCTGCAGACAAGCGACGGTGTGAGAGGGTGCTCGATCTCCCTCAGATCAACAGGCGAGTTAAACGTGACCAAACTATCCTTTTAATTACTAAATCGCTATCCTTTCGGCCAAATCCTAGGAAAGAAGTAGTCGATACGCACAAGATAGGGAATTACCCCTTCTGGTAGTGTGTGAAAAAACGTGACGAATATTAGGTAAGGCGCTGGGGGGGCCTATTATAAANTGAATATTGCCGCCGCATTCACAGAACCCTTTAAATCTCGAAATAAAGCTTTATTTTCACAGTCGCTACTTTGGATATTTATGACGAAATTATTTTCCCCTACCAAATGACATCAAATTTAATTGCGATATGGAGCGGAATGAAAGTCAATCTATCCTTGGAAACATAAGCTAATTACTTCAAATAGGGGTGTAGCCAGACTTAGTCTATGGGAGGTGTTCAGAATTATATGGAAAATGCTAGATTGCCTATCATCTAGGGACGATCCATTCGAAATGTAAAGCACACACGTAGAAAAAGACGAACAAGAATCAGACTAAGCATGAGGTCTTTTGGTATAAATATTTTTAAAACGTTGTTTTGTCAATGGTTTATTCATTCATTTCGAAAAGGTTCAAGCATTTATTTACAAAAATTATGTTTAGCAAGGTAATTTACCTTTGCTCTATTGTCATAATAGCATTAACGGTGCAGGAAATGGGCTGCTGCACATCGACAATCTGCAATCAACATCATTTCAAAACCGATTAAATAATCGAAAACGGCGATATTGAACATTGCATCTTATTTAACATTATATATACATTCGAAATCATGTTTAAAAAAGTGTTTTTTGACAAAAAAATGTCTGTCAAAACCCACAGTTATACTTTCATTAATTCATTTATTATTATAAACGTTTGTTAATTTATTCTAATTGATAAATGATTTTTCATATTACTTGAATACTTCCTAAAACAATTATTTCAAGGGATAACTTATTCTGGGATTTATCTACAACAAATTTTTCCATAAATAGCAAGGAAATAGGTCAATAGATGCGAATGCGATACAGCCTAAACTTATGTATATTTGGTGGAGAAGAAGGCTAGAGGATGAAAAAATTACCATCTGACACTGGCTTGGAGAAACTGATCTTAAGTTCTGAGAAGAATTTTATCACCCGGAGTCTCCAAAGTCAAAAGTTCGAAAGGCAAACCGTACTTTAGTCAATCTACTCTTTTACATTCGTTGCTAAGGATGCAAACGAACGTTACATGCGAACGAGTACACATGAACCCAGTTGCCAAGTCCAGGCGTCAACAAGTCTGAATGTAAATACGGCAGCTAAAAGCGAAACCGAGTAAAAGGAAGTCCGCTGCATAAATCTCCCCGTCGATGACGTGATGATCATAGTCTTCGTCAATGCGAGGATATCTTCAGGAGGGAAAACGACCATTCATTTAAGATACGCGGAAACATTTAGCCGACGGAGCCCATTTCAGACATTTCTGGTATTCAAGCACTTATGCTCTCAAGAGTGGAACGTGCTTACGTTACCGTTTCCTGTCTGATATCTATAGACCAAAGTATTAACCTGACGCTTCTCACGTGCATTCGGTGGACATAGCAGATAAGGTCCGTAACGGTATAGGGTGAGCTGTATAAACTCTAATATGGCTACAGCCACAAGCCGTTCGAATGTTTCCCAACGAAACATTGTTTCCACGAGTCTTCACATTAACTACGACGCACTCTCTTCTCCATACGCTCATTATGAGGGAAAACTAGCTTCCCAATGATTTCAGGGTTAAAAGCAGGTCCTACAACTTATAGGGTTGCAATATGGCGTTGAGAGGCGTATAATATGTTAAGGAGCATTGAAACGGAACAAAGGTGGGGCATTATTTCAAAACAGTTTCAGCCAATTTATCAAGCAATTATTAGCGCGTGCATTGCCGATAATTCATTCCGTATTCCTCTTTGAATCATTTCTCTTCAGGATTCCTAAATCTTCCGTTATTATGAGCTACTAATTCAAATCGGGAAGGATAAAAGTCTATCGGAACCATTTCTCAGATCCGGGACAGTCGCGGTTTAAACTGGATGTGCGGTAAGCCTATTTATGTACAAAAAATATTCGGACCGCTAGCACCAAAGGTACTGTAACTAGGTAATCCGAGGTAAGGACGCCACAGTTTACTTGCTGCCTCACATTTCCTTTTAAATATTGTCGTGATAAAATTAATTAGTTCGAATTAAGAATTAAAAGGGTCTACTGACCATTGGTGTGGCTTAAGTGTGGTGTGGTGTTACAAAAAATGTAAAGTAGATTGCCTTCGGTTCGGAAGTTTCCCTACATTCGAAAGAGGCTTACCGTAGGTTAAATGCTTGTAAACCTAGAGCATACAAAAATCTTTTCCTTATACATGAATTAAATGGCATATTCTGGGTTATAATTTAGATTATTATGAGTAGGATCAACTTCAATAAGCTAAAAATATCAACAATCATTTTCAAAATCGAAAATGAACCAATTTAAGAATAAAATCTACGGAGGTAGTGTAATACCAGTTTCAGAAGTTAATATGAGAAGAGTTTATTTCGCTTGACTGAATACGCATGACTAATTCTTGTACTTGAATATGAAAAAATTAAACAGAATAATATATTCACTTGAATATACTTGAATATTATTGAACACTTGAATATGCTTGACATACTTGAATACAACTTGAACTTATACAACCGACGATTTCTCGGAAAACGTATGTGCACCGGATTGGCAAATCCCTTTACCACTTCAAGTTGTATTTATTAAAGTTATTTAATTATTTTGATACTCACGAAATGCAACATGTGTATTTGAAACAACAGAGATGACGTTTGATGGTCTTTAATACAATATAAAGAATAAGGAAAAAAGTCGAGGCCGAATAAGTAGATTCTATGGTGTTTAATACATCTATATATTTCATCATGAAATATATAGATGTATAAATTTTGTATTCGTTTATATGTTTTTCGTAGGAAAGAAAAATTTATACTGACATATCGAATACAGGTATTAACAGTAAATACGCCTTTGACTTTATGCAGTTTTAAAGCCTAGGATCCTCAATAAAGATGTTGAGAAGCTACATGTTACCCGCCAGAGAAATACTGGCAATTTTTGCAGTAGAAAAATGCAAAGCAATATCAATTAATTGATTTGACACTTTTAATTGTTTTTACTTGTAAAGTTTGGAAAAAGTAAAAGATACCCCAGTGGAAATTCTGCTAAACATTTTCTTTTTTAAAATATCGTTTGAGTATTGCATTGATACTTTAGAGGTTTTAGATGCGATTTCATAGAAAACCTATTATATTTACTTCTATACATAAGTACCCTGCGAGCAGCCTTTGGGCAAATGACAGCTTTAACCAAAGACATTTAATTCACCAATTAAAGAGAGTTACTAATAATGCCTAGGAAACATTCATAACGAGGCTTAAAAAGTGAATAACTAGCACGCTTTTGAAATTTAGAAAAGGAGTGATTTTAATTCAATATCGATTTTCCCTCTATCGTGTCCATCACATTTGAAATAGAGAAAAATTTATAATAACGAATTTTCATTCACTGTCACGGACTCATTAAGGATTCATAATCACCTCGCGATCGAACAATATCTTTTTCGGAGAACGAAATTAAGTTTGGTAGCATCAGAAATTATGATCGACCTTTCATATGCATAAATTAAACGAATAATTATTAATTTTCCATTATAACTTTCCGTAATTAGTGCTGGAGATTTTGTCCAGTTCAATAACTAGGAAAATGATTTACGAGTTACGACAGAAACCTGAATATTGCCGCCGCATTCACAGAACCCTTTAAATCTCGAAATAAAGCTTTATTTTCACAGTCGCTACTTTGGATATTTATGACGAAATTATTTTCCCCTACCAAATGACATCAAATTTAATTGCGATATGGAGCGGAATGAAAGTCAATCTATCCTTGGAAACATAAGCTAATTACTTCAAATAGGGGTGTAGCCAGACTTAGTCTATGGGANCATAAATTAGAGAACCGATCGAGCTGACGTCGATGGCATGTCACTGTATAGAGCGTGAGCGTGATTCTGCTAAGTTTAAACGTGCTAACGAAGAAGCTGGCGGCGGAGACGATGGAAAGAAAGAAGGCGGAAGAGCGTCTCAAGCATTGTCTCGTGAGGAAAGACGACGGAACGGTAAAAAAAATGAAGACGAGGAAGCGCATTTTAAACGTGTAATGTCCTCTCACGCGTGTATCGTTTTGTTTTTACGCCGCGCAGGGAGGAAATGAGATACGCTTTGGAGACAGGACGGTTTCCTCACCAAAATGAGGGAATAACTCATCGATTTAATGGTCTAACGGTATTTGCTGCGGCTGTCAATACGATATCATAGGAGACCAGTAGTCTTTAGGTACAGTCATCAACCTGAGAGTCTCTTTCAATCTCAATCCTCCGCCACTAGCTGGCTAAACCTTTGGAGAGGGAATGAGGGATAAAAGAATGGATGAGCTGACTGGATTAGATGAGGAATGAGGTGGTTTGCCCTTGCTCTTCTCACTGAGAATTACAAAGGTGGTGCGGAAAATGGCAGCTAGATCTCGATATAAATAAATGCTCTGTAGTAAATTTCTTCGAAAGGAAGCAACTGCGTCAGAACCACCCGTACAAAATTAGCGGAACGAATTTAAATGTAGTCGACGCAGTAGAATATCTCAGAATCACTCTTACAAATAACTTAAACTGAAGCACACAAATATGCGGTAAAACAACTAAAAAAAACTCGGTTTTATGAAGCGCATTGTAGGTAGATGCGATGAAAAGGCTAGAGAGCGATGTTATTTCGTCTCAGTTTGGCCCCATCTTAAATATGCGGCGAGTGTATGGGACCCAGCGGATGAAACGAATGCTAGCGGACTCGAGAAAGTCCAGCGCAAGGCGATACGATTTTTTAAAAAGTACTACGATAGGAAAACAAGAGTTACGCAAATGCTCTCAAACACAGGTTGGGAAACCTTGAAAGAAAGGAGATTAGAAGCTAGGCTGCGATTGCTTGCTAAAATCAGAGAAACTACAATCGCGGAAGGCGTAATTAGTATTATGCGACCTCCACTGCTACTTCGGTCGATCCTAAAATGAGCGAAAACTAAGAGAAATAGTTGCCAGGAAAAGTCGTTTTATGGGCTCATTCTGTCTGCGAATGATATGCAATAACAATAAACTAAAGAGGTAACTCGGACGCTTGGTGTTTACACTCCTTGCACACACCGCTCGCAGGGTATTTATGTAGATGCTAAGAATGAATGCTATGAGATGAAAAAGTACGCCTAGATGCAGCACAATGACCTAATGAATATTAACGTCGTGGCATTCAATAATGGGTGACCAAAGTACGAGTACATACATGGAATCGTATTTAACATCACTCATACTCCAGTAGCTTTCATACCATCACATCCACGAACAAGACTTACAATAGTAAAAAACGGTACATTTTATCGCGTACCTATATCATGTACCAAAAAATGAAAATATTCTATCAATTGATATACGAGTGCTACAGCAGGAACGAGGCTTTTAATAAAGCTCAGTAGATTTTAACGGAAAAGATCAAATGTAAAAAATTTTAGTTGTTGAAAGAGTTAATGTTCGAGATTTTGTAGCTTTAGCTGCTATTGCCAGAGAGGATGAATATATAGTAAGAAATATTTTAAGAATTTACATTCTCTGTAAGAACAGATATTATGAGAATCAAATTCTAAATATCCATGAGAGTAATGAGGTTAATAGTTCCCGTGTCTCATGGTACAATTCGCGATTACATAGGTTCCATTATTTCAGATTTATATTCATAAAAGAAAGTCTACGGCGGATACTTCTCATTTCTTACAGCAGGGACGAATTTTAGCAATCGAAGGCCCTGGGCGCATCATTGNGTGGCTGCAGACAAGCGACGGTGTGAGAGGGTGCTCGATCTCCCTCAGATCAACAGGCGAGTTAAACGTGACCAAACTATCCTTTTAATTACTAAATCGCTATCCTTTCGGCCAAATCCTAGGAAAGAAGTAGTCGATACGCAGAAGATAGGGAATTACCCCTTCTGGTAGTGTGTGAAAAAACGTGACGAATATTAGGTAAGGCGCTGGGGGGGCCTATTATAAAGGATAGTGTCATTGGCAGAAAGGGTTCCCACCCATCCTTATAGTCATGGTATGGTGGAGGGGATGTTATGACGCATGGCCTACGTCCAAGTGGAAGGGGATTTCTGCACAGCAGACAGGGATGTGGAGGGGCTACCGAAACCTTTCAAACACGCGACCACTTCATGGTAAAGAGTAAATCCTCAGTCGCTATCTTGCACTCATGAGCACTGTCTGAGTTTTAGAGGCTCCCGCTCTTTAGTCCCTCGGCTGCTGCTTCCGAATGCGGAGCTGGATAACCCTGGGTTTGAAGAGGAGGGATTTCGACGCCTCGTAGCTGACTACTACCACAGGCTGTTACCGCCTTGACGACCGGTGGTCTATGATACCGATCTCACAGCCTCTTACTGATCAAAAACGCTGCCATCCAACTGCGTCGTTCACCAATTGTCAGCGAAGTGCCGAGAGAGAGGGGATACCTTAACACTCAACCAGGCGCGCGACAGGATCCATCACCATGCTTCTACTCGAGGTAGGGAATCTGCAGGACAGCTTCAGAGACCGGATACGAAAGTTCATCAGCTGGTGTGATAACGGCGAGATACCATCGGTGTGTGGCTCTTTTCCCGTGCATGGTTCAATTCCGTTTCATTTGTATGTACCTATGCTCCAATGGCCAGTGATGGCGTATGGCAGGTGGTGACAGCATAATTTTGCAGAATAATTTAGACGTCCCGATGTTACTCTTTCTCTTTTTCTGTTTGCAATTATCAGGGGTGGTGCATCTCAACCTGTGTACCATGACATAAGAAGTCCAAAGAGATTAATTGGAGCGGGGGTGTCCAGCCTGCGGATAATTGGATAACCAATTCCGTGCAATCCAGTAGTAGACTTTTTCCCGATAGTTCAGTCCAATGGTTGCCAATGAAAGCGTGAATTGGTTTAAATATATCCGAAAGTGTTAAACACTACCCTAATAACACAGGAAACAAGACGATATTCCCCCCCAGGAGTCATACAAGCAGCACTACCCTAATGATAAACAGGTCCCGCTTCAAATGGATCCAATAATAATAAACAACTTGTTTCTGCACGGATACCTTCATATGTAGCCAAAGATATACTCTCTTAAATTTGATGAAACTGTGACATATGGTAGGTTCGCTAAGTATGTTGCTAAAGAAAGAATCATTTTTGGTTGTTTATTATATTTTTGTACCCAATAAGGGCTGCTTGATAATTAATCCTTTCGGGCCACAAATAGTCTGAAGCTGGGCCCTGCTATAAATGTCATACACAAGTGTTCTATCATTTGGAACGTTCATTGCCTTAACATTCCCTATTTAATACAATTTCTTTCGTTTCTTAATAACTAACCCCACACTTTATGTCATCTAACACATTTCGCCTTTGCCTTTCCTTCTGACTTTTCCCTTGTATTCTACTCTCAATTGCGTTCTTCAATCCCAATCCCTATTCTCTCAATATTTGACCCATATATTTCCTCCATCGATGTTTAGATACTTCAATTAACCCTCTTCTATCCTACCATCTCTTGTACCTTTGTGTTTATTTTTCTATCGACCGAACATTTTCTCATTCCACGCCACATCTCCAAGGCCTCCAATCTTTTGATGTCCTCCCTTCTTAAGGTCATCGTTTCACACTCATACATCCATTCCACATCAAGAGTTTCACAAATCTTTTGAAACATGTATCGAGAACTCTAGGCATCAGTTCCCTTCCTTTCACGAAATCTTTCTTGGCCAATGTTACTCTTTTTTGAATCTCATCTGTGCACCCTCCATCCCAAGAGAGAACACTACCCAAGTAAGGGAATTTTTCCATCTGCTCTAGTTTTCCCCTATACACCCTAATCGTTAACCTATTATTGTCCTTATTCTACTATCGAAGGAACTTTTTTTATGGACTATTAATATTTATAAATTAGCGAAAAAATTTTGCTGCTTACAAGCTGTTCATGCGAGCTAAAATAATGGTTATTATGATGATGTTAAAGGGGACACCCCTGGCTTACTGCGTTCCTCGATCTCAATTTTATATATGTTGCAATCACTGACGAATCTATTGATAACTTCAGTCTACACTTAAAAAACAGCTCCAACGGGTAATATCACAGATTCTTTGCGCAGTCGATCTGAACCGCTTGGTAAAAAAACGCGCTGAAATCTATCATTAAAAGTAAACTGACCTTACGCTTAAGGAAACACGGGGAATTAATTTAAAGGAAGTGCAGGTGGAGCCAGAACCGAGGTATACCTGCATCTACTATAACCTGGGAGTGAAATATTTCTTTGACATAAAAAATAACTCGAATTGAACTAAAAAAATGTATGTTCTGCACAACTCGGTTAGTTAATTAAGTGTGCCGTGGGAAAAATGGTTGAGAGGCTCTGCCTCACAGTGGAATGAGGGTATCTCGCTTTAATATTTCTCATTTAAAAATGTTGAATTATTGGCAATTGCAATAGCTAAACATTCCTTACTGAAACAATTGAAGCACCGTTCTTCGGTGGGCATAGAGAGAAAATATATTTTTTTATGAGAAATACATAGCCATATACTTAAATAAACTTTACCGAATGAAATAACTGAGTTAGCAGGCCTACTGATGTGGTAAAAACTGACGTTTGAAATAATATTCTTTTAATCTGTCCTCGTTCAAAATGGAAATAATGCAGTTCATCATACGAAGACACCAACCAGTGATTTTTCCACAATTCCGGCGGCATTCAAGCATAGGCACTGTCTAAAACCAATAACAGCTCGGTATCAAATCTGAAATTCCGAATTCCTTCGCATTCACTACTAGGTACTTATAGTAGTCATTATCGGAAACGAGAGGAGGTTACAGGGTGCAGGTTCTAAAGTTAGTAGGGATGCTCTAACACTTTCAAAACGAAATTTACAAAAAACGCAACGAACGGATCAACGTGAAATGTATTTAGCGGAGAATTGGTGAAGAATTCAGGTGTTGATGGTTGAATGTGGGTGTTCTGTGTATCACTAATGCATATTTATTTGGATGTAATTAAATTCAGACTCTCTTTCATTTACCTTTAACTCAATGTAAATTTGTAATATCGATTTATAAAGTAACTAAGTTTTTAAAGTAGTACTAGGTGTAACCATTAGCAATCAGTTTTATTGCGTAACTAGTTAGAGTTGGTTTGGCTATATGGTTTTCTATATTATTTTCAACATTTTAACTAGATTGTTTACGTATTTTAAATTGGAAAACGACCAAACCATCCAACCCAACGCAGCAAAGATGTTGCGCAAAGCAAACTGGGAATTAAGATAGAAGAATACCGAGGACTTTGATTATTCTGTCGTTATGAATACAAGGAATTAAAAAAAAAAATCAGCTCACTCTTTAGATACTTTTATCACAATCCTTCGACACAGTATTAATCGATTTAGCACGGAAACATCTATCATCAGTTTCAAGTATTATTAGTATTCTTAAAAGTGCTTCGACAGCTCAGGTAATTTCGCACGTAGGCCCCCACCAGGAATCGAACCCAGGACCGCTTTCACCGAAGTCGAACGCGTTTCCCACTTGGCTATCCGGGAATACTTTATTGAAGCCCTCGCAATTGCGAATCGAAAATTAAATAAAAAATACGAAAATTAGTTTTTAATACTCTCTTACGGTACTTCCCCGAGCGAACATCATTTACAGTTAAATTATGCAAAGGAAATAAAGCCTACAGTCAATAAAATGAACTTCACAACAGAACATTACATTTCTTTTGGAAGTTGACGTGACTGATCTGAAACTCTATTCTCTGACCAGTGGTGACATTTAATAATGCGCAAAGCCACAACGTCATTTAACTATTGGATCTTTAAAATAAGAGAGCGTTGCATAAAATCGTTGCATGAAAGCATCCATAGCTTATATTTTGATATATAATTGGATATATTTTACCTAACATCAGAAAATTCTCCTTAATTTATACAAGACATTTATGGGTCGTATTTCATAAATTACGTCTTTATAATCTCCGAAGGTGATTTTAAACGAAATCACATGAAAACTTGAACGCCTGGCGTCCCAGCTCTCTGGGACGCCTAGGGCTCTGATCTGGCTGTAAATAACAGCTAACTAACATAACCGGTTAGAAATTCAATTTTGTGCTCTATTACTTCCTTGTCAACTGAAATATACATAATAGCGTGAGAATATATTGACACCTACTTACCCATTGCAATATGTGTTACGAAACAACTTCCTTAATTGTATCCCGTGCTCATTCCTTCAATGAATAACATAAGGTCGCGTTATTTCCGTCACTTCGCGACTGGTTTCAGCCGATTGCCGTTTTAATTACGAATACTCGTAATTACCGTGGAGACCGCGAATGTATTATTAGACTTACCATAACAGAGGTAATTTTCAATCAGCTATGATACATCTGTTAAATGTGTTATTTAATTGATTTCTTTCGGCAATCGGACTTCTAAAACGTACCCATTGCATAACAGCTTACGCATTTAAGATCAGATTATTTAAAGATCAAAAAATTTCTAGACTGAAATCCCTAAATGTCTAAATACTTTCTCAGGTTGAGAATAAGATAGAACTTCGAATCTAGTATCTCAATATGGGTTATGCTTTTCCGGAATAATGCTGAAATTAAAACTTTAACCCTGAAAGACTTTCCATAAATAATTATATTCCAAACTTTTACTTGAGCCACTATGAAAGCACTACTTCTGCACAATAAATCCACACGTCCAATGAAGGATTAGTCGGAGGAAGTAAACATTTTTAATTAATGAGGATAAGAGAGACTTCGGCACATGGAACTATGACGGAGCTATCTTTGTCATTTATTCCTCAGTTATTTAACCTTCATATATGCTTAAACTCTGGATAAATGTTTACTTTAGCCTATAATATGTCGTGATAAATGATTATTGTTTTCATACAAAATATCTACTTACACCCAAACTGACTTAGCACCAAAAACAATGCCTAATTACCAATGTATTCTGGGCATGCAAGTGTCTTATTTTATGAAATGCGATATTTTTCGGCAAAAGGTTAGATATCCCAGGTCCGTACCCTACTCATTGGAGCAAACGGGACAAAACGGGCTCTCTTAATAACCAGCATTGAAGAGAGGTCTTCAACATAGTTGCTGCATCAAACATTCTGAAATCTGTCATTAGTTAATCATTACTATACTCTAATTTCGATTTCTATTATTAAATTATGGATCCATCTTAGGGTAGTAAATGTTTCAAAGCTGGATTGGCAGCTCCGAATATTTGTTTTAGCAAGATGTGTCAGTTAGAATAATAAAACGCTCCGAGCATACAAGCGTAATAAATTCGACGCCGTGAGTAGTCACCAGCAAACTTCGTATGAATTTCTACATTCTGAACGATTATAAATACATGCACTATAAAATTTAATCCCTGATTTGACTCGATGACCCGCAGCCATATCGTTAACTTCGGTACCCTAAAACATATTGCGCTAACTGTGACAAAAATCAAAGAAATAGATTTTTAAAAGTAGTCGCTTCAGAATTCATTTCTTCCACAAAGGATACGCGAAAGTTTTGGGAAGTGGAGTAATGGAGGATGCACTCCCTGCCACAGTCCGAAAGGCTGTTTGTACATGTACACATGCAGATGTTTAGGTGGTTTTCCGCGTGTAGTTGTTTCCATTTACTTTCCTACGACTATGCGTATATTACGTGGTGTGTACTACTAGGCACTACCATAAACGATGTTCTAGGTGTTTCATACGTTTTAACCTCCAGCTGTGCGGGATGCAATCACGTGAAATGACGTCCATTATTTCCATTTCAGTGAATCGCCATCCTTTTACAAAAGTCATATTAATTTATGGGGTAATTCACGTCGCAGATTGTAGTAAAATATTATTACGATCCAATGGAATTCAACGATTCGCCTCCAAACGGGAAAAATTCGAAATAATCCTGCGTGTTTACGTCGCATTACATGGCAGTACATTTCATTGACAAATATCCTCCGCTTCGACAAACGGAGCTTTTTTAATGACTCGACCCAATATTTGCTCGTGAATGCGCGTCGAGTTACGCTCGGACAGAGTACGTAAGTCATTAAAAAATTTCTGCTTCCTCATCTATTGCCCCGTTATGATCTGTTTACGCAGCGTTATTCACTGGATCGCATAATGCCGTTCTCACGGGAGAACGCTGACTCTTCCTATGTGAATGAGACCTAATTCCATTTATCACCTCCACAATTATTTCCATTTAATGCGGCGGATGCATTTCTTTGTGTAAACGGGGCATGTACGGAATTTCGTAAATTCAACAGTTGCGAAATCGACACGAAAGAATATATGCGAATACGCGAATCGTCTCTTACGGAAGGGCATTATTCAGGTTTTATGATTTATTTGGTGCGTTAATGCAGGGACCTCAGGCGCGCACCCGGGATGTACGCTTGGGGGACTCAACCAGCGGCATAGCTACTGAATGTCACGCCCCTGTGTTTGCTGCACCACTCGATACACATAAAATAATTTATCAATTAACAATACACGGTCAAACAAAACTTCTGTGGATAGGCAAACTTTCTCAAAGATAGATGAGTCCTATCACAACTTTGTTGTATGCTAATCTTGGACAATTTTTTGTTGCGAGCTAATTCTGCGCAATTCAACAAACTTTTTCAACAACTTTTTGGCGTTAGAGGTTTAAAAACACTCTGTAAGCCGTCTTTCGTCAAGCGGAACTCGCAAACAAACACTTCCTTTGTGGAGACCCCTGAGGATGGAGGCTATCTCTGANATTGTGATACCGAGAAAGACCGTGTTTCTTGAAAGCTAGACCTAAATACATCGGTTAGCCTTACCCTCGTTACATCCGAAATATCGGTTCAAATAAGCAGCTAATTCTCGATTTTCTCGAAAGTATCACTTTCTTATTTTTCCTTAGATTATGATACTATTTAACCTTGTTAAAATCGCACCATGCTGTGCGGAATTACTTTTGCTGTGGGATAAAAGTATTTAAAATTAATTTTTAAAAACCTTTTTCTTTGCAAAAGTTGCTACAGCGTACGTAGGGGCTCGTACGGCATAAAGGAGCCAACTCAGAGACTCTTGTGGTTTAGGCAGAGAACTCGTATCCTACACGTAGCAATTTAATACATGCTGGAGTTCTGACCTAACATAATACTGAATACATGTTGGGGAAAAGAGTGAAGAATGTTTAGGCGGTATGGAGATAATACTAAATGCGGAAAAAAATTTATTTAAGAGAAAAATGGGAGAAAGCATTTCCCAATTTGGAAATCTCGCGATCTTCATGGTAATCCGCGTGTGTGGTGTGATTACCCAACTTAGATCTTCAGTTGCTAGTTTTGCGTTAAAAATGCCTGGTTGTGTCAACTGTCGGACCAGTGTCTAGTATTTTTGAGCAAGGAACATTCCCTGAAAGTCTCGCGCGAATCTGTTTCCCACAGAGGTAGTCCTCCCCTTGTTAATTACTGCTTCAAGCGAAAATAAAGTAGAAAAAATTTTACCGAGGTATACTTACCCATTCAATTCGTTTTCTTTCGAACGATTTCGATTATAAACTATCTGAACATTGGAAACTCACCACTCAAATGCGGTCTAAAGTGTCATATGCAAACCAAAGTTTCCTTAAGCGGCCGAATGGTAAATGTGGCCTTCCGATGATCAAGCCCCTCGCAACTAACAATGACAGGTGTCTCAAAACAAACAGTTTGTAGTATCAGGGGTCTCAGATAGCCAAGTGGGTAGCGCGTTCGCTGTTGGTGGATGCGGTCCCGGTTTCCCCGTGGGGGCCCACATATGCGAAATGACCTTAGTTGTCGAAGCACTTTAAGCAATACTAATACTTCATGTAGTTGTACTGTTGAGAAAGCGATTAAGAATTTCTTAATTGTGAAGATCTTGTGATCGTCGAGGTAAATGTTTGATACCTTTTTTAAACACGCATCCTTCTCATAATTCTTGAAAGTATTCAACGAGGAAAAATACCATTATTCAGTCGTTATGGTATCTAAATTGTCTCTATATTATCACAGTCTAGGAAACTTTCTATTTACTCCTTTGAGGTATGATAGTAACTGTACCTTGATTCTCCAATTAACCGAATGGTGATTAAATTAATTATTAATAATGAAAATGTAGTTTTTTCATTAAAATACAATCGACGAAAGGTAGTCGAAAAAATCACAATTATTATAATTTGATCTCCTCATCATATCCTAAGCAAATATTGTTTTCCACAGACATACAGGGGGTGGGAAAGATGACCGCCCCCCTCTGGAACCGCCGATGTTACAGACATGAACACGACTGCAACAAAAACGACCGATGAAATGTATAAATTTCTCTATCTTCTATCAAACGGCAGATGATAAATACTGCATTAGTCAACATAATTTAATTGATGATCCGTTGATTCTACAGGAAGTTCATTTCAGGAAACAATTTAAAAAGAACTAATAATTATAGTGTTTATTCGACTATATGTGGCGGTTATTTGAATTCGTCAGTGATTAAAAAAACTAGTCTTCCATAAAAAGTATTTGTTTGATCAAGTAAATATTTCTCATGTTCCATCAGTTCATTTTAGTTCTTTGCCGCGCTAAATACCTAAGGGACCTCGCAACACCAAATTCTGCCATACTCACGCACCTATGCAATTTAATAGCAATCTTTCTTCTTAGGACTTCAGGAATTAGGGAACTTGATATGATAGCTATTCTTCGGAAGGTGGATCTTGATGGGAGCCCTAATACAGCGATGAAAGTGCGATTGCTCAGGCAAATTAGGTATGGAGATGCTTAAGGCGGGATATGGACACACATCGACCATCGTAAACACGCTACTCGTTAATGCGACCTAATTTTCCTGAGATCACCACACTTTTATCTTTTAGACGCTCTAAAAATTCGGTCATTAACTTGGGTAGGGGAGGCGAAACAGATAAGGGGAGAATAGACATCAGGCGAGAGGAGAGCATCGAAAAATGGGAAGAACACTTCTGTGTGATGTGAGCTTTCTATCACTACCTGTGTTGAATAGTCTCCTTCGCTTTCCTTCCGTGCCGTTGATTACCAATGCATTCACTAATGCCTCATGCTCATTATATTGGGGCGAGATATGCAGATTCATACATATGGTTACCAGACGTCCAGTTAAATATGGAGCATTCCGTTTTAGAATGTTTCGTCTCGCTGTCCGGGGAAATTCAGTCAGGACACAGCGGATGTCCAATATTTTCGTAGGAAAAGTCATTGGATTACTCAATCAATGGTCAACACGACTCACATTGTATATCAGCGAATCCCGTACAGTTTCAGATCATATGCGTCGGCTTACATTAACGATCCTTGAAATCTCTAATAATGAGATTCTCGGGATATCCCATCAAAGATTCATGCTCAATTTTAAGCTAGTGGTAAATTTTAATCGTTCTTTAAAATGTTTTCTTTAATTTAGATAAATAATACAGGCATGCGTCTCTGCCCGTATACATCGATTCATACCTTGCTTCAGATATAACTCAGTACCGTATTTTTCCTGTTGATTGTCCTGTTAAAAAAACAGAATTCTGGCAAGCATACTCATGATTAAATATACAGTCTATTTTTCCACGAAAATGAATTATTATGGACTTAAAGGTCGTCATAGATTTTACCTTCCTTCGTTTTCGCGACAAAGTATCGAAAACGCTATTCTAATAAAACCAATCGTAATGTGCCACCTT